>JAWNMG010000689.1:0-600000 GCA_035044245.1 Drosophila nr. fundita
TGGTTTGTTAAAAATAATTTGTACGATTTAGATTTCGCCCATGAACACTTTCATAATTTTATAGCGCATAGCCAGGCGCTCGTCCGGATCCTCAATTCGGTCCATTTCTACCTTGATATATTCTCCGAATGTTGACGTCGCTTGTTTGATACTGCTGCTGCTGGTGTTGCTGCTGCTGGAGTTGCTGCGAGTATCTCTGCTGATGCAGAGCGGTCTCTCGATGCCTAGCCATGTGGCGAACTTTTTGTCGTCGCGTTTTGTTCGACCGCTGTTGCTCTGGAACTTGCGGAGCATCTTGTTGAGGCGACAAAGGTTGCTGTTGCTGCTGCTGCGCCTGCTGCTGGCGGCGCTGAGGTTGTGGCTGTTGTTGTTGGTGAAGCTGCTGCAGATGGTGACGTTGCTGCTGAAGGGGACGCTGTTGCTGAGGGTGACGCTGCTGCTCTGACAGTTGTTCAAGTTGCTGAAGGAGCTGAGGAGCCGTTTGCAGTCTGGCGGCATCAGCATAAGAAAATTGTGGATTGCGTATAGAAGCCGGGCTTCTTGGGCGCGACTTTTGGAGGTATTGAGCCGGCCTTCCAGACTGACCCGCAAACTTCCTTCCCTTGGAAACGCGCTGATAAGCCGGGCATCCTTTCCAGCTTGCTGGATGGGTTCCTCCGCAGTTTGCACATTTCGGATCAACGTCCAATGGTTTTTCGCAAGCTTGACTAGTGTGTTTCGAGGAATGCGCCTTTTTCGCGCTCACCTATTTGCTAATTGAGTTTTTTTTATGTTCGTGATTTAGTTATTTTAATTCTTTCATGTGCTGCTTTATTGTAACTTCTTGTTTTACATTTACTGTGGGTTTGTTGAATACAGGTTTACAATTTATTTTGGTTTTATGTATTTGTTGTTGCGCGTGTTTGCTTTGTCGAATGCGCGCTCGACGGCAGACGTAGCGAGAGTGTTTTATAAATAAACTTGCATGTGCAAGGCAAGACAAAAGAATGCAAAGACAAAGGAGGGCAAAGACAAAGCCCAGGGATGGGCATGCAAATTACGTTACAAAGTTACGTTACTATTTGAGTTGATGTTTTGCTTAATTATTAGTTGTTGGCTGCTGCTGCCTCCGACAACTAGCATGTGCTGAACCACACTTAACGCAGCGATGCTGTTTTTGGCAATATTTCATGGTGTGGCCAAATTCCTGGCAGCGGTGGCACTGGGGGATGTCCAAATGCCGATCAGGGCATTCAACAGTAATGCGCACCTGACAGATGGAGCGAAGATTGTAGATCTCTTTGTTATTCGCCGCTGGCTCCAACTCTAAATAACAAAGGTTAAGCTCCTTTTTGGTAACACGGCTGACGATAGTTTGGACACCACGTACTGAGTGCCCAGATCTGGCGAGCTCGTCCCTTAAGCAGTCAATTTTCTGCAGCGATGGATGCAGTCCTCTGACCACCACTCGAAAACCTCTGTCCTCCTTTAGTTGGTACGAGTGAAAAGGGATTCTCTTCTCCGTAAACATTCTCTGGATAGCCCTGTAAGCGTCAATGCTACTTGGCATGACTCTCACGATACCACCGCCATTGCATTTAAGCATGAAGCTGTCAGGCGGCGTGACAGTATTTAATGCTTCAAGCAGTCCAACAACGTTGGTGATACCCTCAGCTATAAGTGGATGGGGCTTGGAAGGCCTTGTAGGCTGTGGTTCCGCAGTGCAGGTGTTTGGCAGAGAATCGCGATTCTCAGCGGCAGGTCCCGGACTTGTGTCCTCATCGCCCATAGTAAACGGAAAAATTGGGGAAGCAGCATCTGCAGTCCTCTCTGCCGTATCCACTGACTCAATGACCGAGTCAGAATCTGAGAGATCATCTAGTGCTTGTGGTGCTGCACGCGCACCAGCACAAGTAGATGGCACTGCATCCAAGTCAATGTCATCATCGATAGCCGCAATTTTTCGTTTTTTGATGGCATTGTTGAAGAAGGCCTGGTTGGCGTTAATATCATTTTCGGTGTTTTTGTTTGTGGCATTGTTTGTGTTCGGGTCAGCAGCAGTCAACAACCCAATAATTATAAACATCGATTAAAAAATGCAGCTTAGTTTGCAACGTCCCATCCCTAATTGTAACCTTTGCTTTGCGCATAAAAACTCAAATCACTCTCGCTACGTCTGCCGTCGAGCTCGCATTCGGCAAAGCAGACACGCGCAACAAACATACAATCTTAATACAATACATGAAACAAAATATTATAATATGCGAATTGTTAAATGCATATACTAATAAATATAAGCATACTAAACTCATACAGCAAAACACTGTTAACCAATTGTCAATAAATAGTGAATAAACCCATGAAAGAAAAATAATGTAAAGCTATCGTGTTCGCATTAGTTAAAGCAAGTCACATCTCAAAGCAATTCGCAAATAGGTGGACGCACAAAGCGCCTCCTCGAAACAGTTTGAATTGGCAATTTTTGCATTGTTGACTTTAATTTAATTTAATTTAATTTAACAAAATAAATGTGAGGCTTTTAAACCATTTGGGGACACCCTAACCTACCCTATAGAGCTCCCAGGGACAGGAATTTAAGTTGGCAAAATAATAACGGTAAATGGAATTAGAACTAGAGTTTAAGGTAACATAATTAACTTACAAATAATAAACGACAACTTAACAAAATTTTAATTACAAAAAAAAAAATTGGATCAATAAATATTCAACTAATAAATTAACAAAATTATAATTATTATATATAATTGCTGCCGCTGCTGCGTTTGCTACCGCTGCTGCTTCTGCTGCCGCTGCTGCTGCGCGTGCCACTGCCACTGCTTCGTTGGATGCCATTTTTCTTTTTCAATATTACTGTAATATTTTTTTGAGGTGTGTACACAACAGAACATTGGGAGTGACTTTAATGTATGTATGGAGTTCGGCTCGGCACTTTCATGTATTTATGGATGTTGGCTCGGCACTTTAATGTAGGGCTTATGGATTTTATTTTGTTCGTTGTTTCTAATTTTAATTTTTAATTTATTTGTTATAGCCTGCAGCACTCCACCGAACTTTTTTCTTATGTTTAAAAAAAAAAAAAAAAAAAACGCGACCGCCTCTGACCGCTGCCTTATTCTTTTTTTCAGCTTCTTACTCTCTAACAACAGACTTTCGTTCGACCTCTAAAATTCTCGATCATTCGCCTTTTTATCCCCACTCGGATAATTTTCTATTATCTTTGAGAGACTCTCTCCCTCTCTCTCTCTCTTGAACCTGGGGCTACCACCCTTTCGACTCTGTGGGCAGCTCCAACTATCGATACGTTTCAAAATTTTTTTTTTATTTCTTTTTATAATATTCTTTCGATTTAAATTACAATAGTGAATACATGAAATTCATAATTTCCTTGGCCTGAAGAACTTGTGGGATGGTTCGGATGGGGCTGAGCTGAGGCCACCAGGCGGGTCGCAGGTTGCGGATAGCGAACGGCCTCCCTTTGTGGAGGTTAGCTGCGAATAGCGTGACAAATGTGCCCGTGAATAAGCAGTCCCGGACAAACAGCGGGAACGATTATTATTAATCGTACCGACAAGGCGCTTGTGTTGCCGCCTCTTAAAACATAGCCTCACACAATTCCCCAAACTCCTAAAACTACTACCTACCCCAATCCTATCCCTGCACATCTCACTCCGGGCCGGACTAAGGCGTCAATCGGACCGTGCCGAGAGTCAACTTGGCTGGGGGCCCGGATTATCAAATAGCCCAGTTCTTAACGGTGAGCTCAGGCAAATAGCGACCGCCTGTTCTAATCAGCCTTACCCGGGTATCGCAGATCTCTGCCCGGGCGGACAATACTTTCTCTGCAAATCGTGGGCATAACATGCATAAAAGTAATATAAAAATTCCGCAGGATCTCCCTGCTAACGAAGTCGCGAGACTAATGGAGGACCGAGCCCTGGACGGGGGGAGGTCCTCTTATGTGGTAGACCATCCTCCACAACGACCCACTCCAACACCAAGGAGGGTGCCCATTGCACAGCAGGGGCACAGTCAGCAAGCACCAGCCTCGGGACAGGATGGTGTGGTCGGAGCACCTCGACCACCACATCCGACAGCAAGAGCTGGTGGGCAAGCTGCATATCGGCCGAAAAAGAAGGGGAATATCTCCCACCGAGGGGCCAAACCGGAGGGCTGGTCGACCCGAACCGTAGAAATCTCTGCGGCTCACGGGTCAAATGGTACCAGAGGTACCCCCGACAAGGGATGGCGCCAGAAGACGCCCTCAAAATGGCTAAAGAGCCGAGGAACACAACTAGTGCGGCACCGGCCCCCAAAAGATCCAGCAGTGCGCTGACACAGCCGACGGACACCCCTAAAAGGTGGTGTTCGACGGTCAAGAGCGTTGCTCACGGTCCAACGGGGGCACGAGCGTCGATTAAGAAGGGTCAGGAGGGACTGGACATGCGCCCGAGCACATCACGTGCGGCGGCCAACATGTCCAGCTCGACAGGACCAGAGAAGCCTCGCCTAACATATGCGGCGGCGACTAAGAAGGTCAAGGTGGCAGTATTGCCTGCGGATTACCCCCAGGTTATGCTTAACCACAAAGACCTGTCCACATTGGAAGAGGTCATAATAGATGACCTCATTGTAGGATACGATAGGGGTTGGGACACCGCGGTTGCATTCGCGGGCATTCACTTTAGAGTCGGCTATCTGCTGATTGAATGCGCCAACGAAAGCTCAGCCAAATGGCTGGGAAAAATGGTACCACGGTTACGATCGTGGAAGGGAGTGCCCCTAGACAGCAAGGTGGGAGGCGAAATACCGACGCCCCACTGCATCACAATATTCTGTCCCAGAAGCAAAGAACTGTCCACTGAGTCCCTGCAGGCCCTTATTGGGTTTCAGAACAAGATGGACATTTCCACATGGAAGGTGATTACGCGGAGGAACGTGGGGGAGGGAGCCCTCCTAGTAATCGGAATAGACGAAATGTCCAAGAGGACGATCGTCGAGAATGAACACAAGATCAACTTCCGTTACGGGAGTATCCCCGTGAGTGGTCTGAAGAAGAAGGTGGGCAATACTTTCTCTGCAAATCGTGAGCATAACATACATAAAAGAAATATAACAATTCCGCAGGATCTCCCTGCAAACGAAGTCGCAAGACTAATGGAGGACCGAGCCCTGGACGGGGGGAGGTCCTGTTATATGGTAGACCAACCTCCACACCGACCCACTCCAACACCAAGGAGGGCGCCTATTACACAGCATGGGCACAGTCAGCAAGCACCAGCCTCGGGACAGGATGGTGTGGTCGGGGCACCCCGACCACCACATCCGGCATCGAGGGCTGGTGGACAGGCGGCATGTCGGCTGAAAAAGAAGGGGGAATATCTCCCGCCGAGGGGCCAACCTGGTGGGCTGGATGACCCGAACCGTAGAAATCTCTGCGGTTCACGGGTCAAATGGTACCTGAGGTACCTCCGGCAGGGGATGGCCCCGGAAGACGCCCTCAAAAAGGCTAAAGAGCCGAGGGATACCACTTTTGCGGCACCGGCCTCCAAACGATCCAGCAGCGCGCTAACACCGCCGACGGCCACCCCTAAAAGGCGGAGTTCGGCGGCTAAGGGCGCCGCGCATGATCCGGCGGGGGTGCGGATGACAACAAGTAAGGGACATGAGGACTTGGACATGCGCCCGAGCACATCACGTGCAGCGGCCATGAAACCTAGCCCTCCAGCTCCCGAAAATCCTCTCCAAACTTATGCGGCGGCGGCCAAGAAGGTCAAGGTGGCAGTATTGCCTGCGGATTACCCCCAGGTAATGCTCAACCACAAAGACTTGACTACACTGGAGGAGGCCATAATAGATGACATCATTGTAGAATGTGGTGGAGGTTGGGACACCGCGATTTCATTCGCGGGCATTCATTTTAGAATCGGCTATCTGCTGATTGAATGTTCCAATGAAAGCTCAGCCAAATGGCTTAGAAAGATGGTACCACGGCTACGCTCGTGGAAGGGCGTGCCCCTAGATAGCAAGATGGGAGATGATATTCCGTCACCCCACTGCATTACAGTGTTTTGCCCGACGAGCAAGAACCGATCCACCGACTCCTTGGTGGCCATTCTGGGATTCCAGAATAGGTTGGAGACCTCCACGTGGAAAGTTTTTACTAGGAGGAATGAGGGTGAAGGAGCCCTCCTAGTAATCGGTATCGACGAGTTATCCAAAAGGACAATCGTCGAGAATGGCTGTCAGGTCAGCTTCCGTTACTGGAATATCCCCGTAAGCGGCCTGAAGAAGAAAGTTGGGGGGACAGCACAGCCCGCCCAAATGAAGAAAGAGGCGCATATGGATCACCCAACAGACGGGTCGAACAGTCAGCCAATAATCATTGACCTGTCGGAAGACCTGGCAGAAGATGAGGAGTTGGCTGACATGACGCTCAGAACTGGAGGAGGCGGAGGACGATGATAAGATCATGTCCTCTCAGGAACTGGAGGAGGAACTACGAGAGGAGGCGGCAGAAGCTGACGTCACATTGACGGGCAGCGGTGATGGGTGCAACTCCGGGCCCCACTCACCGTGTAAGCTGGAGCCTCTCCTCTAGTATATGACGGGAGTTATCACAACGGGCCTGGCCCAGGTAAACATCCACCGTGCTAAAGCAGCCACGGCTGTCCTAGCGAGGATGTTTACCAAAAGGCATCTTGGGCTAGCCCTTGTGCAGGAGCCATGGGTGAACAATGGCATCAAAGACCTGTTCACGGTCAGCTCAAAAGTAATATGGGATCCAAGACACCCGACACCCAGAGCTTGTATCATGGTGAGCTAGCTTTCATTTCCCTTTTTTGAGCTAGCTTTCATATTGTGTGAGATATATAGACTTATTGTTTAATACTGATACGAGTTGTAAGTTCGTGCTCACGAGATGAATTGCAATTTCATACTGCTTTATCCTGGCCTTAAATAGCTAACAATGTATAATTGGTTTCTACCTGTTGTACAGATAGCGCAGGTCACCATTTCTAACCCATCCAAGGGTTGTTTTGTTATAATCTATTTTTGCTAATCAGGTACTCAAGTGGACGCAGCTGCCGCTGAGCACTTGGTAAACATTTATATATTTTCATCTTTACTTAAACTAGTGTTCATTCTTGAACACTTATGGATTTACACTAACAGGCGTATCGGATTAGGGAATCGGAGAAGGCGTGGCCATCCAATTTTATATCGATCTCTTAGGGGAGTTACCAGTAACATACCATCATTACAAATTGTGGGGGCGGTAATTGTAGGCGGGGTCCGAAAATATATATTGCGATCCTTGGGGAAGGTTACCACCAAGTTATTTTCTAGGTCTGACGTCTCTTTCTTTGAAATTGTGAAAAATGTGCGGTTTTCTCGATTTACACTTTCAGTAGTATCAGCTTTTGTGATTATGGGCGCAAGTATGAGCGTGGCTTTCAAATTTTCTTATTGATTCTTTAAGGTGACTTATGATATACCATCCAAATTGGCTCTAACACAAAAACTGCGGAAGATATAGCCATTTACAATTTAGGGCGTGGCACATTTACATTTACATTTTTTAATAATAATAATAATTCATTTCAATTCTTTAATAAATGAATAAATAAGCAAATATTAGACAAATGCATTTATAAGTTGAGAGAAATACATATTCAGTTCAATGATAAATTATCGATTTTAGTTTCAAATATTTAAGTACATTGCAGTCGCATTCCTACTTTTTCCTACTGTAGTTTTGCTTTTAGTTCTGGCGTAAATTTGTTATCATTGGATTGGACTTCATTTGAGTCAACTTCTTTCGCATCAGGTTCTGTATTAGGTAAAACTTTTGAAGAATTATCAACGGCAAGGCGATCATAATCATCAATGGAATCCTCATTGCTATTGGCGGGTTCCTCTTTCGGTAGCGGCAAGAACTCGCCCACTTTCAGTTTGGAAGGCAACTGTTGCGACGTCCGTACCACTCCATACGGTTTTAAGTGATAGATCAGATAATCGAGAACATACATCAGATTGGGACTAACATAATGAAATGATATGGCATTGTCGGAACAGCAATCGAGACCCTTGAAGCATATTGTATATTAGAATCATGAGGTTTAAGAACCGAATATCTCAGCTTACTTCATCGTTCTTATAGAATTGGTATTTCCAATACCAAAACTTCTGATCCTTACCGGGTATTAAATGGCCTGCAGGTTCAAAAGGAAACATACGTCCTCGACCATTGATATCACGCGAATCGCCAGCTGTCACATTCAAATTCTCCATGCATTTACCAATTTCGACATCCTCATTGATAACTGTGCCAGGCAGACACATTTTGGGATTGGGAATACCCTCAACGACGAAGCGACGCAATGCCTCGCGACTCAACACGTAGCCAGCTCCACCTGACATGTAACCCTGAGCCACGAACGGCTTGAACTTGCACCCAAAGTGTACAGGGGTCTCCGGGTTGTACGGATATAGCATATAGCGCAAATTCTCAATCACTGCATAGGTGTCATCATCAGCTTTATAGAACCAATCCGCATCGTTGAAATGATGACTGTAAATATATTTAAAGGCCTCTTTTACCTTGCGCCATAAATTCTGTCGACCCTCTCCCACATCCAGCTTTACAGTAGGCAGTTCATCATCCGCTCCGGAGCTCATGAACAGTAAAATATTACAGCGTTTGCCCCAAGTGCGCTTAACATGACGAGCCTTCAGCTTGTGATTATTCGGATTAGTCATAACCCAGCAGAGAACGCGCACATCCTTCTTCAGCTGATCGGCCAGCGAGGTATTATCGGTTGGATGATCATGGTGAACGACATCAAAATGTGGTATAACATCATCAACATCGGATGGCGGAGAACGGATATTAGAGTCAGTTCTGGCCAGAAAGTTGGTGGGTTCGATGCCTTCAGATATGGTTACGTAGGAAATGAGCTCGGCCACACAAAAGCCTATGATGAGGCCAATCATAAGCATAAGGAACGGGCGTGTTTTTGGAGCACTCGCTGAAATATTTTCAATTGTTTTTAAAAACATTTTTGAACTCTCCCGGGAATTTTGTACGATTACCTTCGTATAACACTGAGTGTGTTCCCATATTGAGTTCACGCTTTCTTAAATTGGATACAGAAGAGGCTTTACAGTGAATAATTTACGAAACCGACACTTCATAAATGTGAGTATATATTTCGGAACCGACGTAAACTGTTTGGAGCTGGCGAATCGACTAAACGCACAAAATATAAGTGTTCTGCGATAAAGGCAACAATTAGACAACAACCAGTCTTTGTCTAGTAGTGGAGCAGTCGAAGAATGACGGACCACCCCGCCACTCTCGCTGGAAAGTTCTTTGCCACCTGACACCAACGGTCTCCAATTTTTTAATGTTTTGCTATTTTTCTTCTTTTATCATTACCCGTTATGATAAAAGGACAAATTTTAGAATATGTGATAACGTCATCGTCAGAGGTACATAAGCATTCATTAATACGTTTGAATGACTGCTGTAACAGATAAGATAAGTACGTTTTGATTAAGAAAAACTTGTCAAGAACAATTAAAAACCTAAAAGCAAAGTCGGAAAGAGGCTATGGCGTTGGAAGGTTTGGGTTCAGCACTCCAACGTACATATTCGAATGTATATTGTATACAATTATATACATAAAAATCATTTGTAAAGAATATAATCTTTTAATTCCGAAAAAAAATAAATAAAGACCATTATTGTCATCCTATAAGATATACAGACAGTTCTTAGATAAAGAGCTTGATTACTTGAAGCTATTTTTAGCTATCATAATAAGTAATTAAGCTCTCAAATCAATCCTAATCTCATATCAACTATAATAATATTATCCGATTAAGTCAAGAAGTTCCTTAGCTGTACAAATGATGGTAAGGGTAATGAATACTTTGTTCTTGATTCCAGAAACTGTCGATTTTTAAAATAAGAATTAGTTGCACTTTATGAATATTTAAAAATTGATTGTACTTCAAATTATCAAAACAAAATTTGTGTTAATGAATGTTGGACTAGGTTTTTCTTAGAATATGTACACATTGAGTTTGCTTGGTGTGGTTTTCCCAATCTCTTAATCAAATAAACGTCTGATGATTCCTTAAGCCAGTTCAGATATTAAAATAATTTAAAGTGAAATAAAAACAAGAATATTATGGAGTCAAATTGATGCAAACAACCTAAGGTACTTGTTGGGTTTTTTACGCGGCAAAAAGTGATGCCCATGTTTTGGCGGTTTGACAAATAAGAAGATTTATTCATACATCTAGTGGCGGTAGTTTGGGTATCGATCTCAGCATCGATATCCCTGTTATTAACATAAGTAATCGATAATGTTATATTGATATTTTCAACAGCCAACATTAAAATTTTGAATTAAATTTGAAAATGTAGGGGGGTGTTCTTCCTTCCGTCTTTCTTTCTCCAGAAAAAGGCAGTTGATCATTTTTGGTTGTTTTCACTTTTATGTATTTATTTTGTTACGCGTCGGTTTGTCCGCATGGGGCAGCTCCGGCCAGCCAGTGCTCAGTTAGGGGTGGGTCTGCCCCTGCCCAACGACCGCACAATAAACGAGACTATACAAAATCTACACATCACTAAAACAGCTGTTCTAACGGACAGTGGCAATTTAAAACACAAAACAAAAAAAAACGACTTTACTCCCGGCTTCCAACGGCGGCCTTGCTGGTGTTGCCGTAGCGCTCCCGCCCTTCCTGTGGGGATACTTATCCAACTGTGGCCCCACCCTTATAAATCTGTACGATCACATCTTTCCTAACCTACTTTGGGTCCCCTTCCCTCCATTTATAACACAGCCTTCCATTTTTACTAAACCTTATTTATTTAAATTTTTTGACTTAATGATAACATTTAACGTGCCGCACTGCTACTTAAAACTATAACATGAATAGGGAACTTAATTTTCTAACAAATCGTGGAACAATATAAATATTAAACTTAACCACAAAAAAATAATTTTTATTACATTATACAAAAATATATTAATTAAATACATATAAAAAAAAATAAAGGAAAAAAATAAATATTTGGATTTGAAATATTTAATTTTACTTCACGCATAAATTTAACAAACCAAAAAATAAGAATAAATAATGGCACAAAAACAATCAACAAAAAAAAATGAATGACACAACAAAAAAAGGATGAACTTAACAAAAAAATTAATAAAAAAAATATGAAGGAATCAAAAAAAAATAATTAATACAAAAAAAATTTTAAAAATGAAAAAAAGGAAAAAAAAACGCAAATTATCACACTTAATTGGGACGTTAGTGGATGTTGCCGATACAAATTTGAAAGTTGGAACGGACTCACTTTTGTTCTTCTGGTTGGTGGTCCGTGGTGGCATGGGGGGGGGGTGTCATAGGCTGCTCCGTAGTCCCTGGTCATGGCCTCAGAGTGCTTTAAATTCGCACCGCCAAAAAAAAAATTTATCACCAAAAAAAAATTCAAACTCTCGCCAGAAAAAAAAAATATATATAAAAAAATGAAAATTTTAAAAACCTCGCAAGAAAGACTTAAACACAAAAAAAGAAATCATCGTCAAAAAAAAAAAATTATCACGAGAAAAAAAATGATCACGCTTCAATTGTGCAAAAAAAAAATTAAACGAAACCTCACAAAGACTTAACTCCTCGTGATGGTCACCGTCGCTCGACCTTTTTCTTGTGTAGCTTCTCACTCACTGCCTTTGACTTTTCCCTGACCTACACCACTCTGACAAAAATCTGACTTTCGTTTGCCCTTCACGTTCTCGATCATTCTTTTACTTTACTCTCCAATAATCCTCCGTTATTTTGGAGCTTTTGGGCCCGTGCATTGTCTCGCTCTCGTTTGAACCTAGGGCTACCACTCGTTTCCATTCATTTTCTGTGGCAATTACAACTCCAACTCCTTTTTCCCCTCTTCCCCCTTCCTAGTAATATTGATGAAGTTACAACAGCAATCGATATCTTTTAATTTTGTATTATGCACAGCGAGCACGCAGCGAAAGAAACTGTAAGCAACCCCGAACAACTACCAATCATACAGCCAGAACCGGCGCGAGCAACACTTCTATAGACTATTAAATTTCATGATGCAATCAGATCCGGCAAAGCCATATTTACTACCTTAATATTCTTTAGTGATCCTGGCCTGTCGACAGAGATGGACTGATAATCAAAATTAAATATGATTAGTGTTGAATTTAATTTAATTGAAATCTGAATTTCATTAATAACAACGTTAACGGTATAGCTCGTTGGGTTGTTAATCCATTTGTACACGCCCAGCACCATGAAAAAAAAGGAATAGTAATAGTAAAATCAAAATTTTTCTGTTTTTAATTCTTAAAATTATTTATTTATTATGCATTTTGGTTAGCACCTTGATATCTTATATAATGTAATGCAATGTTCACAGAGTCCTGGAACTATTGGAAAATTCAAAACTTATCATAATCAAATAATATATGCAACAAAATGCCAATTGAGTAAAACCAGGAGATCGGCTAGCGGTCATTTTCAGGCTTAAATCTTAACAATCACATTTTCGCCAACCTTACGAAAATTAGAACTCATCCAGGAAATGCGAATGCCTTTCATTGAAATGATCTAAAGTCAGATGGTATTGTGGCCAAGGTATACGACCTTTGTATTTAAAATCGATGTGCTTAGAATTTACCGCAAATTAATTAAGTGAAAAATCCATTAATATGAGTATATTTCACAACATTACACAACATTATTTGGCCAAACGATCTGCTCGATCCAATCCACATATGATGCCACGCGTGTGTACAGTCCGGGTGTCTTTGTTGCACAACCAAAGCCAGAACTTATGACGCCCAATATGCTGTATCTGTTATTCACAATATCCTCCTCCAGGATCAGAGGGCCACCAGAATCGCCCTGGCAGGCGTCCGCCCTGGCGTACTTCCTGTCCGCCGCACACAGCAGCGAATCGATAACTCCCCCCGTCAGGTGTCGTATAGTAGTCGGCTGCTCGGCATACGAATCGTTGCACTCCTTCAAGGGCACAATATTCAACGGGGCTCGCAGCAATATCTTCGAGGTACGTTGTGCTGTGCAAATACACAAATATGTACGTGAAAAGATAGCTCGATTAGTTAGAGTTTATATATATGTATGTATTGACAAAAAAATATCTATATACAATGTAACGAGTAGTTACACTGCTGTTGTGTGGCAACGCTGGTTAACAGATGGTTAACAGCAGTATAAGCATGAATCAGAGAACAGCAGAAGAGGCGAGCCGAGTCTTAGAAGCGCAGCGCTAAAGTCGTAAGTTGTACGGTTGTCAGTGTGCTATGGAAATAAGTTCTTATTTATAAAGTCGTACTTTGCTTTGTTAATCCAATACTCTTACTTCAATGTAAAATACTTATAACTATAATGTTAACAATTTACAGGACATAATCAGTCCTACAATTATATATATATATATATATATATATATATAATAGCCTGTCAAGCCTGAGATTTGATGACGCTGAATGTTCTTTAATATTTTATATCAAAATTGCTCATTAATTTAAACCAAAATTAAATAACGGTAACTTACTTGTCTGGTTCATAACGCCCCAGCCGGCTACAAATAGTTGAGCAGTCTCTGGGGGATCAACGGTATTCAATGCCAGACACGCTGGATGTACAAAGATGTTCAGTGTGGCGTCCCTGACGAGCTCAATTACGGCAATATCATTGTATTTGCTGCTGCTCACATATTCCGGATGCAGGACTGGAGTTGACTGCAGCGTAAGAAATAAAATTAGAACAAAAATATATGAATGCTTACAATCGCATCACTTACCGTGACGGCAATATCCTGATGTTTGCCTTCGGCCGTGATGTTCACCGCTCCAAGTCGAACATGAACGGGCGGCTCTCCACTGACGCAATGGGCAGCCGTCAGCACATGACGACTTGAGATCAGCGAACCACCGCAACGATAAGAGAATGTCCCAAAATTGCTAAACGCAAGTGCCGCCATATGCGGATAGACGCCTTCCTCCACCGGAATACCATCCAAAATGTGCTGCGTTAGAGAATGCTCAATTTTCCGTTCGTGAATTTGTTGGCACGCTGCAAATAATATTAATAATGATAATATTACCAACAATATCAAAATACTAATTACAATAATAGTAAATAAAAAAATAATAATAATAATAACAATAACAATAATATATTAAGGCAAGCATGTTCAACATTACTTGCATACATTTAAAAAGCTGTTAAAATAAAACGATTTATAAATATAAAAGTTTAGCTTACATTTTTTAATAATAATAATAATAATTGTAATTCATTTCAATTCTTTAATACATGAAAAAATAAGCAAATATTAGACAAATGGATTCATCAGTTGAGAGAGATACATGTTCAGTTCAATGATAAATTATCGATTTTAGTTCAAAATCTTCAGTTTTGTGAGTATACTCGTATATTTCGGAATCGACGTTAACTGTTTGGAGCTGGCGAATCGACTAAACGAACAAAATATAAGTGTTCTGCGATAAAGGCAACAATTAGACGAAAACCAGTCTTTGTCTTGTCTGTCTGTCAATCTATTCATTTGACGATTGAACACGTCTGTTCTTTTAAAGTTCTCGAAACTAGAGATTTGAATATGAATTTGGAATATAGAACTATACCTAGCTGAGTGAAAGTGGTTTAAGTTAGGGTTCTAGCAAATCAGTAAATAAATCATTAAAAAATCATTTAAATGGTAGACGTCCATCCCCAGTCCATTCACATTCCTAAAAATCGGAAATGGTTATGTTGCTCACAGTTTCTGAGCTGGAGTCAAGAATTATGTGGATTATTAAGAATCTCTTCCTAAGATTGATAAGAAATTTCTTTGTCACATCCATCTTCGGCCCGCAAATCAATTTTGGAGCAAGAATCCTAAAAAAAAAAAAGATACATTAACAATGATTCAGACCACCCCGCCACTCTCGCTGGAAAGTTCTTTGCCATCTGGTAATAGAGTATTCCGCAATCGATTACGCCTGACATTAAGCAACGTTTTCGTTTTCAAATGAAACCCAACATTATCAGAATAAATTACTCTTAACACCATGCTGTAAGTCATTACTGAGGTACATTAGCATTAAGAGATAGCTGCTGTAACAGATAAATGAGTTTTCAATAATAAAATCTTGGCATGAACAATTCTACAGGTAAAGGTGTAAGAAGGGAATGGCGCTGACAGTTTGGGGTCCATTACTCAAACGTATATATGTATACTTGTAAATGTTTTATTATAAACAAATAACTGTCTTAGCCTTTGCTGTGATCGGTTGTGTTTTTGATGTGCTGTGTCTAGTTTGCGATTGTTATTACATTTAATCTTGTGCATTTAATTTGATTAATATAAAATATATCTGTGAATTTGTTCTCTTTAATTTTGCTGTGATTGCTTTGGTAATTTGGGTTCTCTGTTAGTAATTTTGCTGCAAAACACAAACATTTTTATTTTTGTAAACATACAGTGCGCGGTTAACAGCTGTGTTTTGTTTTTGTTTTTTATTTTTGTGTGCGCTTTGTGCTCTCGCTCTCATTGTTTTGGTGATAGTTGTCATAGGCAAAGCTACACACTTACTCACATTGCATGCTAGATCGCTTCGCATTGTTGTTGTTATAGCGGTTTTTGTGTGCGCTTTATTACTCTCGCTCTCTCAACTTTCGTGTGCTCTCACAACGCTTTATTACTCTCGCTCTCTCAACTTTCGTGTTCTCACATTACTATGTTTATACGCGTTGTTATTTGTTTTTGTCAATTCTCGTAGATATTCTTACAGCGCCAAATCTTGGTGTTATTGTTTCTATTTCATCTCTTGTGCGCTGTTTTGTTATTTTCTTTGTGCTGTGCCGGATCTTTGTATAGATTCTCTTCTATTCGAGGATATCAATTTCTAAATTAAACATGTCTGCGTGCTACCTAAAAACCTGTGCCAGACTGACCCTAAGGCCGATTTCGTCTGTTGTTAGTTATGTGATAAGTTATCGCCAAGTGGTACACGTCAAATGCGATATAATCGGCAATAAGTCGGGTCCAAAGTGGTGTTGCGAGCGATTCCGCGAGACGGAGTTGGATATTCAGGGTTTTATGAGGCAAACTAGACGGCTTTTAGTAGGCTCAGTGATGATTTTGATGCAATGGAGAGTCAATTTAATAGTGTAAAACCGTTGAATGAGTCACTTAAGCAGAAGCGATCGGCCGAGCCTCCTTTGCCTCGGGAACCCCGGTTCTGTCATTGCCCCCTACACCGCTAACACCAATGACAATGGTCACCAGTCGATGCAGTTTATTTCTCCTCTTATAGCGGTTTCACCTAGAAAGCAAATTTTTATTTCGCGTCTTGCCCCTGATATATCAGTGGATGGCATTAAAGCCTACATACAGGCTAAAGTGACATATACTGGAATATTGGTTGAAAAATTTAAATATAATTATGAAAGAGAAATTTCCTCTTTTAAAATAAGTGTTTCGGCCTCCTATTACATTACCTCTGAATCCTTCTGGTCTTCTTCTTCTAATGTTGCACAAAAAAAAAAAAAATCCTTTCTTTCTCTAGCATATCAGAATGTTAGAGGTCTTAACACTAAACTTTCTAAACTATATGTTCACAGTCTTTCTTTTGAATTTGATATTTTAGTATTTACCGAAACATATCTGATATCTCGATTTTTAAAACATGAATTAGTTTTACTCATTTAATAATATTGAACAATTAATTGCACTTCCGATTATCATATCGTATATGTGCAATTATTCTTAGAATAGATCTTTTGCCAACTGTACATTCCAAATTCTAGTTTTTCGTTTTAAGTCTACATGTTTTGTAAATATCATTTTAATTTTCCGTTTATAGAATTAATTTTGTTTAATCTAAATATGAATTATTACAATAAATAACATATATAATAAATTATATATAAAAATGACAGTATTTTAAAAAGATTTGAACTGTACAGGACTGTATTTAATGTACATACGTATATAAAATGTAATATAAAAGCAAACTGCACTTACCTCGCATTGCCGGCCTATCAACACCAGATCGACTGGAGGGCGTGGCTTGTATAACTCGCGACGTTGTTGTTTCCGGTCTGTAAACGTACAAATGCAAATATTTAGTGCGAAGTCGGGACTCTGCGCTGTGTGAGTTTTGACTAGAAATGAGTGGTTAGGCAAAGGCCAATGTCAATGATGTCAATGTTTAGCACGACGACAAACCCAAATGCGACCGCATTGCCGTTTCCCAGTTCGTTCGAAACGATTTCATTGATTGGCGGCTCCTGGAACCGAAACGGGACCCAGTGATCGACATCGAAGTTGGGCAGGGTGGTCGTCATCATTATCCGCTCCCTGGGCAGCTGAATCTCGGTCATTTGTTGCGCTGGCACAATGTTCATGCCCTGCTGGCGCAGTTGATCATTGACCAGATGTATTAGGTCTATTGGCTGTTGTGGTTGCTGTGGTTTTCGCGCATTTGTTGGTCTGGTTTCAAATCCCGGATTTGGCTGCATCAGCGATTGCGGTATATTTATGATCTTGGGCTCTCTGTGAATTGGATCATGTGCGTAACCCAAGAAACCAACGCTCTGAAACTGTTCCGACGAAAATGCAATGCCTGGCCAGGTGCTAGGCCGCTCTTGAATGTCTTCGTGGCTTACTGGTTTGGGTTGTTGTCGTTGTCGTTGAGGTTGCTGCGGGTTTTGCTTCTTCTGAATGTTAAGCAGCTCTTGTAAATCAAAATAATTCGACTCCACATCCAGAACTGGATTTGCAACTCTCTCGTCGCTTTTCATATTTCTACTGCTGCCTGCCACTGTGGTTGTTCTTCGTGTAGTGGTTGTTGTTCTTGCTGTTGTTGTTCTTGCTGTTGTTGTTCTTGCTGTAGTTGTTGTAGTTCTGGCTTTGGTAATTTGGACCTGGTTTGGGCTACATGTAAATCAGATGCATTGGGTTAGACGCCACATTCTTTTGACTCGCAAGCAAACTGAAACATGCAACTGCAATCGGCATACATATTTTTTTCTTGAGCGGGAAACATCAACAAAAGCAACAATACGCGTGTGCATACCCCTATTTAAATATATATATTTTTTCTATACATGCCATCAACTCTTACCCTGTTTCGTTGTCACAGCAATCGGCTATCGGACAGCAGACAATCTCCTCATATAGGCCCAGACCACAGCTGGGCACTTCCTCAGTACTCAATGCGCCCGATTTGATGTAACCGTCAATTACTGGCTCACATTTGGATGATGTCTTGCACACGCCCGGTATATTCTTCTTCACCGAGCATGCATCACCTTCTGTATCATGTATATGTGCAATGTCAACAATAGTTACAAATAAGATAATTCAGCAAAAAGTATACCTTCAAGTGCCTCAATGTGTGACAACTTGCTCAGCAGAAGGACACATAGTATTCCTCCGGTGGCTAGACAGGCTCTCAATCGCGTCATGATCACTGTACGAAAATCACTTGATCAGGTGCTGCAATTATATATTTTAAAACTTTTGATCAAAACACCATTGTTTTTCAATTAATCTCATCCACTAGCTTATTTGTGTATAAATTTCTCAATTAATTATTTATCAGTTTTAGTTTTGTATTCTGGTCTAAAGAACTTGTGACATGGTTTGGGGCTGAGCTGAGGCCACCAGGCGGGTCGCGGATAGCGAACGGCCTTCCTTCGGGGAGATAGAAATAATACGAGAATCCTTGTAGATAAGAAGTCCCGGACAAACGGAGGGTACGATAATATCAATTGTACTGACAAGTCGTTTGTGTTGCCGTCTTCTTAAAGACATAACCTTATACAACCCCCAACCTCCCCGCATCACTTATCTACATCCATCCTATCCAAATGGCGACTGCATGTTCTAATTAGCCTTATCCGGGTAATGCGGATCTCTGCCTGGGTGAACATATATTTCTCCGCAGCTCGTGGGAACAACATGAAACGTTCCAAAAATATTAATATACCGTAGGATACCACTGCGGAGAATTTCGCAAGGCAATTAGAGGACCAAGCCCTAGACGGGGCGAGGTCCTCCAGTGTAATCGACCATTCTCCATACTGTGTTACTCCAGCACTATACAGAAGAGTGCCACAGGCACAGCAAGCCCCTGCTTCGAGGCGCCGATCATCACAACCGAAAATGAGGGAGGAGCTTAAATGGGACCTTCGGTACCTTCAGCAAGGGCTCGCTTCGGAGGAGGCTCTGAACAAGGCGAAAGAGCCCTGGGAAGCAGCAGCGGCACCTGATACCAAGAGGCGCAGTAGCACCCTAACGCCACCGGTGGCCACTCCAAAGAGGGTGTGCCCGGACATAAAGGGCGCTGCTCGCGGCTCAGTGGCGGCAAAGGTGCCAGTCGATAAGTTGGCGGGAGACCTGGATGTACGTCCGAGCACATCACGTGCAGCGTCCATGAAGCCCTGCTCGCCAACATCCTCCGAACCTTGACCGTTATATGCAGATATTGCGAAAACGGTGGCTGTGTTACTTGCGGAATACCCTCAGATTATGCCCAGTCACGGAGAATTGTCTACGTTGGAGGAGGCCATCATAGACGTCGTCATTCGCGTCGCAATGCAGTCCCAGGTCCCAATTTATTTAAGTTTTTGTTTTGTATTCGAAATATTTATGTTATACTTTCACTTCAAATTAATCAATATCTCCGAAAATGAAAAAAAAAAATATCTACAAAATTATTGTATTTGTCTATTTGATCAAACCGATCTCTGAATCATACAGTTAACTACCTTTTAACCCAAAAGATCCAACAAAAAAAATATATATATATGTTTTCCACCATGTAAATAAAATATCGAAACAAATTTTTGCCAAACTAAAAGTATAATTTGATCAATAAATGATTTTAACGCAAATGAATGCGTGAATGAATGAATGATTGAATGAATCTGTTTACCTGCCACTGTTGTTCTCAGTTCTCAATTCAAGTGGCCCTTAAGGTATCTTTGATTATTGTATTTTTTTGTTGTTTATTTTATTGTAATAATTTTTTTTTTTTTTTTGCCACTCAAAATACTGTGTTTTTGTGTTTGTGTTCCATTTAGATCGCAGCTTTGTTGATAATAGTGAACCTGCCATTGACCCATATATCAATTATACTCTGGCATACGTATGACCCATCAGCTATATGGGAAATTCCAACACATTAACATCCGAAAATCAGCTACTGCTGTTTATTCCAAAAATATAATTTCCAGCTAATTGTGTAGCTTATTTTTGTACTTTTCGAATTAGTAGTATCTACCCAAAAATTGCTTATCTAACATTTCGCTGATTAAGTTTCATAAAAAATGTGCTACAATTGTAGTAAAAATGTTCAGCTAATTAACAAATTATCTGCTGGCTGAGCGTCGTTTCTGTAGGTGAAATTACTCATGATATTTAGCTGAGAATTTCGGTGGCTGCAGTTATCTGGAGTGTTTTCGAGTTTTTTTTTGATTACGAATCATAACTGATTTTCGTTCTTAGAAGCCGAAAAATTTTAATGAAATTGTATTTTCTAAAGAATTTATTAAAAAGAAATTGCTTATTTAAAAAAAAAAAAATTGAATTAACATAAAATATAAGCCATATGATTATATTTGTAGATAGTACTTCTGCTAACTGTACAGTTGTGTACATTAATCTGCAAATATAAATGTATTTAAGGCAACTCTCCATTAGTCCAATTCAAATATTAAAAACTTCATGACACAAGCCTGACTTTGACTTTTTATAATATTCAATATTCTCTATTCTCCTTGGTAAAAACATTCAAAACTTAACTTTACCGTACGCGAAAATTAAAGGTTCCATATATTTATCTATAGAAATTTGTTGATTTATATATGTATATGATATATAAATATATCTAAAAACAGAAGTTGTATTTATAGCTTAGGCATGTGTTTTTGGCATGTTTTTATATTTACTTAACATATATAACATACATGTACATATGATACATATGTATGATCTGTGACATATGATCTATCATAAGATACATACCACTGTACAGACAGTGTATGCAGTGTGTGTGTGTGATATTCAAATACAGAATGTTCGATCTCGTATCACAAATGAATGCACAGAAACATTTATCTTCTGTTTGATTAGTATTATTATTATAATGCTGTTTTAACTTATTGTTGGACAGACCTTTGACGCGTGCAAGTTTGCAACTTTTATATTTATTTGGTTGATTTGATGACTCTCGGCAAAGATTAAACAAATAGACGTATTTGTTTATTTGTGTAAGTATTTAATTTATTTTGTTATTTTTGTTGTTTGAAACACTTTGATTTTAAATAGCACAAGACACATTGAAAAAAAATAAAAATAAACAAAAACAAAAGAAATAAAAAGAAACAGAAAACAAAGAACACAAGCAATCGACCACTGTGTATATAAAGCAAAAAATTGAAACGGGTCCACGGCGATACACGAAAACGCTCATCGGCTCTCCGACTGGACTCTGAGGTTGGGGGCTACCGCTCAGCACCGCGTCGCTTTGCCAAATGAAGCTAGAACCCAAAACGTTGCTCTGACTGAAGCCGCAGCCGCAGCCAGAGACAGACCCAGAGCCAGAGACAGAGCCAGAGACAGAGCCAGAGCAGCAGCCAGTGGCCAAGCAGCAGTTGGTGTTGTTTTATTGTTGATAGCAGCCAGCGGCGAACCGGTTTTGATTTTTTTATATTTTTTTTTAGCATTTCACTGAATCAAAATACGCAACTGAGCGCAGCTACATATATAGGTACTACATAAGTATTATATATAAGTACGGGTCGCTATTCAAGAATTAATCAGTAAAAAACACAGCAAAAAAAAAAAAAAAACCGGCAGTAGTAACAACAACAACAACAACAACTGTGATTCAAGGGAATTACACACTCAAAGTCAGAGCCAGACTCAAATGCAGAGAGAGCTATACGTTATCGGGTTTGCCCAAAGTCTCTGCTCATAATATGTGTATGTATTTTTAGTCACTTTGTATTATGCCCATATGCCTACAAATACTTACTCAAAGAGTGGTTTAATTTATTTTTAGTTTCAATCTAAAAAACTCTGCAATTTTTTGTTTTCAGAATTGAAACTCAACTGAACATTTTGAAAAAAGATACATACAAATACATAATATAAAAGCCAATCTCAATCTCAAGAAAATCGACTTTAACTGTTTGGTAACTGAATTGCATGAAAGATCGTCCAGATCGAAAGAGCGTCTACCCAAAAAGCCAGAAATAACTACAGCCTTGCAACAATGAGCTGGCTTTTGGACTGCTTGGTTTTGCGATGAAAAACCAGTTTAACGATTCTCTTCACATCTCAATATGCTTGATAATGCCAGTTTTATTTTAGCCTATAGACAATATATGCACATTCTTAGAAGTGCTTTAAATAAAGAACGGATCAGATCAGATCAGATCTGATCTGATCTGTGTGTACTAATCGAGATACTATAAATTAATCAAAATTTGGGAAGCTGCAACTATAGCTGCAGCAACGCTGTGGAAGCTTAAGATATACATATATAAATGCTGCAATCCGTGTCGCTGGTTAATGCTAATGCTGCTGTTGCTCGACGAAGTTGTACAGCTGTGCATCCAGCACGCTTGTAAAATACATCGCCTGTGCATCGCAATTGGCGCCCGTGGGCGTGGCAATGCCAAGCACACAACGAGCACCATTGGGGCGCCGCAAATGTAAAACGCTGCCAACAACCGCCGGGCATGGCGCACATGAACTGGACTCGTTGGCAGCGAGTGCAGTCAAATGAATGGGCTCCAGACAAAGATGCGCCGTTGGTAAACTCTGCACACCAGCCACATTGTCAATGTACTTGCAGCCATCGAAGGGCAGCAGACGCATGGGCAGCTCATAGAAGGGACAATCGCTGCCTGCAAAAATAATACAAAAAAAAAAAATCACTTTCTTGGAATGGATTGAGTTGAGAGTGGTGCAGTGTAAGCTTACCATTGCCCTTGGCCCAGGCGGTGGCCAATAGCTGTCCGCTGATCTGCAGGCGCGTGAGCTCAAAATGTGTGCATATGGGAGCGAGGTTGAGTTTGGGGCTCACTTTCAACGGTTTCTGCAGATGCAACAGCTCCAAATCCTGTCGAAACACAGCCACGCGCTAAAATGAGACATAGATAATCATGAGCCAACTATATAAAGAGAGAAAGAGAGGGAGAGATGCGGAGCTCACTTCAATATCAACTAGATAATCCTCGTCGGTGTCAACATCACGCATATCGGCAACGCCAAAAACCGCATGACTTGGCCGCCCGCAGCCAGCAACGGTGAGCAGCAGCTGTGGCGTCAACGCCATCGCCGTGCAATGATGCAAATGTCCATCGAATGCGGCATTCGGATACGCTAGTGCTGCCAGATGCGTATAATGATTCAGCAGCTGCAATGCCTGCTGCACATCATCATTATCATTGCGATACTGAACATTCTCCTTAGCTTCCTGTGGCTGTGTTGGCTGCGAATCGACACGCGATTTGGTATTAGTTTGACCGCGCGGCTGCAGTGGCAAATTGGTGGGGCAGCAAATGACCTCCTCAATGGTGCCACCACGACACGTTTTCACATCATTATCAGTGAGACGCTGCTGCTTCAACAGCGGATCCAGACTCGCACACTCCGAGACGCACAGACATATGCCCTCGTACAGAGGTGCTGTGCAAGCGGCTCCATTTCGTGTATTCATGTCTGGGAACACAACACTATCCCGACTAAATGGGACACTTATCGCTTCTGCACCTTGCATATAGTCCTGATCCGTGTTGAATATGGATAACCAGAATGGAATCTCTGTTGTTGTTGTTGTTGATGGTGTTGTTGTTGTTGATGGTGTTGTTGTTGTTGATGGTGTTGTTGTTGTTGATGGTGTTGTTGTTGTTGGTGGTGGTGTTGTTGGTGGCGTAGTTGTTGTTCTTCTTGTTGTTGTTGGTGGTGTAGTTGTTGTTCTTCTTGTTGTTCTTGCTGTGCTTATTGTTGGCTTTGAAAAGCGATCAATCAATAAGCCGCCATTGTGTTCGAGGGGACAGCATATTTTCTCCCCAATGATGGTGTACCCACAGTTCAACACAGAATCCACCGATAGTGTACCGCTTTCGATGTAGTTGCCAAGTGTGGTGCATTTCTCTGCAGGCTGGCAGTTGCTGTGGTAATTTCGCGTCGGACAGGGATCACCAACTGCAGAGAGACACAAAAAAAACTGCTATTAATGAGAGAGAGGGACATGGGAAGGGAGAGAACGCACCTTCCAAGCTAATGTAGGCATTAGAGATGCTCAGATAGAGGCAAAAACACGCTGATATCAGACTAAACATCGTCGGTCCGACAATCGAACTGAACGGGCGCAGTGCTCGCGCTCAACTGCCGCTCAATTCAACTTTCCAACTGGCCAAGCAACCGGCAGCACCAGCATAGACGTCAGCAGCGCAGCCGGAGGAAGTGTTTTTAGTTGAATCCGAGTTCGATGTGACTCGACTTGGACTAGTCATTTTCGCTTGTGTAAATCAGGGCATGGAAATTGTATGCATACATACACATATATATACATATATTTGTGAGTGATTCAGATTTATTTTCTCATCATTCAGATAATTGCAAGTTTAGATAAGTACAACTATACAAAATGGGAAACACTAAATTTAAATTTTATTGTTCTTTTTGTTTTTTCTTTTGTTCGATTATTTTTGATTGCACGTTTCATATATTATAATTATGTAAATAATAGTTTCACACACACTTTTTGTTGAGCTTACAATTATTCGAAGCAACAATGTTAACTCAATTTCATTTGTTAATAAACGTATTCGAGTCAACGAATGGAGTTGCTTCAAAAGTATCGGGAAAATATCCAGCGTGCACCATATTTTTGAGTCGCTTCCTTCAATGAACTATTTATTATGTCTATTAGAAAATGCATTTACGATTTGTGCATGTAATGCTTTATAAAGCAAAAAAGTATAGAGAAGGTTCCTAATAATCGTCCTTTTAAGTTTGGTAACCGTAGCTTTTAAACTGCGGCACATATAGACTTCTGGAAATTTTGAAGGCTCTATTGGGCGTGAGCAAAAAAAACATTACATTAAAAACATTTGGATTACGATCTAATTAATGTACCTTCCAACTTTGTAAATGTAGCTCTCAAATTGCGAGAGATATAGGCTTTTATCGTTTTAAGCAATATATAATTATTATCAATGCATCCTTCAAATTTGGTGACTCTATCGATCTACACTAACAGGTGTGTCGCATTAGGGAGTCGAAGTGGGCCTGGCCATCATATTTTCTATCTATCCCTTAGGGGAGTAATCAGAAAAATTATTGTATGCGCATTTCAAATTTTTAGGGCCGAGGCTCTTGGGGGGTATATGCCGATCCTTGAAAGAAGTTAGCAACAATTTACTTTTTGGGTCTGGTCACTCAAACTTTAAAATTGTGCGAGATATGCGGATTTATCGATTTACACTTTCTGGAATTTTTGATTATGGGCGCATGTGTGGGCGTGGCCATACAAATTTGTTATCGGTCGGCTGTAACTCAAAAACTGCGGAAGAACTAGCCATTTACAATTTTTTGGATCGGGGGGCCTGGGGGCGGCGGAGGTCGGTGTAGCATATCCCGATCCTTGAAGGACGTCGTCAACGACCTACCAACCAAACTTGGAGACTGTAGCCTTAAAATTTTGGGAGATATGTGGCTTTATCCATTTGCGAATGTCGATTCTTATCTATTTTCTAGCCACCTAGTGGACGTAGCACTCCAATTTTTACACTTTGTCTATATTTGGTAAGTTTCTAGTCTCTACACATAAGGGTGTCGAAAAAAGTTGCGTTCATACAGACGGGCAGACAGACAAATAGACCATGATACTTTTGGTATGATAAAGCTACATGCAGACATTTTGTGGATTTTCGGTGGATCGGTGATAATAAGTAATTTGTGAACTGAAAATTGGAAGAAACATCTCAACTTAGAAATATGTAGCTGTTCCACACTTTCTATATAAACATATAATTATTATAATAATAATAACATATATAGAAAATATAATTTAGCATATTTCAACTCACGTCACTACGACAAAAACCCTTTTCTACCGATCCTTACAATTGCTTGAGACTCTTCCATTATTATATATGTATATCGATGGAAAAAAATCGATTTCAATTTATTTTTCTGCTGCTATTATATGGTCAAATTTAAATTATAAGCCATCATTTTGTATACATATTTAATCTAATGATTTTGTGGCCGATCCTATTATTCTGGCATGGCAATCAGATCAGTAATAATCACGATTCCAGTCTGGGAAAGGGGTTCAAATCACTGCGTCCAACATCGGAAAAATTAGGACGATCTGGGGTTGGTCCGAAACGCCTGGGTAAATTGGTGCTGCAGAGTCCCCTGTGTGAGTTGGCGGCAAGCGGATTGACAGGCGATGTTGGAGTTGGGTAGGCATCCATGTTTTTCAGAGATTTTGATTTGTTAGTATTATATTAATATTTTATACAACCGAGGAACAAGCTACAAATAAAGTGACACAAAATAATCACAATCTTTTCGGTATTCGAAATTCAACGAAATTCGTTTGTAAAAGTGCATCGGAGTGGGTGTGGGGGTAAATAATATGTCATTTATTGCATTATATAATATAATACCATATATAATATTCTATATATTTTTTGATTTCATATGCTTAACATACTTAACAGTTCCAAAAAATGAAATTGAGCTTCCATCGGACTGGTTAACATGAACCACACTGTTGCTGGCCGTCAAGCAGTTTGAGCAGCAGTTCGTCTGTCTGGAATGCGAGTCATCTGAAATGGGCTTTACGCACAGATGCGTCCCGAGTATATATCCAAGTCCTCCACTCGACTTGGTTGCAGCCGTCAGATTTGACTAGCGGCGAAGTGAACAAATCGCAGTAAATTAGCAGCTAACATTCATTACAAGACGCAGACTGGCACGTGCCACGAGCTGCATCACCCTATCTACCTGTTAGATCATATGATAGGTACACAATAGTTTTTCAACCGGACGAACTAAGCCAGTAAGTAGGCAGATACGGAAAGTCGGACCACACACGGAATCCAAATAATGAACGACTATTTTTAATTAAATTCAGCCGCATCGAAAAAAACCCACGCGTCAAATTGACATTGTGTATGTGTGGATACATGTGCATGTGTTTGTGTTTGTATGTTTTGCGCGTGCGTGTGTGTGTGTGTGTGTGTGCTCGATAAGCCAGTGCCATTTTCATGCCCACAATCAGACGAAGTATTGGTAACAAAAAAAAAAACACAAAAAATAATACAAAATTAAAAATAAAAAAAAACTAATCGAAGTGAAGAGAAAATTGTCGATTGATTTACACTAAAATTTTGTTTGTTTTTTTTTTTGTTTTTTTTTTTTGGTTTTTTTGTCTGTCTTTTAGTTTTGTTTTGTTTAGTTTTTCTAGTTTTAAATTAAAGTTAGCATTATAATACTTGTCTCTCTGGGAGAAGGAATGAGATGGGATATGGCGTTGGCATTGGTGATGTCGATGTCGATGTCGATCACAGTTCAGTTCCAAGTTGAAGATGCAGTTTTATTTGCTTCAATTAGCTCTCTAGCCTAGTAACCATAGAAGAAAGCCTCGTACGAGAATGTTCGCGTCGTATTACAGTCCAACAATATGGATGCCATGTGTTTGCCAATGCCGCCATCTGTGAAATAGGCGTTCGCATCATCGGCCGATGCGTCCACATAGATCTCAATGCTGGTTAAGGTGATGCTGATCCCGCTGGATGATGGATAACGCATCTGCACCTCAATATCAACGGCTGTGGTGAAGCTCTCGTCATCATAGTTATTGACCAAAAGCTTATCGCCTAACATGAGCGAGAACAAGCGGACAGCAAGTAATCCAATTAGCAAGCCATAGACATATCGAACACCAATTACTCCATACATATATATATATATATATATATATATACAGATTGTGGCTTACCCGTAATACGCTCCCCGGCACTGAATACAATGTTGCCCTTGGCATGCTTCACTTTCTTCAGGGGGGCCAGTGGCACGTTCGGATTAAGGGTCGTATAGCGAGTTTCATCGGTCACTGTCTGAATGGGCGTGTAGTCCAAATCGTTGGTACTCTGCTGCTGTTGTTGCTGTTGCTGCTGCTGCTGCGACGGCAACGTATGCGAACGAGCAGCGAGTACGGAAGCGCTTAGCACAAATAACGAGAGGCACACTTGCCACATTTGCGAGCGTAATTAATACCAACAAAAAAAAAAACAAAATAGTGAATTGAGTTAACAATTGTCAATTAAGGTAAGATCGGCTTGTGGGTTCCGCGCCCTGTGCAATCTATTTGGCGACTGTTTTGTGCATTGTCTGGCACTTGCGATGGCTTTTATACCGCACGCTCTCTTATCGGCGGTCAGCGTTAGATAAGGCAACGCGACAACTGAACGATAAGCCGCAAAACCTTATAGTATTGCCCATGGTTTTACTATTTTTATATATATATTTTTAAGCACTAATTCGCCATAATTCGCTCAGTGTCTATTAATAGGTCACTTGAGGCAATAATTTTAGACATTCCCTAACACCAAACTTAATTGGCCAATTCATTTACTCTAAAAATAATCAAACGCTCGATTGGCAACGCATAAACAACCAAATTGAAAATTGTATTTGTTTTCATTTGATCAGGAGACATATGACAGCTGAATATATTTATGTACATACATATACATATCGTACATGTATGTATTATATTTAATTTGAGCAGCACTCGCGACTGGCTTCTACTTCCGTCTCCTTGCTGGCCACTTCAAATTGTTTGCTCAACTTTGGACGCAAGTAGCTGACACTGATTTCCTTATCGTCGACAAAACTAAGTACAAATATGAACAGTAGCCACCTTACATATGCACTTCTATAGAGTATATATATTTCATAGTAGTAGTGCATCAGCAATTTCCATTCTATAACTCACACTGCCTCTCATTAATATACGTACACACTTGACTTTCTTGGTTATTGTAATCATATATTCATGTATTGAATTATTATAAAAAGTAAGTGCTTATTTTTATTATTATTTATTATTATTATTCAGATACAATACAATTTACTAACTGAAACCTCGCTTTTCAAAAAAATAAACTAATTTTAAAGTATATATAAAGTTATAACATATTTAATACAATTTTTGTTGTGCTTCAGGTATATAGGTAGATATAATTCATTTGAATAACTAGTCGAAATTTTAGGCTGTACAATAAACAAGATATGGCAATTTGTTATAAGCGACTTGAAGATTCCTTCGATACTGTCAAAAAAAAAGGAAAAAATCAGTTAATATCCACAAAAAGTATTCGTTTTCTCTTTTTTCAAGAAGTAATTGATTTCATGAATCGAGATACACCACAAGTAAATGAAAAAAAAAAAAAACAATTCTATTTAAAGCGGAATCAAATAATTATAGTATTTTTATCAAATTAATGGATTGTTGTTTAGCGGGGATTGTTATCGTCGTCACTCCCGATAAACAAATTGTAAGCAAATATTGCTGGGCACCGTTAAAGGGGTGTGATTCGCAGGGAGTTTGTCCTCGGCGCGTGTTATTAGATTTTTGTTTTGCAATCTTAACCTTGATATACATAATTGCGCACAAAGCACAAACAATCTAAAAAAAAATAGGAACTTCGAGAAAACTGAAATGGCTGCCAAGCGAATTTTCGACTTGACTCAGCGATATCATTTCTTATACCCCACATACACATTGAATGGGGTAGTGAAGTGCTATCGTCAATTGTGGCCATAAAAACACACATACATATGTACATATGTATATATAAATATGGATCAGCATCGCCAAAAGCAAAGTACGTCAACGCGGACAGCAAATCAATCACATTTATATTTAACCACCAAAATTATGATAAGCAAGAGGTACAGGGTATCGCAATGTCGGAAACGTCCATTTGGCTTGTTATCATCTTTTGGCACTTGCAAAATAAAGCGTTTCATCGCTGACAATCTGACACATTATGCTCAAATGTTTCAAGCCAAGTACTTATTACGACACACAAATAAACACTGCAACTTGCGATATAAGTTTGTGCAACAAAATGTGGATAGTAAAAGTTGAAGAGACGAGACTGTTGTTATTTTAAGAAGTACATTTAAATAGAATCAAAAAGTAGTGGTAGTAAAAATAATTCCTGTAGACTACAATTTAATTGCACCACCACTAAGAAGGAAAGAAAAAGAAAAAAAATCACATTTCCTTGGCCATGGCACTACTAACCACAAAAATGAGGCGTCGCGTGAGTTGGCCCATAAAAGTTCCACTGTTGTTTGTTTGTTAGTTGCTTGTGCGATAATGTGATGACGATTAAGTGAGCCCATTCAAAATATCCCGACATCAGATGGAGGGAGCCGCCAATCGATCGCAAAAGCTTAACGCTTATTTACGAGATCGTCGAGCTTTGTCGAGTGGGAAGCGCGTGAGCGCTTTCGATTTATGTGTCTGCCAATGGACGCATCGAATGCGGCACACAGACAAACGAGTGCTGACTGCGCATACAATATTTATAGATAGTGTATTTCACTTTATAAGTATCATATGATTATTTGTACACTGATTTCTTAATTGATTAAAATCGGGGTAGGGCAAGGGCAAGGGCAACGGCAAGGGCAAGGTAAAGGTGTGGCGGTGAAAGTGTCCGTGGACTTAATCGCTGCCGAAGTACTGCGCCTGATAGCCAAAGCTGTTGGTCTGCTTAGCCTCCACCACAATGGATATGAAACGCTGGCCAATGCCACCGGCGACGACATACGCATTGCCATCATTGTTATCCTGTGCGCAAATGAGCTCCACAAACGTCACAATGGATCCGGCGCCGGACTCTGGATACGTTAGCTGTACGCTTACATCCTTGCGAGCCGGATAGCTGAATACATCGGCGCCCTGAGCTACCAACCTGTCGCCTGAAAGTAGACCACAGATGTACGTTAGCCAGATGTTGCATAGTTTCAGCGACTATCGGGACTATATTGTATATCAACTATTGCTTACCGGAGACACGAGCACCGAGCGTATATCGCACAGATTGTCCGCTCGTACGAGCTGCCGGCTGCTTCTGCAGGCGCTGCAATTTGAGGCCCGGATGTTCAGCAGCGAAATCGCGCACATTCTTCACCACAACAATTTGGCGTTGTACATCGACATTGCGGGGCACGCCCGCCAAGCTGCCGGCCACCAGGCAGCCAAGTGTGGCAACCAAAAGACACAGACTCAACTTGCACATGTTCTTCAATAAAATCAAAACAAAAAAAACAAAAAGAAAACAACTTTGTCGAACTTGGAACTTGTGTGAGTGAGTTTTCCAACTGCTTCGAATGATTATCGCTGAGTGAGCTCTGGCATGGCAAACTGCCTCTTATTTATAGTAAAGCCCAACTAAATGGAAGCAGTTGATTTAATTGACACTTGCTCCGCTCCACACGCCTCAGACGGGTTCCGGTTGTCACTAAAGCTACCACGGCTCTTATCACCTCCATTGACAATTGCGAAGCGACAACGATTAATCCAACAACAGGAAAATGATTTATTCACAGTCCAACGTTTTCAAAATGCTCTTCAAGAAATCCGAATTCTACCAAAAAATATATATATATGTATATTTATCCCAGAATCAGAACTATTTTAAACGTAATCTTGCTTCTTTATTGCGACGGGATTCAATATATATAAAGCTACAAAAATATGAAGAAAAAAAAATAAAACAAAAATCCTGGTCCAGAAAATACTTAAATTATAATAACAATAAACAAAGCAATCTTGTCATATTATATTATATAATATATATTTATCTAAGATTATGTTGTATACTGATATTATTAAATATTACTGTACATATATACTATTGCTTGAGTTACTCCCAAAACTCCAGCAAACCAACAACAAAAAAATTATTCAGTTTGTTGGACCTAACTATAAAACAATTCTATGATATTATTTTTTTTAATCGTTTCATAAACGACTCGAATTTAAAACCCAGATCATCGAAGCTTGAAAACTGTATGAACATACCCTAGTCTAACTTAAGCTATACCAATCCAATTCCACTTATATATGTACTACAGAAATACCTAAAAGTCGAAATGAACTATGTAAAAGTAAACGCTTAGATTATCTATAGACCTCTGAGATGACCCCGTACCACAATAGCAAATGAGCATACATTTATAATGGAATCAACGCTATATACAAAACTCATGACCATGGATGAGGACCCTTTCAAAAAAGTAACAAAGCTGATAAGGATGGCTCCCGGCCCAGGCCACTTCAGTCAATTAAATTGAACAATTTGGTGATACTGCGATACTGCGCTACTGATGACGGGGCCAACAGAGAAGGCATGTACATATACGAGTATGTATGTAAGAGCGCTCTACTGTTTCGGGCTGGCTGACTGATAAGCTCGGGAACATGAACACCAATAAACAGAACCTGACAATTTGACAATTAGTAGCACGTTTACTTTCTAGTTAGTGTTCGAATTGGCAGAGTCAAAACAAAATGTTCCCAGTTCTATTTTCAGGCATTTCGCAGAACCCAATCGGGAAGACGGCGCAACCCTTGAGGACTTCCCTGGAATTGGCCAACTTCAAGTGGCGTCATCGCCACTCACAAATAATCAAAACAAATTAAGCAATGTCCAAAGATAACACCCGTTTATTATTGATCAATAAAGTAATTCTGATTCATACGACTAAAATAAAAATACACAGTACTTCAGATTTGTTTGCAGTTCGATAGAGCTTTGTAATGCCCTTCATTGGCAATAAGTTTGAAAATTATAGACAAATCGAATAATGATCAATAATAATCTTCATATTTTTGATAGCTTTCATTTGTAACCCTAGTTCCGTTGGTTTCACTTTGGAAAACTTGTCAGCTAACGATGCTGATCATTTGAATTTAATTGTTAAGGGACAAAGTTGAGATTCGCTATATATATACTATATACCACATCAAAATCATACAGTTTCTGATATTTCTTATACAATCAATCTTCGAATTGGCAAAACCAAAGATTATTTTCATCGATGTCATAAGTAAACAATAGAATTTGGCTTTTGATTTGATTATGCTTTGCCGACTTAAATACAGAACATATATATATATATGTATATATACCGTTGGAACACTTTGTGTTTAAAAAAACTTGTTTATTACTATTCATTATTCAGACTTATAACTCTAGAGTTACATTTGAATGTAAATGTTAATATATATGTGTATATATGTATAGCCTATGTATTAAATATTGTATATATGCATGTCCACATCTATAAGAATGTATAATCAAGAAAAATAAAAAGTACATTTAAAACACACGGCGACTGCGACAAATGCTCGTGTTACAAATTGGGTTTATTTTTGTTCTATTTTTTTTTTTTTTTTTTTTTGAATGCGACTTAATAAGCGCTTACAATTAATAATATTAACAAAATCAATAGGAAAACAAGCAGAAAAAAAGTTACAATTTGGCAGTTATCATGTTTAGTTGAGCTCTAGAGTCGCTTATGGAATGTAGCAGTAGACAACAAATAAATATATATAGATAGATATAGATAAATAGATGGATACACGCATTACGTGCAGTTATAGTATGCATATACATATGTGCCACGACAGTTTCAAATAATTTGCTGATGTTCATGTCATATGTCCTGGCGCATCTATGTGGAACGAACTGGCGCTAATTGTATTTTATATATATATTATATATGTCGTATATATTGCACACGATTCGCACTCTCACTCGCTCGCACACACAGTCTGGAAGAAACAAAACATTTTTGCTCTCACTCGCTATTGCTATCTTGCTCACGATCAGGCGAACGGTGACGCTCTCACTCACTCGCACGCCTTATGCACAACACAGAAAAAAAAAAATATGCACAATCTGGGCAATCGGTTCACATAATTGTTGTCATATATAATCACCTGGATCTAAAATACGTACTTAATCAATTATATAATATCTGGAATGGGATTTTCTGACAGTCAATCATTTTGGCAGCAGACCGATAACATATAGCTAAGCTTTCCACACAGTATTCAACAGTTTGCCACAAAAAAAAAAACAAAGTATATAAATAAAATTGAGATTGCTTTTCAATTTGAGCTGGACTGCACTGCTCATATTGATAAACATACTAATATCTCTGGTATGCGATTTTTTTCCTAGTGCTCACCGTTTTGCCACAGAGCTCACTTGCCGTAATTTTATATAATATACTTGTGTACGTCTGATCTGTCTAAGTGTACGTTATAAAACCAACAACAATTCCATTTGTTTACATTTCCACTAAATTCCTTTTGTCTACAACACCCCCCCTCCTCACGCCCCCACAAAATTTCCCCTTGTCGACACGGTGCACATCCGATTGAAACCCTTTTTGTATATTACTTTAATGCATGGCTGGATGCCCTTAACTCTACCAGTGCGGACGTATCTCCTTGAAGAGCCACTTCTGATAGCCATCGTTGACATCACACTGGCCCAGCGACAATTGCTGACCCGCTGGATGCAGGGCCATGCACTTTTTGTGCACACGATGCAGCAGATGTTTGGTATGCTCATTGTAGCTCCAGGGTCCATCGACGGTGCCCAGACGGCAGACGGCCAGCTTGATGCCCTGACGATCTGCCTCCACGCAGCGCTCACCAACGCCCAGCTGGCCGACGGCATTCAGACGCACAAGCTGATTATTGCCACCGCCGTGGCAATAGGAGAGACCCATTATTGCCGGCGGCTGATGGCCCATGGAGTCGAGACAGCCATCTGAAGCCACCGAGCGCAGTTCGCCCCAGTGCAGATTGGCCGGCAGGGCGGGAAACTTGTCGACAACATCATAGGCAATATTGTCCATAAACCACTGGAACGATTTGCAATTCAGACGCTTCTTTAGCGCCAGCTGTTCGCTAATATCACCCATGTCCAAATAACGAGCCAACGGCTCTCGCGTATAGAAGAACTCCTTGTGCGTGTCATCAAACCAGGTCTCAATCACGCGTTTATAGTTGATGGTTATGAGCGGGCCCTTCTTCTTGCTGGCCAGCTTGCCGAAATTGTAGGGCATAAAGCCACGATAGACATGACCGACACGGGAGCAGGGCACCCATTCGATGCTGCCGCCGCATTGCCAGATCTTAAAGCTCAGCTCGAAATTCTCACCGCCCCACACAAGCAAGCCGGGATCGTAGGCGCCCAACTCGAGGAAGTATTCGCGATTAATTGCAAATAGGCCGCCCGCATGCGTCGGACTGCGATATGGTTCCGAGTTGTGGGCACGGCGACGCTGCTCCCGACGCGGCACCTCGTTCTCCTTGTACAGCATACCCCACTCGAAGATGCCGCGAAAATGATTATCGCTGCCGTAGACCGGCCGATATTCGAAGGTCTTGTGATCAATGCCATCGATAATGGGCACCGTCATTACAGTGCGATCCCGATAAATGGGCGCCAGCAGCGGTGGCAACCAATTCAGATTCACCTCACAGTGCGCATCCAAAAATACAATCACCTCACCTGCAAAACAGTATGAATGTGAGCAATGCTGCTTGAACGAACCAAAAGCACACAAAAGTAAAGCTGCGAACCTGATTTATCTATGCATAGATTCGCAAACTAATCTTTACATGGATTTACAGATTTACAGTAGTCCTGTTGACTATGTTGATGTTGACCACTCACCTGTGGCCTCCATGGCGCCGCGGGAGCGTGTGCGTATGAGGCCCTCGCGCTCCTTGTTTCGTATGATTTTGACGAGTCCATTGAACTGCAGAACATAGTCATCCAATTTGTTGCGCAGATTCTCCTTGTCGGAGTAGTCATCGACAAGAATGATTTCGTGCAGCATGTGCTTCGGCGAACGATCGATGACCGAGTGAACGGTGCGCATCAGCACTGAGAAGCCCTCGTTGTGGAACACAATTATCACACTGGTTGGCGGCAAATCATATGGATAGTCCCAGTGTTTACATTCTTCGAGACGCGTTTCGCGGACCGAACGATGCATCGATATATCATCGGAGCAGGCAATGTTCATGCCGTACTCCATTTCGGAGGCATCCGCCACATTCTTCTTTTCCGGTGGCAGCGTGTACGCGTCACCATTCTCTCCGGGACCAGTACGTGGCTTCAGATCTTTCGGCTCAAAATTGCCCAGACCTGCAAATGCAAAAACAAATACAAATAAAATAAAAGCAAATAATTCTCCGGTCAACACATATATATAGAACGAACGTGTTTAGAAACGCAAATGCAAATGTTTACGCTTAAATGTCACACAGCGAGACAGATGTCTGCCTGCAAATATATACTCAGTATATATTTGTATGGCACTAGCCACATGTATGGCTTAGCCTTAACCGATTGAAGAATCCGGCTTTAAAAGCCCCTCATATTAATGATATTCTAATCGTGTTTAGTCATCAGAGCCATTGCAAAGTCCTTTTACTCAAATTTTACTGTAAATATTTCAAGAGAGAAAACTTGAAAACTTGGAAAGCAAATCCCAACAAGCATATTTTTAAGGAGGAAAATCTATGCGTCTTTTATATGAAATTATACAAAAGGGTTTGGCTAGAAAGCAACAATTTTCACAGGAGTTTTTCTTCATTTTCTTTTTTTTTTTTGGTTAGACTTTAGCTGGAATTTTAGAAAATTACAACAGAGCAACAAAATGAAATGGGCGAAAGTTCGATTTTCGTGTTATGTTAATGGTAAAACGCTGTATGCATGTATACATGCAACACATGTGCATGGATGCAATTAACTAAGCACATACATACCCTCGACTAGTTTGGGCACCTCGCGTGGCCTATTCTCGAGGCGCTGATGGTTGAATTTGGGGCCACCAAAGCGCTGGTGATACGCCTCTTGGACGCGCTTGTGATGATCGCTCCAGTTGGCCAGCAGATAGAGCAGCGGCAAGATGACCAGCAGACAGAGCACCAAACGGCAAATGCGTCCGCTGCGTATGTTGCTCACACGCATTTCGCGACAATCGATTGTTATTGTGTTTGTTCAATACTGACTCAGCTTCAGCTTGAGATTCAGATTGTGTATAAAATTGACTCTGATTCCAAATGCGATGCCGTTTGGTGTTGACGTGTCTTCGACGGCGACGAAGCGAAGACGTCGACGTCGACGCCAACACAATGTTAAGCAAAGCAAAAGCTAGCAACAATTATCCAAGCTAAGATTTTTTTAATTTTTTTCTTTTGTATGTTTGCTCTGCGATTGCGATTGCCGATATCAATGAGTGTGTGCGTGTGTGAATCTGAAAGTAAGCGACTATTAATCTGAATTCGAAGGTGTGCTATTATGTTAGTGTTTGTATGTATGTACGCATGTATGCATGTATGCATGAATGTATGTATGTATGCATGGATGGAAGTGTATGTGTGTTTTAGTGTTAACAAGAACCAGGTGAGCACCGCCGCTGCGAATGCGATGATCAAAAGGCAATCGGCGATAATGATAAATGAGTGAGCTTAACACTTTTTTTTAAAATACCAGTTCAGAGCAATTACAGTTCAATGCAAATCGAGTTAACGCTGCTCATACAAATTGCAAACACAGAAGAAGCGAGGCGCGCGTCGTTTGCAGTTGCAATGCACAAATGCGGCAATAAATGCAATGCAAACGTAAACAAAAAAATTGGCTGTATGTGGGGACTGCCTCGCGTTTGACGTTTTCTAGCACATCAGGTGGCTTCGCTTGCACTACAACGCCAACTAGCGGCAGCGGCAGTCAATGTCGGCTGCTATCGATAGGCGACTGCACAAATATACTAAATATCTACTTTATGAAAATACCATAACGACACTGTGTTTGCGCCTACGTGGTAATTTTGTGCGTTACGTTGCTTGTTAGTTACGGTGCATGTTGGCATTACGTTTCCCTATGTTCTGCAATAAATACTCGATTTAAAAAAAAGGAACGCAACTGAAATTGGAATTTTGCGTTCGTTAAAACATTGCAAAATTCGAGCAGTTGCATTTTTTATTTACATCATTTCATAAATTAAAAAATTTTACAATTTAAAAACAAATGTATATATGTAAATGTATATGCAATTTCATTTGTACAGATAAATCGCATTATTTATATGTGTTTGCAACTATTACGAATATGTATGCATACATATAAATGCATATATTAATTTATAAATTTAGAGTACAATAAATAAAAGTGGTAATCGAGCGGTATGCGAAAACCAATTTGATGCCGATACGGCAGCAAAATCGTTCCTAAATTCAATGCTGCATCTTGTTCCTATTCTGTATGGTCGCAACGCTGCCAACGCGACGGCGATCAAAGAATGGCTCTGGCTCATGCAGCACTCCAATGGCGGTAACAGCTGCAAATCCCCCGTCGCCAGGATTATCACTCATTTTATGGCCAGCACTGCGCAGATAATCGATAATCTCACTCTTCACTTCCAACTCGTAATCGACGGACATGGGTATAAGCTGATGGTGAATGCGTCCATCATTTATTGCGTGCGAGATGTCCTCATTTCGTATGAGATACCTCATAATAACCTAAAAGCAATAAGTAAAAATATCGATTATTGCACAATATCGATTTATTTCCGAGCAGTGCGTTAAGTTGTCAGCTGTTAAATGCGCCAAATTTCATATTAAAGGAGACCATTAAATTACATAATACGCACCGCAGCCACACTGGTTGTGATCTTGGTGCCGCCGGCAGCACCGACTAGCAGCCGCACATCGCCATTGCCATCGACAACAATTGAGGGATTCATGGAGGACATGGGCCGCTTGTGTGGATAAATGTAGTTGGCTGGCGACGACGGTACCCCAAAGCTGTTAACAACGCCCGGCGTCGAGAAATCATCCATCTCATCATTACAAATGATGCCTGTTTGAGGCGAAGCCACCTTGGAGCCAAAGCTGTATAATTATTTTTTATATATAAACTATAATGAAGGAAACACTATTTTGATACATATATATATACTCACTAGTTATTGATGGTGCTAGTTATGGATACAGCATCGCCATTGCTTGCCAACACATTCATGTGGGCGGTGCCGTGATCGGGCTCCACCGTGAAATTGGCTCCATAGAAGAGATGATCTTGTGAGGTTTTATCATCTTCAATCAAGTCACGCACGCTATTCACCAGCTCTGCGCTGAGCAACTTTTCCAAATGCTTCTTTATATCCTGCCCAAGTTCGGGATCGTTCTCATAGTCACCCAAATTGGATCGCTGTCCATACGCATGCTTGAAGCTCTCGATGACACGCTGCCAGTAGATGCCCTCATCAGCCGTATACAGTTCATTCATCAAGTTTAGTATAAAGGCAAGTATTGGACCGCTCGATGGTAATGGGGTCGTATACAAAGTGAAGCCGCCGGTGACATTAGCCGAAATGTGGCCATCGGTCTCCCAGCGCACCCTGAAACCGATTAATCAGATAAATGAGAGTATTTTCATTAACTATTATATCCGTAAACAAATTGAATGTGATTCCAAATGTAACTAGAAATATTATTATTAAAAAAAAAATAAATATTATTTAATTTGAAAAAAAAAAGCTGAGACTACTTTATGTAGAACAAGACAGACTGAATAAAAATGACAATCTAGACAATCTGTTTGACATTCAGAAGTAGTCTTTGTTGGCTGTGATACTTGCTTGTAATTCTTCAGATCATCCACAGTTATGATGCCGCCCAGCTTGTTTATGTCCTCGACAAGCTTCACACCAGTCTCGCCACCATAGTAAATCTCGCCGGCGCCATTTTTGGCGATAAGCTCCAGCGTATTGGCCAGAGACGGTCGCTTCATATAATCATGCTCTTCATATGGTTCGCCCTGCGCATTGAGAAACATTTCGGATAGCCCGGGATCGTTTTTAATTTGCGATAGCCTCGACTTGATGGCCGAGGCCAGATAACGGGAAACGACATGACCGTCGCGTGCCAACCGAATCGATGGTTGGAATAGATTCTTCCAAGGGAGTCGACCATATTTCTGATGCATCTCCCAATAGCCGAGTATCTCGCCGGGCACCGCACATGCCATTGCGCCGGTCACCTCCGTGCTACCGACAAACATGTCCTTGTGTGCCGCCGCTGGCGCCGATTCGCGTGCAATTATTGTCTCCACTTTGCGGGTGCGACGCGTATAGATCGTTGCGACAAATCCGCCGCCAATGCCCATCGAATGGGGCAGCATGATACCCTCGCAGAGGAGTGTCGCAATTGCCGCATCCACCGCAGAACCACCATCCTCAAGCATGGTGCTACCGACATCGGCGCAACCAATGCCGTTAGAGACGACAGCTCCGGTTATATAGCGTTTATCCTGCGATCTCAAGCCAAAGACAAGTCCCAGCGTCAAAGCAACGACCATCAGTAAGGCAACTATTAGCCATAAAAGGTATTTCTTACTGAATCCAAGTCTGTAATCAAAAACAACAAGGAACAAACATTAAATGTGGAGGCGACTAACTCTGTTCTGTTTCTGTTCATTCAGTGATTCACCAAAAGCCCAACTGAAGTGCCCATAAGTGCCATAACCGGGGTTTGGTTAATTGGCTAGTTCTGATTAGGGTTCTCAAGATTGCCCACTTAAACGCGTTAACAAAAACTCACTTAAATACTAGTCTGGGACACGAACTGAATGGAAACCAACAGAGCCTTGACTAACCTCAGGCCCAAAGCACTTTACTGCAAATTTTGTAAAACATATTTTCATCAATACAAATATCAAATTACACACACAATGCGTATATGTACTGATAAATGTGTATGTGTGTGTGTGTGTGTGTGTGTGTGTGTAAATTGTGTATGGCCTGTTTCGATTTCTTATATTCAGTTGTGAATTTATTTTTAAGAATTTCGACTCGCCCTTTTACAAATTTCTTTGTCAGTTCCATTGCTTTTGCGGTGTGTCATTCCAATTCTATATTAATACCTGATAATTCCCATTACTTCAACAATCCTTTCACTGGATTATCATAATGTATTTTCTATGTATTTAGGTTTAAGCGTTTTATATAAATAAAGGGGCAGTTTGATCCTAAACGTCGTCTCATCGAGTTCGACCGAAAACGTCGTCTCATCGAGTTCGATACTACTCATCGTCTCGTCGTGTTGATCACACAATTTGGTCCTTCGAGCCGGATTCCAGAGATCGACATTAATCGTCGAATCTGGAAATACAGTTGTACACTATACGTAATCTGTATAAATTAAATTTCGCGCCGCGTTTAGAGGTCGAATCTGGAAATACAGTTTTACACTATACTTAATCTGAATAAAATAAATTCGCGTTGGTTTCACAGTTTGAACCGTCGAATCTGAAAGTATTTTGAACATTAGAGAAAAGTAACGGGTGTTCTGTGACTTTCGAAAAAAAAAAAAAAATTGTAAAAATGATGTCAGATAAGCAAATCGAGCTACTGAAGGCTCAACCGCAAAGCAAGGAGCTCGAGGAGGCGTGTCGAGAGTCGAAGCAACAGGAGAAAGATCGGCAGATGCACCGACTCTTCGACCCTATACGTCGTCTCATCGAGTCTGAATTTACAACTCAAGCTCGCGAGTGTATATTATTTATACAAAACCCATTGAGTAAATATTAACAATCCACTTATCGTCCGTGAGTAGATAAGGAAACTCACAACAAATTCAAAATAAGAACATATAAACCTAAAATAATACAAATATTCATTAAAATTATCATTTGCAAGTCATATTAAAATCTGATAGGTTGGGAATTGCAAAAACAAAAAGCTATATATATATAAATTATATATGTATATATTAGTTGAGGCAATATTTTTGCACATCAAGTTAGAACCGGTTCCAAAGTGTCACGTCTGAGAATTCTGCTGGTCATATCTGAAGTCCCAGCGTATACGAATCAACCATAATACCATAATATGTCTAACGATTATCAGAGCTTTTAGTTTTGTTTGTATGAAGCTCGACTGTCATAAAACTCAACAGCTTGTTTAATTATCTTGGAATTTGTCCACAAAACGGATTATTTTATAATTCGCACACTTCAAATAGATGATTTATGGTAGACAAAGATCGGATATCTCTCGATATCTCTCTCCCTCCCCTCTCTCTCTCTTTCTCTTTCTCTTCCTCTATCCTCTCTACAATATATTTAAATAAAATATTAACCAACTGAACACATTTTTATCAAAATCGGATTAGAGAACCCAAGTCTTAACTCACATGGTATTCCCACATTTAGCAAATATCGATACATATCGGTATTCGATAGCAATAAAAGGCAGAAATCTACAGCAATCTTGCTTGCTCTCAATTGCAGAGACTACAAATGTGCCTAAATCCCAGTGGATTCGAGTGCCTGTCTTTTGTATACTTTGATATCGAAGTAATCATGGTATGTTGGCTTTGTGCAATCCCCGTCATGCTGTCTGTCCGTCTATCCGTCTGTATGAACGCAACTTTTTTCGACACCCTCAGAGGTAGAGATTTGAAACTTGGAATATATACTGGTCTGTACCAGACGAAGTGTAAAAATTGGAGTGCTACTAGGGGAATAGGAAATCGATAAGATCGACATTCGCAAATCGATAAAGCCACATATCTCGTAGGCTGTTGGCGATGTCCTTCAAAGATCAGGACATGCCGCGTCCAGCTCCGTCCCAGGCATCCGCCCCAATGGCTATATCTTCCACAGTTTTTGCGTTAAAGTCGTCAAATTTGGCAGGTACATTACTGGTAGCTGACTTTAAGAACCGATAACACACTTTTATGATATTTGCAGACCACGTTACAGTCACCAAATGTTGAAAGAATATTACTTTATTTCTTTGAACTCCCCTAAGAGATCGATAGAAAATTGGATGACCACTCCCGCTCCAAAATGTTCAGCGCCCATATCGCCCTTAATTTAAGAGCTACAGTTACCAAACTTGGAAGGAAACTCCAACAATTTTTTTCGCCCACACAGAAGCCGATGTATATACCGCAATTTGAAGGACAAACTTGGACGGTATTTCTTGGCTACACCCATCCTGATCTTTACTACCTGTTATCTGCTGGTATGCTTGTTGCATATCATTGTTTGCAGCGGGTCCCACCTTAAAACACTTTGCAGTCTTGTCAGATTAAGATTGGGACATTTGCGCCGATCATTGTCGAACGTCACAGGCCAGTCATAATTGTGGCCCAATGGATTACATGTTGTATATAGTGATAACGTGAATTGTGTCAATTTAAGATGTAACTTTTTGTGATTAACAGTCTTTCGGTTATTTTGAGTAGTCAGCGGTAATCGCCATTTACAAATTGTTAGCGAAAATAAGTACTTCTGTCAAAATCTTATCGTGTTCCACTAATTACTACATTGCATTAACCGTATCTCGGCAACTTTTATTTTGTTCATAAAAGTTCCAAGTCTAAAAATAGTTTTGTATATATTCGATCGAGCTTTCAAATAAATTAACAAAAATTGATCATAAAACAGAGAAAAAAAATGCGTTAAGATGGCCATAATCCATATTAAACTTTAATTTAAGCCTTAGCAAAATACAAAAATAAGCTGAGAATTTGATAATATATACTTCAGCTGGCTAAAAATATATATGTATAATAGTTAATAATGATTAATTGATCATGTTTTTGCTTCATTATAATCTAAAAATTGTATAAAAATGCTGTCTGGTTTTTTATCTGCTTAAATTTTATTGAAAATTTATACATTTATACATTTATACATTTTGAAATATGTACATAAGAACCAGAAGCTTCAACAAAGAAATGTCGCTGCTCTATAATTTATTCTGTCTCTCCATCTCCCTTCTGTGTGATTAGCTCTCTCTGTCAGACGGATCAGTCAACCCGCCAATTGACAGATTTGAGCTCAGCTCAGCTGAGGTTTTATTTTCATTTTTTTCTTTGTTTATTGTTTTTTTTTTTTTCAATCTCTAAATTATTCAAGCGTTTTGTTTTCACAATGTGCAAAAAATGTATATAATTTGCGGTATTTATGGCCAGATACATGCAATCGGGTCAATGTTATGGGCAGAAAATAAATATATGATTAACATGACCATCTGACTGATAATTGCCAATTTTGAGGTTGGGTGAAACACACAACGGAACAGAGAAAAAATTGTTAATATATATATATATATATAAATTTTTTTTTTTTTTAATATATTGTGACATTATAAACCGATAAGCGCTGTTCACACTAAATTGCTACTTTGCTCATCTTAATCTTATCGGGACCAGAGCATGCCCCATATCCATAAATTTATTTATTTAGATGGCTCGCTTAATGACAAAAATATGCGTTAAGACTGGCGTGCTATAAATTTCAATAGTCGCTGATAAGATGCTGATTTCAATATACATATACATATATATGTACATGCATATCTTAAAATGGGCCAATTAAATGTAGCAATTTGGCCACTGACAAGGTGCAAGGCGATAAGATGTCAGGCAGGTAACCGGTAATCAGATATCGCAAGAAAACGCTTATTAGTTTACTCGCTCAGTTTGTCGATTCGTCATTCAGTCAGTCATCCAATTGATAGAGTTCCCAGAAACTTGATTACATGAAACGTTTTCATCACAAATGCTAAGTAAATACCTTGTAACTTACATAAGTTATGTCATAAGTGTTCCCCAGTTTCCACTGGGGAATACCATCAAATTAATGTCAAATTTAATATAAGAATTTTATTATTTCAATGGGTTTTTTTACCTGTTGTTTAAGGGACAACAGTAAGAAGTTTCCAAGTACAGGGAATACAATCATCACATGGTTGTTAATGACTTTGAAATTGACTTGTACCATACATATACTATATTTATGTATATGTATATGATGACTGACAAGGTATGTTTGTGTTTTGTCAACTAACTTCTTGGTGTTGCTTTTATCACTAGTTGATAAGGGATAAAAGAGCAAAAACAAAGTCTGGTTTCCAATTCAGACACCAATTATCTCAAATAATAACTGTAATGCGAAACTTGTTACAAGAGTTGTGCTGTATCACAAATTAAATCACATTCGACTCAGAAAGTCCTTAAGACCGTTTGGAATGAAGCACAATTTTTATTTTTATGTATATTTTTTAATTATTATAATTTAACGTTTCCTTAGGCATTTTTGGAATACTAATCCAAATTTAAGTCTTTATCAGATTTTCTTAATATTATAAAAATATTATTAATTCATTTAGTGAAAAGCTTTAAAAGCTTTAGAAACAAAAAAAAAATGTAAATATTATATATTTCAAATATTATGATATTTACAGATCTATTTTAAACCGATTTTAAACGGATTTTAAAACAAAAATAACACGCTTACCTCATGTTGTATAACTGTTAACCTTTCAACTAGACGATTCACAAATTTAACAACTGAACGTAGAAAGCGATTTTAGCAAAACTATCACGTTCAAACATTGACCGCCTTCGTATTTACAAAAAAAAATACAATAGAGTAAAAACAAAAACAAAAACAATACAAATAAAAAGCTATTCAACTCGCGCACAAAAAAAAAAAGTGAATATTATATACATATATGTAAATACATCGAAAAACAACAAAACAAATTTCGCGCGCCAGGACAAGTTGAACGCAAAATTTTGTAACACGCGGCAGGCCAAGCAGCTAACTAACTGAACACCTGTAGTGTTCGACTGCGACTAATGACGCGTGGAGACGACCGATGCCGCATTGCAGCTTTGTTTCAATTCGTTTCGATTCTATTCGGTTTGATTTTGCTTTCGTTTTATTTCATTTTTGTAGTGTTATTTTGCTTTTATGTGTATTTGTACCATATTAAACTTACTGTTCTTTATCGAAAGAGTCAGTAAAACTTACACCCACACGCACAAGTATGCACACAAATGAACGGATAGCCACTGAGAGCCGAGCCGCACAGATCTTTACGCTCTTCATTTTTAGTTAGTCGCAGTGTGAGCTTTGCAGAAAAAAATGAGAACGAAACTAGCAAGAGCGTTGAAAGCAAAACAGGTACATTTGCTAACACACAGCATATATATTAGAAATATAGAAAACAGCTATGTAAATACGAAAATATGTATTTCTGCAAAGCTTAAGTCGAGCTTTGCACACAGCTGTTATTTGAATACAGTGTTGTCGGACAGACAATAATTATGTAAACCCACCCACCCACACATACATACATACACATGTAGGTACCTCTCTGAGCTTAATAAACCGCTGTTTTTGCATATAAATTCAAATACGCCGTTTACACAGATGTGTTGACAGCTGCTGTGTGCTGCATTTTATTAAAATTCAGTCAAATTATGCGGAAAAACCACTGGAAAAATAACATTACTAACAAAAAGAAAATCGCCGGTACATTCCAAACTTAAAGCCCCAATGAATTTTAAAATAAACAATAATTTGCGATCCGCTGATATTTTCACAGCTTACTCAATGACTGAACACCAAAAAGTGTGCAATTGGCTGTATAATTATAAATGCCGTCACCTGCTACTACTACCAATAGCCGACTCCAGAATTCACTGCGGATGTTTGTATGCTTGGGTATCGTTTAATAATTTATCACAGAAATTTTATAACAAAATAAATTGTTTGCAAGTAAATGCAAACGATGATTTCATGATTTGAGGAAGTGTGTGCCGGGTTAACTGTTAACTGTTAATTTGAACGCCAATTAACTCGATCTACTCGAATTTCAAAGAAAATATGATTATCATCTGATATGCTAGTGTTGTTATTCTTATTGTTGTCAACGCCAACGGCCCAGGGGGCCGACTTTAACGATGTATTTGGTTGTTCGCCTCTTGCCCTTGAGGAGCTGCTGCTGCTGCTCCTGCTCAATAATTTTAATCGCAGCCGGACCGAGTGCCACATGGGGCATACTCGGATCAGGCACAGGTTGATGGAGCGGTAGCACTAGACTCTTGGGCCGACGCCGGAACGACGGCAGAGGGGCGTTCTTCTTCACGTGGGCGAGATCCGTGTAGCCGAGCTTGCGCCGCTGCTGCGGCATTATCTTGGTGCAATGGCACAGCTGATGGATGCGCATCGCTCGCTCTAGATCGTAGATGCGATCACAGAACTCGCACTGCTTGCTATCTGTATTAGCTGTGGCCCTCTTAACGGTGTCTCTCTCTCGCATCCGACATGCCGGGAAGCGTACCTTGAAGTCGTCGTCGTGGGCGCGCCGATGTGCCCCCAAAAGTGACTTAATGTGGAATCTGGCGCCGCACGTGCTGCAGCTGTAGGTGGGCCTGTTTTGCTGCTTAAAAGCGCGCATCTGGCCGTTCCCCTGCTGTAGTTGGTGCTCGAACTCCATCTTCAATTTGCATACCTCATCCTCATTCTCAACCACATTGCCATCCTCTTCGTCATCGTAATCTTCGCGTGGCGAGAGGCCGTTGCGACGTGGCGACTGCAACAGAGCTGCACACATTTGTAAGACAATAGCTTAAATAAATATGTGGTACAGTGCACTATAAACACGAGTTTAGAATTACTGAATCTTAAATTTAATAATTTGCATTCAACGGTTTCGTTCTAACAAATTCTAATTAATTGTAATTCGAAATTAGCAAGCTTACTTTCTTAACTTCGATAATCCTGAAAAGTTCGATAATGAATTATCACTAATCACTTACTCACTGGGAATGGCTGGAGTCCTTATGCGTGGCATGTTTGATGCGCCTTCCTTCAATTTCGATGGCATTCCCTGATTGTTAAGATGCTTGTCCCGATTATGGTGGTTGCTCTTGCTGCCTGCCCCTATGCAATCGATGCCTCCCTCATTGGAACGCTTTCCGCGTAGTCTGGCAACGGGGACGTGATTTAATTCGGGGAGATACTTCAGTGTGTGCTCCAACTCTTTGCGGGCGTTTCCGACGTCTTTTTGTAAATTGTCGTACGCAGCCGTTTCAGGGGCACGCTCAAATTGCGTGGATTTGTTGTGTTTCATTTCAACCTATGGCTGTAATGTGTGTAGAGAAATTACTTAGTATGTGGTTCACTTCTTCCCGAGTAAAATATGTATTTTAACAATTTCTTTGTATTTCTTCACCACTCCAAGAGTACAAAATATACTTTTGACAAACAGTAAAGTTAATTACAACGCTTGCTGAATTCGATGTGAACAATTTTGAAATGTGGCAGTGTTTAACAATGCTGCAAAACCCAATTATGGTACGTTTAGCAAAGTACAGATGGCGCTGTAACTATAAATTCTTTAAAACTCGTATTTTTTAATTTAAAAGCTCTAAAAACTCACAAATGACTTGGTATGGTTATTAAAAGTCGAAAATTTAACTTAGGCACTTTTCTGTGTAGTTATATTAGCTAAAAATATATTTGCGTCGATATGGCTCTCTCTTAGCTCTTTCATACGTTACGTGCTCCGTGTGCGCTTATGTTACTCACATTTGCGCTAACGCACTCAGGTTATTTAGGTGCTTTGTACTGGCCGCGTGCGTTTTTTTGGCAGCCAAAAAATAAAAGTTATTGCCAACCGCGCGAAGTTAACAACAAGTTTTCGATTTTGCCAATTAAACACATTTTTTTAGTGCTACTGTTGTTTCGTATTGCAGCATTTGGAATATGAGTGATACTAGGGATCAAATTTTGGAACAGATTAAATTGCAAGGCGATCTCGTGCGTCAGCTGAAAGCATCGAAGGAGTCCAAAGAGAAGGTCAGAAACACAACATACAGCATTTGTTGTATGCATACGTACATACATATATGTAAACATACATACATATATGTAAACATACATACATATATGTAAACATACATACATATATGCAAAGTCCCATTCTATAAGTTTACTTACATTCAAACAGTTACATACATGTATATGCATTGGAGCGAGTCCTGTTGTACTCGCAATGCTAATTGTGTATTTCATCAGCTGTATATATACACACATTTTTTTATACGCAAAATAATGACAGCATTACTCAGCTCAGCATTAGATTTGCCCCATTTTGTGGTCTTTGCTTCGCTGGCAGCTGCTCATTATTGAATTTCAACTCTTTTAATTAGATTGCATGCACACAACAGAGAGCTTAATTGCCATCGATGGCAACAACAAAGCAAAACTTTCACATTTTCGTCTCTTTATTTCTGTTGTTGCTGTTGTGTACGCTCAAACCATACTTTGAATCAAAGTGTGTCTCTTTCAAATTAACTCGGTCAGTCAGCATTTTAGTTTTTCCCCTCATCTGCTCTTTCAGCTTTAATGACGTTTGCTTTGCCCCCTTGTTTACTGCCAAGTGTAATTTGTTGTTGTTATTGTATTTCGATATTTATTAAGCAAGAAGAAACAACGCAAAGCACACAGCTGCTTCGAACCGACTTGACAACAAATATCCCTCTCCAATGTCAGCAATTATATCGATTGCACTCATTGCCATCAAGAGCAGAATCAGTGGTTATTTTTACGCTATGCACATTTTATCGATACATCGATATTTAAAACGGGTTTTAAATAGTTTTAATTCTAAAGTGGCTTTTAGAATTTTACATGATAATTAAACAAAACTATATATACATATTTGAAAAAATCAGTTGCAAAGGCCGGCCTCCGTTTGCAGATTCGATTGTGTGTGTGACTGTGCAAAAATTCACAATTCATTTAGAAAACACGCACACACTAATAAATGAACCCGCAAATATTACTTATTTTCCATTCTACACACATCAAATTAACTTATTTCGTAATCAACGGGAAATCGTTTACAAATCGCAGAGTATGAAAACATAGGCAAGTGCAAATTTCAACTCTAATCGGTTTTTTCCTCATTGTTGTTGTTGTCTATTAGGTTTCAAAAAAGTAATTGCAAAAAAGAAAAGAAACAATTAACACATTTAAAAGCAATCGAAATCATAAAAGTAAAAGTCAAAACCAAAATGTTGCGTTCGATTGGCCGCCAGTGGCACTGTAATGCTGCGTTTCTGTGCCCTTGCCATGGCCCTGCCCTCCTGCAGCTGTCGCTGGCGCCATCTAGCGTCGGACGCGCGATGTCAACAACAAACGTTGGACAACAATTGAAAGCTTCACAACAAGAACAATTACAAGATCAACAACAAGAGCATAAGGTTAGCTTCTAAAATTACGCACAAATCATTTAATCTGAAATGTTGTTATCCATTACAGATCGATGAGGAGGTGTCGCGCCTGCTTGCCCTGAAGGCCACACTCGGCGGCGATGCCACGCCTACCAATCAAAAGTTCACCTTGAAAACTCCGAAAGGTACGCGCGACTATGCGCCCCAGCAGATGACGCTACGTCAGGGTGTCCTGGACAAGATAGTTCAGGTGTTCAAGCGGCATGGCGGCGAGGCCATCGATACGCCCGTCTTCGAGCTAAAGGTGAGAAACGTGAACGGGAGAGCTATATCCGAAATCCGAAATAATCATATAACCATTTGCAGGAGGTGCTAACGGGCAAATACGGCGAAGACTCGAAACTCATATATGATCTGAAGGATCAGGGTGGCGAGATCTTATCAATGCGCTACGATCTGACCGTTCCACTGGCTCGCTATCTGGCAATGAACAAGATATCCAGCATTAAGCGCTATCACATCGCCAAGGTCTATCGGCGCGATAATCCAGCGATGACACGCGGTCGCTATCGCGAGTTCTATCAGTGTGATTTCGATATTGCCGGCACATATGATCCGATGCTGGCGGATGCCGAGTGCGTTAAGATTGTCGCCGAAATACTCAATACTCTGGACATTGGCGACTATGTGATTAAGCTGAATCATCGCCAGCTACTCGACGGCATGTTTGAGGCATGTGGCGTGCCAGCAAACTGCTTCCGAGCCATTTGCTCGGCGGTCGACAAATTGGACAAGGTAACCTTTGTATATATATAAATGTTGTATCTATAAATATAGGTTTACAGAAATATATTTATATATTCATTGCAGTCACCCTGGGAGGATGTGCGGAAGGAGATGGTGGAGGAGAAGGGCCTGGATGGCGCCACGGCCGACAAGATCGGGGAATATGTGCGTCTCAGCGGGGGCGCCGACCTTGTTGAGCAGCTGCTGGCCGATCCTAAATTGAAAGCGGTTCCCAATGCAGTCAAGGGACTCGAGGGCATGCAGCTGCTGCTCAAATACTGTGCACTCTTTGGACTTGAGCAGCGGATCAGCTTCGATTTGAGTCTGGCGCGCGGCCTCGACTACTATACGGGTGTCATATACGAGGGTATTCTCAAGGTGGATCCAAGCGCCGCTGGCTCACCAGCTAAATCGTCGCAGAATGGCGAGCAGGCGATGGAGCAGGGTGGCACCGTTGGCTCCGTGGCCGGTGGCGGTCGGTATGATAATCTGGTTGGCATGTTCGATCCTCGTGGCAAGGCTGTGCCCTGTGTGGGCGTCTCTATCGGCGTGGAACGCATCTTCTCAGTGCTGGAGGCTAAATTTGCCGCAAGCAAGGTAAAGCTGCGGACCAGCGATGTTGAGGTGTATGTCGCCTCCGCCCACAAGGGCTTGCACGAGCAGCGCCTGCGTGTGCTTAACCAGCTCTGGGATGCGGGTATCAAGGTGAGTGGCTCTTGTCAAGCAATTACCGAACCTTTTTAACCCTATCCCATTTGTAACCATGCGCAGGCGGAGCATTCTTACAAGCTTAATCCGAAGCTATTGGCCCAGTTGCAGCACTGCGAGGACCATCAAATACCCTTGGCCATTGTACTGGGCGACTCCGAGCTGGCTCAAGGAATCGTCAAGCTGCGCGAGGTGACCACGCGGCAGGAGTCCACTGTGCCGCTGGCCGAGCTGCCCGACGAGATTCGTCGCCGGCTGCAGGAATAGCTAAATTATCGATCTAATCGGCAAATCCTCGCAACTTCAATATTACAACTATGCTAAGGTTTTTTTTTTTTGTTTTTGCATCATTTATCAATGCATCAAATGTTTTGTATGTGCTCTCGTCTGCTGCGCCTATGAGTGGAGGCATCCATGTGCTACTATGTTATACGAACTTACCACTTATTTGTGAGAATTAGTTATAGCAAATTTATACCAAAACTGAAGAATTCAAATAAACTGCAAAAGTATTCGCACTTAGACAAAAGCAAACCCACGTGTCTCTAATCTCTCTTCATATCTCTGGACCACGCCACCAGTCCTGATAGACCTCGAACGAAAACTATAGCTCATTTATCAGGCAAAGGCATTATATATTTATGTCGTACTATTATTATAATTATATTAAATACCAAATCACATAAAAATGAAAGTCAGTAGCGGTATGTATTTATATCATTTACATATTGTCATATATTTAATCACAGAAATTTTATAATATAATTTGATTGATGATTTCATGATTTGAGGATTGTTGCGCCGGGTTTACTGTTAACTGTTAATTTGATCTCGATCTTTGTGTAACTCGATCTACTCGAATTGCAAAGAAAATATGATTTTCATCTGATGTGTTAGTGTTGTTGTTAACGCCAACGGCCCAGGGAGCCAACAACTTTAACGGTTCGCCTCTTATCCTTGAGGAGCTGCTGCTGCTGCTCCTGCTCAATAATTTTAATCGCAGCCGGACCGAGTGCCACATGGGGCATACTCGGATCAAGCACAGGTTGATGGAGCGGTAGCACTAGACTCTTGGGCCGACGCCGGAACGACGGCAGAGGGGCGTTCTTCTTCACGTGGGCGAGATCCGTGTAGCCGAGCTTGCGCCGCTGCTGCGGCATTATCTTGGTGCAATGGCACAGCTGATGGATGCGCATCGCTCGCTCCAGATCGTAGATGCGGTCACAGAACTCGCACTGCTTGCTATCCGGATTAGCTGTGGCCCTCTTAACGGTCTCTCTCTCTCGCATCCGGCATGCCCGGAAGCGTACCTTGAAGTCGTCGTCGTGGGCGCGCCGATGTGCCTCCAACAGTGACTTAATGTGGAATCTGGCGCCGCACGTGCTGCAGCTGTAGGTGGGCCTGTTTTGCTGCTTAAAAGCGCGCATCTGGCCGTTCCCCTGCTGTAGTTGGTGCTCGAACTCCATCTTCAATTTGCATACCTCATCCTCATCCTCAACCACATTGCCATCCTCTTCGTCATCGTAATCTTCGCGTGGCGAGAGGCCGTTGCGACGTGGCGACTGCAACAGAGCTGCACACATTTGTAAGACAATAGCTTAAATAAATTTGTGGTACAGTGCACTATAAACACGAGTTTAGAATTACTGAATCTTAAATTTAGAAATTTGCATTCAACAGTTTCGTATTGACAAATTCGAATTAATTGTAATTCAAAACTAGCAAGCTTAATTTCTTAACTTCGATAATCCTGAAAAGTTCGATAATGAATTATCACTAATCACTTACTCACTTGGAATGGATGGAGTCCTTATGCGTGGCATGTTTGATGCGCCTTCCTTCAATTTCGATGGCATTCCCTGTTTGTTAAGATGCTTGCCCCGATTATGGTGGTTGCTCTTGCTGCCTGCCCCAATGCAATCGATGCCTCCCCCATTGGAACGCTTTCCGCGTAGTCTGGCAACGGGGACGTGATTTAATTCGGGGAGATACTTCAGTGTGTGCTCCAACTCTTTGCGGGCGTTTCCGACGTCTTTTTGTAAATTGTCGTACGCAGCCGTTTCAGGGGCACGCTCAAATTGCGTGGATTTGTTGCGATTCATTTTGATTTATGGATGTTTATTTGTAGCTGTTGCTCTTCTTTTTGTATTGTTGTAAACTGCGTAAGGAAATTTCCTTGAATAATTTTTGTTATATTTGTCTCTGTCCTATGTGTAAAATGTAGACAAGAAAGCACACAGTGAAATATAATCCAAAGCATGCTTTATTCGAACTTTTTAACTGTATTTATTCCAGTGTATAAAAATGGCAAAAAGTGAGCTTTAGTACACTTAGCAAAGTGTAGATGGCGCTGCAGTTGGTATTTATATGATTTACTATTATTTAGTATTTCTTAATTTACAAAGCTTATCTCTTACAAAATAATCTAGTTTCCAATTAAAAGGTCGTAAATTGAACTTCAGAGAATCGTTCGAATTTCTGTGCATATAAGTTTGCTGAAATAACATTTGCAGCGAATGCGCTCTTGGCTCTTTGATTACGTACGATGCTCGTTCTGCGCATCATCGTTTGCTCATTTTTGCGCTAACGCACTCGGGTTATTTACGTCTCTGTTTCTTACGGCTGGACGCGTGAATTTTTTTTTTTTTGGCTGCCAATTAATCAAATTATTGCAATCCGCGCGAGGTTACCAAGACTTGCGATTAAATACACATATTGCCTAATTGAACAAAATTTTGTTTAGTGTTACCGCTGTAGTTGGCGCTGTGGCATTTGGAATATGAGTGGTACGCGATCTTGTGCGTCAACTGAAAGCGTCGAAGGAGTCCAACGAGAAGGTCAGCAAAACAATACATTATAAATTATGTGTGTGTGCGTGTGTGTACTCACAGATGCAAACAATAATATTGGTATGCAGCATAAGTAGCACTCGTCAGGCGTTCTTAGCGCCCCATCATACATACATGCACTAACATACTTATGTATGTATGCACATACATTTGAACCCTGTTGCACTCGTAAAGCTAATTATGTATTTCGTCAGCCCACATGCATGCAAACATTACACATTGGCTCTCCCTGTTTCGCGCTCTTCGCTGCGTTGCAAGCTTGCCATTTGATTGTTCAATTCCAGCTCTGCTATTAGATTGCATGCACATAACAGAGCTCAATTGGTGGCATTGTCGACAACAATAACAATAAACTACAAAAATAGAACTTTCACACTCGCGTGCGGTTATTGTTGCTGTTAAGCACTCTCAATTTATCCTGTAAATCAGAGCTTGTGACTCATTTGAAGACGGACGTTCTGTCAGTCCTTAAGATTTTCATCCTCGTCACTTCCTTCCTTCTCCTTCACCTGCAACTCTATTGGTTCCCCCCCCCCACCATCCTTTTTTTTATTGCTGAATGTTATTTGTTGTTGTTATTGTGTTATTTCGTACACACGGCTGGCTGACTCACTGGGACAGCACATTGCTGCTTGTAACCGGCTTGGTAGCAAATGTCAATGAAAGGCTTGCTTCTTGCTGCGTGTCGCAGCAATTGCATCAATTATTGGCTATTTTATACATTTTCGTTTTGCCTTCAAGAGCGGAATCAGCTGTTATTTTTAACGCTGTCGTCAACTGCTGTTCACGTATCGATTCATCGATATTTTGAAACGGGTTTCAAATAGTCTCGATATTTGAAATGGGTATTTGAATTTTACATTATGATTTAGGGCAATGGGAAAGGAATAAAATTCCAATTGGGGAGGGGTTTGTTAAAATCGTTTACCTTTTTGTAATCAGCCTTGCTCAGGTGGTTGCAAAGCAGTCGCGGCGTCGCTGTTGGCAATTTCGAGTTGCGATATCGAACTTCAAGTGAACAAAAGTGTCAAGTGTGTGTGTTTGAAAACATGTTTCATGCTCAAAATACATCAAACTGTCAAGAAAAAAAGCAGGTCATGGTCGGCGGTCAAAAGAACGCAATGATTTTGTATAGTGTTGAAATTATCATATCGTGGACCTTATTGTTTCTTTCTATTTTCTGCACACACACATACACACACTTATACATTCATAGCACTAATTTACACATAACACGTTTATTAATCGCAGAGATGGACAGAATGTAGAAATCACAACTCTAATCGGAATTTCCTTTTTTTTATTGTTGTTGCTTATTAGGTTTGAAAATGCAAAAGTAGAGAAACAATTACAATATCTAAATGTAATCGAAAATAATAAGTTAAAACAAAAATGTTGCGTTCGATTGGCCGCCAGTGGCGCTGTAGTGCTGCGTTTCAGTGCCCTTGCCTTAGCCAGTTCGCCATCTAGCGCGAGACGCACGATGTCAACAATAAGCGTTGGACAACAACTGAAAGCACAACAACAACAACAACTACAACAAGACCAATAACAAGATCAACAACAAATGCATAAGGTTAGCATCTAAGTGCACTATCCAAATATCAGATAAAATTACGCACAAATCATTTAATCTGAAATTTTGTTATCCATTGCAGATCGACGAGAAGGTGTCGCGCCTGCTGGCCCTCAAGGCCACACTCGGCGGCGATGCCACGCCTACCAATCAAAAGTTCACCTTGAAAACTCCGAAAGGTACGCGCGACTATGCGCCCCAGCAGATGACGCTACGACAGGGTGTCCTGGACAAGATAGTTCAGGTGTTCAAGCGGCATGGCGGCGAGGCCATCGATACGCCCGTCTTCGAGCTAAAGGTGAGAAACGTGAACGGGAGAGCTATATCCGAAATCCGAAATAATCATATAACCATTTGCAGGAGGTGCTAACGGGCAAATACGGCGAAGACTCGAAACTCATATATGATCTGAAGGATCAGGGTGGCGAGATCTTATCAATGCGCTACGATCTGACCGTTCCACTGGCTCGCTATCTGGCAATGAACAAGATATCCAGCATTAAGCGCTATCACATCGCCAAGGTCTATCGGCGCGATAATCCAGCGATGACACGCGGTCGCTATCGCAAGTTCTATCAGTGTGATTTCGATATTGCCGGCACATATGATCCGATGCTGGCGGATGCCGAGTGCGTTAAGATTGTCGCCGAAATACTCAATACTCTGGACATTGGCGACTATGTGATTAAGCTGAATCATCGCCAGCTACTCGACGGCATGTTTGAGGCATGTGGCGTGCCAGCAAACTGCTTCCGAGCCATTTGCTCGGCGGTCGACAAATTGGACAAGGTAACCTTTGTATAAATATAAATGTTGTATCTATAAATATAGGTTTACAGAAATATATTTATATATTCATTGCAGTCACCCTGGGAGGATGTGCGGAAGGAGATGGTGGAGGAGAAGGGCCTGGATGGCGCCACGGCTGACAAGATCGGGGAATATGTGCGTCTCAGCGGGGGCGCCGACCTTGTTGAGCAGCTGCTGGCCGATCCTAAATTGAAAGCGGTTCCCAATGCAGTCAAGGGACTCGAGGGCATGCAGCTGCTGCTCAAATACTGTGCACTCTTTGGACTTGAGCAGCGGATCAGCTTCGATTTGAGTCTGGCGCGCGGCCTCGACTACTATACGGGTGTCATATACGAGGGTATTCTCAAGGTGGATCCAAGCGCCGCTGGCTCACCAGCTAAACCGTCGCAGAATGGCGAGCAGGTGATGGAGCAGGGTGGCACCGTTGGCTCCGTGGCCGGTGGCGGTCGGTATGATAATCTGGTTGGCATGTTCGATCCTCGTGGCAAGGCTGTGCCCTGTGTGGGCGTCTCTATCGGCGTGGAACGCATCTTCTCAGTGCTGGAGGCTAAATTTGCCGCAAGCAAGGTAAAGCTGCGGACCAGCGATGTTGAGGTGTATGTCGCCTCCGCCCACAAGGGCTTGCACGAGCAGCGCCTGCGTGTGCTTAACCAGCTCTGGGATGCGGGTATCAAGGTGAGTGGCTCTTGTCAAGCAATTACCGAACCTTTTTAACCCTATCCCATTTGTAACCATGCGCAGGCGGAGCATTCTTACAAGCTTAATCCGAAGCTATTGGCCCAGTTGCAGCACTGCGAGGACCATCAAATACCCTTGGCCATTGTACTGGGCGACTCCGAGCTGGCTCAAGGAATCGTCAAGCTGCGCGAGGTGACCACGCGGCAGGAGTCCACTGTGCCGCTGGCCGAGCTGCCCGACGAGATTCGTCGCCGGCTGCAGGAATAGCTAAATTATCGATCTAATCGGCAAATCCTCGCAACTTCAATATTACAACTATGCTAAGGTTTTTTTTTTTTGTTTTTGCATCATTTATCAATGCATCAAATGTTTTGTATGTGCTCTCGTCTGCTGCGCCTATGAGTGGAGGCATCCATGTGCTACTATGTTATACGAACTTACCACTTATTTGTGAGAATTAGTTATAGCAAATTTATACCAAAACTGAAGAATTCAAATAAACTGCAAAAGTATTTGCACTTCAACAAAATGAAATCTGCGTATTTTCTATAATTTTACATTTGAAGTCCCACAGGTGATTCTAGTTTGCTTGAGGGTCCAAGTGTGCTAGTTGAGCGATCCTCTGGGATGGACTTGAACAGCCGCAATAATCTGTATTTGCTCTTATATTTGCAGTGCCTGCCGGGCGGCGTTGAGAACGTGAAGGACTCGCAGAAGGAGAAACGGAAAATCTCCAACTCCAGAAGAAAGAGCTGCAATAATTGATTGATTGGTGTATCAAGACCACAGGATGCCGGAGACACTGCCAGCAACGGCAACGGTGAGCGCCAGCAGCAGCATCGATTGCACAGTTGCTGTGCTGAAGGTGCCCACGCCCACCATGCAAATGCCTGAGGCGTGCAATCTGCAGAGCTTGGGCCTCATCATGGAGCCGAACAACATTAATATCGAACTAAATACTGCGGCAGCAACGTCTGGCTTTAAGGTGAGTGCGCAAGCATAAGAATAATAACGGAACTGAATACCAGAATGGAAAGTTCACCATATGTGCCACTTATGGGTTGCAGGGATATTGAAATCATGGCGAATGATTCATGATCATCTCATCATGAAGATTTAGCTTTATTTGGAATCAATCAATGCTTAACCAAAGACCCAAAGTGTGATATTTTCATTTATGAACTGTACTCCAAATTTCTACAAATAATTCTATATATATTGAGTTTTGAATGATAGAAATAGAGGACTCTCAATTGAAAAGGTTTATGCTAGGAATAATTATTGAACAAAAAACGAAAGAAATTATCATATATACATATATATATAATCCAACAAAACATTCAATTTGATGATATGATGATGAGGAGTAAAGAAAAATAAGTAAATAAATTTAATTTTAAATATTATTATTTATTATTTTATTATATATCTGTTTTCATACAATGTCTGAAAATTGTTGTTCATCGAATCAAAAGATGTACAAACTGAGGAAATTCAATATATTTTTTGAAAAATTTGGTGTATAAAAAGAGACATACAAACGGACATGGCTATATATCGGAAAATGCGCACAATTTTTGACTTGATTTTCGAAAATGTTGAAAATGTGAAGCAGTTTTGCTAAAATTATGCATATCTGTTATTTCCTCTGGTTTTTTAACTATTATCCTTGAGTTGTGCTAATGGATCTGAAAATGTATCTCCCCTGTCAGTTGTTTTTTTTTTTTCATCATTTCGTGCGTTGCGTAATTTAATTATGCACACGAAAATGTCAAACGTTCGCGGCGGTGGCGGTGGCAGTGGCAGTGGCGGCTGCTGCTGCTCGCATCGTTTTTACACTCGAATTGAGTTCTGCCCTCCACCGATGGCTCGTCCTGGCTGCTGCTCATGCTGATGCTGCTGCTGATGCTGCTGCTGCTGCCGATGCTGCTGCTGCTGCTGCTTCTGTGGTCGCCGCATTTTTCATGCTTCAGTGCGTGCAATTTGGCCCATGAGCTTGGTTGGGAGAATGATAGGGGGAAGAGCCGTCTCATTCAAATGACCTAACCCAGGATGCTTTGCTGATTTTGACAGGCCGGTTGGGAGGCAGGCGGGCAAGCTGCTGGTAGGCAGGCGACTTTGACTAATACAGTTTTAATATAAAATTCATTTAATTTTTGTTTCGTTTCGACTGCCCAACATTTTGTTAGTATTTTTTTCTGCCCTCGCTATTGTTGTTGTTGTTGTTGTTGTTGTAGTTCATGTGTCATCCTTTTCCATCATCGTTGTCTTTGTCGTTGACATGTCACTGCAGTCACAGTGGTTCCAATACTATTGAATATAATGCTAAAGTTCACTTCAATTGTGAAATTGTTTCTACGAATTTATTATCATTTTCCAGACTTCCTTGAAAATAAGGAAATATTGAACTCAAGATTATAAATAATTGCTTTTTCGTGCAACCATTTTATTGAAGCAGCGTTGCATTAATAAATAGATATTTGCTGTCTAAGAAATCGTTAACAATCTTTACTTATTTATTGATTAAAGTGCACTACAAATAGTTCACAATATATTTTTTTAATTTTACCTGATACACCCTGTATCAAGACGAGTTGATAACCTATATATTTTAATTAAAATAAATAATTTACATAGACTTCGATATTTTATAAATGTGATAACTCATTTGATGGCACTTGACCACTGTGCGGCGGCTTTGCTCTCGACTTTTCTTTACACTCTGGTGGTGGAACTGGGTTTGCGGAATTGCCCTTCATACTTAGTTGACGTGGCTCTGCAGTTTAACTCTCAATGCATGTATGTGTGACTGTCTCCCAATGTGTGCGTGTGCGTGTGTGTGTGTGTGTGTGTGTGCAGTGATTTGTTGTAGGGCTGCAGGGTGCACTTCAAATGCGCGGCTTGTTTGTCAGCACCAGCTATAGTCACCCGTTGGCTGGCGAGGGAGAAGCCAAGAGCAAGGGCAAGGGCAAGGTGACGGGTGTGGAGTGAGGGGTGCGGTGTAGAGAACGTTTGCCAGGGGCAGAGCAGTCAACCAGCTAGTTGAGCTGATATCATTCAATGCTTCTAATTTACGGATTAATGAAGGCGCAATTTTACATATTGAATTTGTTGGTTGTGCGCTCAACTAGATCGTGGGAAGCGATTAGTGGCTGTGCAGTGGCAGTGGCGACACTGCAATTGCTGCCCCCTTGTGCGGAATTGTTGCCTATTCTTTTTACATTTTTCGACTGGCATTGATGAATTGCCACATAAATTTGTGATTTGCTAAGCTTCATTTTCCATTTTCATTGTAACCAAAAATGCACAAAAGCACAAACATAATTTGTATGAATATTTATGAACATACGTAATGTACATATGTATGCACACACACACACAAATCTGTGAATGTGTATGTATGTATAAATGTATGATTGTGCTCCAGGTCGTTGGCTGAACAATTTAGTGGTGCGGGGATAGGGCGGTGTGGGTTTGGCGTCGTGTGAAAAGTAATGTGTGTTGTCCTAGGTTAAAACTGCCGCGTAATTTGCATAATATCAAGTGTATTCCGTGTGGAGAGAACCGAATTGTTTGTGCGGCAAACTGAATTTTATGGGTTTGAAACCACCACAAATACATATGCACCATAAAGTGGTTTTTGTTTGTTGATGTAAGCTTTTGCAATAAATGCTTTGAATTTAATATAGTTTTATAAGAACATTTTCTTTTTTTTTTTAAATTATTTTTGGACACTTTTAAAAGAGAATTTCTCCAAAACCCAGTGAAATCATTAGAACAAATATTTTAATTCCTTTATTTGCAAATTTTAACTACTAGTCCTACTTACATTAATAGGCATTTCATTTGTTTCATTCGATTTGACTAAAGTTATTTAAAAAACGCAAGGTTGTAAGATCAATCATTCATAAGGATAATCATTAATCGTAAGATTAATCATTCACCCAACAAACCAATATTCGTAACTCTTTCAAGTTGAAACTCAATTGAAAGTTTCATTTTCGCTAAAGCCGCTTTAGATCGATGATTATCTTGCGCGCCCGTTTCAGCGCTAAGCTTCAATTTTCCAATTCACAGTTCAACGCCTCGAAAAAAGTCCAAAAAAAAAGAAAGAAGAATAACAGTAAACGTAAAGTCAGCTGCTTAGTGCAAACACTAATAATATTAATAACGATAATCGTGATGAAAATGAATCTGCCAATCCGATTTCGAGTCATAAATACGTAACGCACTCGCTTACCGCTCACCGCTCACCAAGATCCGTTGATAGGTGGTATCTTTCCTAATCGAGTAAGTGCAACAGAGACAGACAAAAAGAGAGACCGGGCATTCCAGTGGCGGGGCACGCGTCGCCAGTTGCTTATCTTGGGTGACCAGCACGCCACGTGCAATTGCCAATTCCTCAATTCCATTCATAGTTTTTAGCACGTATGTATGTGTGTAGGCATTGTGTGTGTGTGTTGCACGACCAGCAGCAACAACGGGTGTCGGGGTGTAAGTCGCCAGATAGGGGGAAAAACTGTTGCTGGGACCAAACAACCAAACAATTTGCGTGCAATCGTTAGCGTTGCGTTTTTAATGACTTTTTCGTTTCAGTTCTGTCGGCATTGCATTTAATTCGATTATGATCCCTGTGCCCAGTCTTCCCCAGTTCCAATACCATTTAGCATGGTGTAGCTGTAAGTTAGTGATGGACGCGTGACCCACCAACCACAAATTGAGAGCACGCACGACAGAATCTTAGAAGCACGACACGCTTAACTGTTTACCAGCACTCATTCATTACTTTACAGATGCACGTATATTTTTGTCCATCTTTTATTTCATATTTTTATTATTATTATTATTATTATAATTCTGTAACTTCGAGCTACTATACAAATTTTGTAGTTTTAAGTGGGCTCGTGCTGTCAAAATAAGAATAAAAACCAGGACACGCACTCATCTCTACTTCAAAGTAATTGAAATGAAACCGTAAGTGGAGCACTGCACATTTCCCAGGCGTGCATATGTATGTGTATGGCGTATGTGTGTGTTCGTCCAAGTACAACTAATGTGGGTGTTAACGGTGTGTTAAGTGATTTTGCCATTTGTAAAATCAAACAATTGCGAAAGCCGCTACGATAACTATCGATGTCCCTGTCGATGTCGATGTCAGCGCACGTTTTGCCCATATTTCAAATGCTCAAGTTGAAACTTTTGATATCCGTTCCGTTCCGTTTTAAAATTCTTGCAATTGTACGTGCGTGTGCGAGACCATTCGAAAAGTATCGACTTACGTTTTCTTTTATTTTTTTACGTTCTGTTGCTTTTCTGCTTTGGCGCGCCAGTTGCCAGGGCTGACAAACAGCTTGTGCGCGTGAACAGTTTGAACAATGCAAATTGAGAATGAATACAAATACAAATCCTAACATGCATACCATATTTTTAATATATATGTATATATATATATATATATATATATATATATATATATATATATATATATGCCATTTGTTTGTATGTGTGTAAGCCATTTATTATAATGCGCCCACTGTCGTCCCTTGTCACTCTCCCCATTGGCCGGCTTTGGCTAATGAAAACTAAAAACTTCAATTACCAAAAGCAAAATAATGCGTTTTTAAACCCAAAAATGTTAGAACAGTTGCAAGAAATTGTGATAGATGAGGGTATGGCAAATGCTTTTTACGGGCCACTTGTTTGTCCCTGGGCTGCTTATAAACAAAGAGTTAACCGAAAAGCACAAGAAAATAGCAATAAATCAGTGTAAACAACAAACACACATACATTCGTATAAGCGCGTACAAATAGTAAAGTAATGCAATGTAAAAGTAAGAGAACCGAAAGGGTTTCGATTGTTATGTTTTGTCGGACTTTCCATGAAATTTCCCAACGGGGTGATTATTTAAAATTGTGCAACGCATAAATAGCAAACCAAACGAAGACAGTAGCCCAGTACGCAGCTGCGTATTCGTATATTTTATGTATGTGTGTGTGTGTGCGCGATATAATTGTTGCCAACATTTTGTTATCTAAGTTTTTTTTTAACAACAAACTTGAATGCGCGCGCAAAGCTGCTCGATACCCGCGAACGATACTCAGCTGTTTTTTTTACTGGCAGAGATCACTGCCGAAACGAGATCAGCTGTTTATTTCACAAAGCACTTTGTTCATATTACATACATTATTTTAATTAAACTATAACATGTCTTAGTTCAACATAAGTCATTCATTTAATTAAAGAAAAACAATTGTATGTCTAATATTTTTTATAATTTATACAAATATTTATATTTTTAATATTTGTACAAATGAATGACGACGATTAAAATTTTGTGTTAATTGAATTGAGGGAATACGCTTATTGTGAATCGATAATTGTCGTTCATAGGGAGTGCCCTCTCTCGGTAAGCATATGCGTAAATTCTGTTCAAAAGCTGCGCCATCGAAATGACAAGCGTTGTGAAAAAAGAAGAAAAGATTGCTGATTCGCCGGATGCAAATGGAAGCGCTGAAAACGTAACATCTCAACTTGAGTACCTAATGTCCATGGGTTTTTCGGTGAGAGAGGCACGCGCTGCGCTCAACCATTGCAATAACTGTCTCAAACTGGCCGTACAATATCTGGCTCAGAGCGATGATAGTGACGTTGAAGATGAGCATGCTGTTCGCTGCAGCAAGAAGCTGAAAGAATCTCTCATGGATAATCCGGCCATAAACGATTATACCATTGCGGCTTTGATGAAAGATCCACAGTCTGCAGAGGCATTGCGCATGATGGTAAAGGACCGCAGTGCGCAGTTTCTGGAGTCCTTACTGCATTCGTCATCTGATGAGGAGCATTAGAAGCTGAAGGAGGCACATAAGCCAGCTATTAAATCACCTCCTGATGCGATGTACTCTCCAAAGTAGTAGTATTAAATAAAGGTAAAACAAAAGTACGCTTTTTGGTGTTGTTGTTTGTTTTGGTTTTTGGTTTATATTCCGGCGCCGGTCAAGCCACCCTTTTGTTTTTGTTTTTTCTTTCTTTTTTTTTTGGTTTCTGTGTGTGTGTTTTTCCCGTTGCTTTGCAGCGTTGTTTTGTATTTCGGGCACTGTTAAGCGTGTCAACCCTTTTGGCTTGATGATTAATGATCGTTTTTTGTATTTTGTTTTACTTGCTGCTGCTGTTTTGGTACTGATTTCAATTTAGCGCTTGGCGTTACCAATTTACCCTAACCGAGCGCATTCCATTTACTTTTTTATGCAGCCCTCGCATCTATATATATACATTTGTACATTTTGTATACCTTATTTTATGGAATTATTTTTCGATTAGATTTAAAATGTGTTTTGTTTTATTATCTAATATACAGCAGGGAAATGTATATTCGCTGGAAATTTATGGAAACGTAAGTATGTGTTTGCAGCATGTGAATACTACGAAGGGCATTTAAGGTTGGGCGCAATGGTACGCATAAGTCGTTCTTCCTTTCTTTTTGCTGTTGAAAATTCTAATTAATTTTGACGGTTGCAACCGTTTGCAGTGTCAGGCACAGCCGCAGCCACGTCACAGGCACTGCTGCTACTGCTGCCGTTGCCGGTGCCGTTGTCAACCGCTTATCAGCCATTTGATCGGCGTTGCGGCGTACCGCAAAATGCGACAGCAACAACGACGGCGACAACCCTTGACGCGCGTAGGCGTCGCCCTATCATTTATCATGGGTTGCAAATGCGCTCTGCCGCTGCCGCTTAAAAGTGGCCGTAACTGCGCTCAAGCTATGGCAATGGAAATGGCAATTTTAAAGTGCATTGCGCACCCGTTCCCTTTTCTCAGTCACATCTAATAAATTATATATTGAAATTGGATATCGCTGTTGCTGTTGCTCCTGCTGCTGCTGCTGCTGCTGCTGCTACTGTTTGTCACACAATGCAACGCAATTAGACGCGCTGAGAGCGATGCTCTCTCGCTTCCCTCGTGTGCTCCACACACGGCACAAATCAAGTTCACGCTCAGACTCAAAAATGTGCAATGATGCAGCCCCTGTCATTGAGCGTCCTCACTCGTTTATATATTATTAACAATGGCAATCAATATGTTGACAACAAGCACATATAATTATTGCAATAAAAACAGCAACAAAAATGTAAACTAAAGAAAAAAATGAATAATAAGTGCGGACAAGCGCTGCTTGCTGTGCAATTTTGTACATGCACATATGTACATACATACATACATACATACATACCTGCATACATATGCACATCCATAAATATGTACATACATAAAAGTATGTATATGTGTGTGAGTGTGTGTGTGCATATGCAAATTAATTGGCAAGTTGAAGACGATGGTAGAGTTGCAGAAGGTGCTGCCGGCAGTGTCTGAACTTTATCATCTTTGACAGCTAACTTGAAGAAGTAAGCCTGATGAAAGTACATATATATAACGGATTGCCTTCCTCACACGAGAAGGAAAGTTGACGATCACAAAGCTAAGCTAACTCGAAATGTTATTGCTTTCGAATATTTAAGGCTGTCACTTAATAAAAATTCATTTCTATCATCAAACAAAATCTAACGGCATTTCCTTATTCAAAATTCTGATTATGGAATTTTCAATTTAAAATTAAAGTTGATCCAATGAACTAATATAATTGAAAATAAGATTATCACATTTGCAGAATCAATCGAAGGTACACAAAGCTGCTTCTGAAGGTTTTTTTTTGTAACCAATTACACAATTTCGACTTTTTTTCAACACGATTATCTTGGCGATATGTTGTGAAAACACGTGGAAAAGAAATCCCACAAGTAAATCGAAAAATTCGATTGGAAAATTTATATATTTACATATGTGTTTGTATGTGGAGCGTTGAGAACCGCATCGTTGGTTTCGATTTTTATTTGCACAAGCGCTTAATTGTGCAATAAAAAGAAGAAAAGGGGGAAAGCGATGACCTATGTCCTGGCCAGCAAGCAGCTGCTGAGGTTCTGCCAATTAATAGATGAAAATGGATTTGTGTAAGAAATATGCGTTGCCATTTGCATGCGCAACAGCAGCAGCAACAACAACAACAGCAACAACAACAACAACAACACAAGCTACACATATACAATGCGTGCTACTGACAAGCCCCGACCAGAGACAATTAGGCAATTATTTGCGCAAAGGATCAAAACCAAAACAAAAAGCATTGCCCAGCGTCTGTCTGTCTGCTGCGGCTGCTATTTGTGTGCTGTGTGTTGTCTCTTCTCATTCTCATTCTCGTTCTCATTCTCTTTCTCTTTCTTTCGCTCACACACACACGCGAGCGCGCTCTTGTGGGAAAGCGCACAGTGTGGCCGAATTCCAGAGCGGCGTTTCATTTCGTTTTGGTTTGTTTTGTTTTGTTTTGTGTTTCGTTTCGTTTGTGTTCGAGTTTGCTTTTAATTGAACATGAGCAATTAGCGTGCAATTTGTTTCGCTCGCAAAAATGCTAACGGTAATCGCAGCCCATCAGCCGAGCCACACCCCCCCCCCCACCACCCTCCCTCCGGGCCGCCACATCCCCTGCCCGGGTTCCACACATTCAGGCATCAGCTTCACGTGTGCCACGTGTTTTCTTTCAGGCCCGGCCCGAAAAACGCACTTGAGTAGAATTAATTTTAAATGCTGCGCTGCACGCGGCTAAGTGATTATGCCAAGCCATAGGAACACCATACCATACCATACCATACCATGCCATACCATACCATACAGTACCGAGACGAAGTCTTACCATCCACCTAAGTATTTTCTCGCTCGCTCGCATGTTTAATTATAATTAAAAAGCCTTAGCTCATCGCTTAACTGGCACCCCGCTCACTCTCATCATCATCTTCATTTCTGTCCCGTTTGCACACATGCCCCATAGACATTAAAATGGTTAATTGAGTGCTTAGTGGCCGGGCTTCGACTTGCAGCAGCCGCAGAATCTTGAACTCATCTGCCTTGGCCATTGTCAGGGCCAGAGAGTCATGCACTCCATAATATTAATTATTTTAATTGAAATGTTCATTATTTTACATCTAATTTAGCGCTGGATGCGTGTGCGACCCCCTCAACCCTCACACAACTCCATACCCCCCTCCCGTTCTCCGACCACCGAGCTATGCTTCAGCTCAAAAATACCAACTTCAGATCCGTGCTTGGACAGGACGAATCCCGTGTACAATGCTCATATGCTTTTAAGCTTTCACTTTGAGGTCGACTGTGCACAGTGGGCCATGACTGTCTCAAATCTAAATCAAATTGAGCCATAAATAATCACATTAAGAAAAAATAAATAAATAAACAATACGAATATTTATATAAATATTAATAATCCGAACAAATAAAATTTGTATCTTTGTGTATTTACAGTTATTTTCGATTTATTGACTGTTGTGCATTTGCCTCAAAAAATGATGATTACTTTCTGATATATTTTTTGTTTTACTACTTGTTGGTTATGAATATCATTTTAGTTCCACTGTGCCCACTGCTTACATTTATTTCATTTTTTGGGGTTGCTGCAGTTGGCGCGGGGCTTATTATAAATTTTTAATTGGCTTTTTATATATGAATAATGCTGCTCTTTGCCAGCAGTCGTCCTGCCAAAGGGATGCAGTCCAGGGGGTTGCGGTACATTCGTTGTGAGTGTGTGTGTGTGTGTGTGTGTCTTGGGTGCGTGTGCTATGCTTATCCTAAGTAGTTTGAGCCTATTATTTATGCAGCCAATTCATTATGTGGTTGTCCATGGGCAATGCGTTTCACTCTGCGACGTTTTCGTATTTTTATTCTATTATTTTTTTGTTTTGTTTTTTTTTTTGTTTTTGAAAACAAATTTGTTATGGACTCGCTGAAGAAGGGGTTGATGTAATGCAGGCAGATAGAGAGCAGGATATCTGTCAAGTTGGTTGGTAAACCGACAAGAATCAAATCAGTCCGAGGTGCAAAATAATAAATTGCTAAATGACAACAACAGCGGCAGCAACATTGCAACCAACCCCGTTCAAATAGTCCGAGTCAAATCAAAAATTACATTTTTGTCAACTCATTAGAGACGTGACGATGAAAGCGGTGCGTGGTGGCCATTTAGTGCTTTGAAAAGGGTTTGTCATTTAATTAAAAATAATAATACAAAAGAATAGAAAAAAGTGTCACAGCAAAAGGAAACTTGCGAATTGGCTTGAATTTCATTGCAAACATATTTACAAAAGAAGTAGCGCCTGGCTCCACCTACAGCCGGCCTCTGTTAACAGTGCGCTGCTCCTACGCACAGGTGTGCGCCTAACAGCGCGCTGTTAACGGACTGGCGTTCCTGCTGCAACTGCTACCCTCGTTGGCCGGCACCTGCGATAGGCGGCTGGCAGCCAAGTGCCAAAACGATTGGCATCCAATCACAGCGAAGCTCCAAAAGCATATCACTACAAACACAAAAAAAAAAACAATGAACTAAATACAAGAAAACCCCCCACACACACATACGCACACACATACATACAGTCAGGGGCAGCAGAGTAAAAATGCGCAAGAGCCAAAACAACCCTCGCAGTAGCTATCGCAGTCGCAGCTACAGCAGCAGCAGCAGCAACAGCAATAGCAAATGCCGGTCTCAGCGGCAGCAACAGCAACATCGGCAGCAACAGCAGCTGATAAGCCAGTGAGAGCGAGAGAGCGTCAGAGCGCAACCACCTTAACAGCCATAGCAATAGCCGTATCCGTGGCAGCAGCAACATCAGCAGCAGCAGAGGAACACAAACAACAACAACAACAACACGGTTTTGCCGCTTTTCGGTTTTCATTCATGCAGCCTCGTCGCATTCGTCAAGTGAACTTCGGCGCTGGCGGTCGTGTGTGCGCGCGTAGAAGCAGCAAGAGTAGCAACAGAAACCAACAGACTAACAACAAACGTTACGTTACGTTACGTTACGCGAAATACAAATTATTATTTGCGTGCAAAGTGCGATGCGCATTGTTTATTAATCAAATTAAGCAAAATACAAAATTTCTTATTTTTTAATATTTTTTTGTTGTCCAAGATATTTATGCAAGTGTGTGTCGTATGTACATATGAGTGTGTGCCACAACAGCAACGGAAGCCGCAACACTAACACCGCCACCAACAACATCAACAACCATCAACAACATCTGTGTGCGTGTACGCCCCCACTAGCCTTCCCCACCAAACCCCTGTGGGGCAATTATTTGAAATATATATGCAAATTTACGAGCTAACTAATTGAGTCGAATTCAGTTCGCAGTTCGCGTGTGTTTTGTGTTTTGTGTGTGTTGTTGCAGGTGTCGACGGTCATTAGTTCACTCTCTCGCACTCGCACTCACACTCTCGATCTCGATCTCGCACTCGCACTCGCTCTCGCTGTCTCGCACTCCTTACGTGTTGGCGCTGATCTTGGCTCGTTAGCAGCGCCTTCTTCTCGCCATCTGTACTAATTCAATCAACGGTAAATCAGTTGCGCATAGTCGCGCATACGACACGCAAACGGCTCTCAGCTCCCACTCTCTCTCGCACTCTCTCTTACACTGACTATCACTTACTCTCTCTCTGTCGCGCTCTCCCTGTAGCTCTGCACGTGTGCAAGCAGCAGAAATTTTCATGCGTTTAGTGCGACTATTAAAATTCGCACTCAATTAGCAGTGGGCAGCAGCAGCAACAACAATTCAAAGCATAAACAAAACAAAGCAAAACGAAACAAACGAAACGAAAACAACAACAGCAACAATAGCAACCACATTCCTGTGTGCAAATTGTACAACAAACATCGCTAAATAAATACAAGAAAAATCAAGAAAAATTTGCAAATACAAGAAAAAGTAAAAAAAAAAAAAGAAAGAAGTCTTTCTGCAAGAAGCGAAGAGGAAACGGCTACACCAAGAACCACAAACCGATTGTGCCAGCTATAAAGAAGAAAATATCCCCGTTGAACGTCGCCGTCGCCGCCGCCACCACCGTACCGCCCCTTATTCTTCGAGCCCACTCTCGCAGCAGCAAAAGCAACAATTTTCTGCATATGTAAGTCGAAACTTTTGTGCTGCGATCCTTTTAATTAGTTTACTTTTAGTTTCCGCTGCTTCTGTTGTTTATTTTTGCCATTTGTTTTAATTAACGTCGACTGCATTTGGCAGTCGCTGCAGAAAATAAGCAAAGTGACCGAGAGACCCAACAACGGCGACAAATACAACAACAACAACAACTAAAATAACAACAAAACGCAAATCTTTTTTGTTAACTGCATGAGTTTCAAGTTTCCCTTACAAAAACAACAAACAACAATAATATGACACTAGTTTAAGTGTGAGTGTGTGTGAGTGTGTGTACATGAGTTTTATATAAATAATTGTGAATTCGGCATAAGCAAACTTTGCTACAACCACAAACTTTGAAGATGCCGATCTTGAACCGTTAAGACTTGCTTACAAATACAATCAAACAATCTGTGTTTCATCCCAAAATACGTTAGTCACTTACTGCGTTGAACAGTAGGAAATCTTTTTGAACATAACTTGATTAAATCGTTCTTACCAATTATTACCACGCTTAGACTTTTAATCAAGGAAAACATCTGCGAATCTTCATACCCGTAGAACACATGATTTACATATATACACTTAAATGGCATATTATTTGTAGACTACCTCCATTGAGATGATTTTCTGATATATATGTGGATATATCCAATATTTGTACAAGACAGGGCATAGATATAAAGATAGTATAGAAAATAGTTATTGCTTAAACCCAAACTTGGTTTTCTATCATCCAACCATTAGAGAAGTTCCAATTTTATCTAGTATACAACGAAATCGCATATATATTAAACGAAATCATTGATTTTTCCAATTTTGTAAAATGTACGTTTCCGAATTGGGCTCCTTGAATATTTCTACAACATGTGTTTTGAGTGAAATCATATTTGTTAAAAATGATGAAAATGGTCATGTTCAGGGCATGGTATCATTATATAGTTGGTGTTGCGGCTTCACGCCTTGTAAAGGACTCTACATCAAAAACACTCGATCGCTCAACTTAATTCATATCTTCTTCCTCTTCTTCTTCTTCTTCTTGTGCGTCTTCTACCACAATTGCAGTCGCTGCTTTTGAAGTCGTTTGTCTTTAGGCCAACGCCTTGTTCTTCTTGCCAGTTTCTTTGCTTTGCAGCTTAATTAGTCGCAACCAATTGCAAATTTTACGCAATTTGCAAAAGCTTACCTCTGCCACTCCCCCGCCCGCCCCACTCCAACCCACCCTCCACCTCTCTCTTCTTAGAGTGCGTTTGCTGTTCTCTCCTATGTGAGTCAAGCAACCCATTAATGCCAAATGCGTGTCTGTCAAGTTATAGGCTCAGTCGCTGGGCGTCTCGCTTGTTTTTGGAGCGTGTAAAGTGGAGGTGCAAAAATGAAAACACGAACAAAAAAAAAAAATATATACGTATATATATGAGGAAAAACTGCAGTGATGTGCATTGGCTCAGTTAACGTCTCGAGTCGCGAGTCGCGAGTTGCGACTTGCGACTTGCGAATTGCGACTTGCGACTCACGTTGCATTAATTAACATTTAAACAATAATTAAATTATTCATACAAATGTGGCAAATGTAAGCGAAGGCGTGGCCGAGCGCAGGGAGGCAGCAAGGCAGCACAAAGCAGCAACGTGGGGCTGCTTCGAAAGGAGGCACTTCGCTGCTCAGCCCATCGCTGATGCAGTCGCCGATTGCGTCTGGCAGCAACAGCCTATTAGTATGGCTTATTGCCTTGGCTAACCGACCCGACCCGAGCCTACTTCTTCCCTCACCCCGTCCTCGCTCTCTCCTCTCCCTCTCGCCTGCTGCTGTTGCTGCTGCTGTGATCTTATCAGTTGCAGGGCGCGCACGCGCACTCGCGGCTCGCGACTCGCGACTCGTACAGTAGCAGACAACTAAACATGCATTACATCACACATGCATACAGATTCAGATGCACACATACATATGCATAAACACATGCAACGGCGCATCCATTGGAATGCCAGATACTAACACTCCTCAGCTGGAATCAAGTCATATTTGTTGTGCTTTCATATCGTGTAACGTTCGATTCGAACTATTTTCAACCTTAAGCCAAAACCATAATATTTATTTACAGCAATGTTTACGGAAACAGAAGCACCGTTGCCATCAGTATTTCAGACACTAAACTCTCAAATCACAAGTTTGCTTTTTTCAGCTTTTTTTTTAATGAATTCACCTCAATATTATCTAGCTCAATAAATTGTCAACCGAATCAATTGCTATATATATTCAGAAGATTTTCTGCCTTGTTTCTTGCTTGGCTTAAAATACTAGTTCATTATCTCAAATATTCTTAATATATAACGATGTCGCATATATATATCTCTATATACATATATGTATATAGATATCTCATATATGTAAGGCGACCGATTATGAAAGCGTCATCTGGCCAAGCTCTTCCGTTGTTAGCAAAACACTTCCTGCAAATACACATTTCATCAAAAGCTTTGTTGTCCTTGTGAAGTTTTCAACTCAAAATGCACTCATGTTGTGCAGTGTAATTGCCACACATGCAGCATTGTGCGGCGGCCCCTTAATTCTAACAACTTGCTTAGGCACTTTTCTTTTCCCTGATCCTGTTGCCTGTTGCCCCGCTGGCAGCTGCTCCTTTTGCGCATCCGTAATCCTTTTATTTATGACGCTCAGCGAACGGGGAGCAGGGTGCGTGGTGCGGGTTGCGTGTTGCAGTGGTACCACTCACATGACAACAATTTTCAAATATTTTATTAATAAATGGCATTGCCCAACTGGAACAGGAGAGTAAGTGAGTGCGAAAGAGTGCGAGAGAGAGAGAGAGAGCTGCATGCCACAACTAGAGGCACTTTTGTGTAGCTGCAACCAAAAACTTGTTGACCAGAGAGCGAACGAATATTGAGCCGCCGTCTCCAACTTGCGGCTATAAGCAGCGAAGCATGCAAAGACTTTGCAACTAAATTAAATTAAAAACAAGTAAGCGGGCTTGGTTCGGGAGTGCTCGACTCGCCGATACCCTGTGAAAATGCAAACCTAAGCTGGCACAATCAATAATTTTCAAATTCTAAACTAACTTGGCCAGAAAACCATTAACATGGCATATGAAATGATATATATACACACATACATATATGGGCTGATATTGCGTACATATTGCCCTGCCACCAAGTGTGGCTACATACCAAATGTCCATATATCTATATATATATATGTCTATCTGTATCTTAAGAGCTAACTTTATGATACTCCTTTGTCACCAACTTTCGAATGGACATCATATTATATTATTAGTTCGCTAAGGTTGCACGCAGCACACAGTGGCAACTCGCAACTCGGGCGACTCGCAATGGATCAGTGGTTGGGTAGGCGCTGGGCAGGACGTCGGCTACCGGCCAGTTCTGTGGGCAGCAGCAATGCGATGAGGTGTGTATGTGTGTTGGCCGGCAAATTGAAATCGAAAAAGAAAACTCGTTAATTAAAAAGTTAACAAGTTGACTTGGACTGGCCAGGCTGGCCAGGCTGGCCAGGGACGACTCCCATTGCTGAACTTGGTTTGCAATTGGTTTTATTAATAATTAAGAGGCATCGTCTGAGTTCATCACCAACACCATCATTATCAGTATCACAATCATAATCATCATCATCATCATCATCATCATCATCATCATCATCATCATCATCGTCATTGGCAGGAATTGTGGTTCGGCTTATGCCACATTTTTCTCTAACGTGTACGCGTTGAACGGAACACATGCAAACAGGCGCTGGTTAAAAAGGGGGCGGGACATCAACAGGGGCTGGCCAGACCAGACCAGTCTCAGTTCTCCTTGTTGTTGCTGCCGCTGTTTGTCAAAGGAAGTGCGTCGCGCCAAAATGAAAAATGAAGTGCGCAACGGCCTCTTTTGCACATAATGCATTTTTATTATAATTCCATTAAGAACAAACAGCTGCAACGCCGAAGGTGGCCGCCGCGTCGAGAGTGGACCGAGCGGGCAACGCTTATTGAGACATAACCAACAAAAGCAGCAACTGGCCAGAATATGTTAGAAATAGCTCCCAGAATCAAATTAGGATAGAGAACGTTCTTCTGATTCTAGTTGCCAAATTAAACTTCAGATTCTGTGCTCAATTTCATGATTTTCATCATTCAATTTCACGCTCATTTGTCGTGTCCAAAACAGCTGATAATTAGCGAATAATTTCACGCATCTACAAGTTTCCAATTGTACTTGGTTTTTGCTGTCATTAGCTTGAGTAATTTGAAGTCTTTCGTTAAATTTGATTTGCCTGAATGTGTTCTTTCTCTATTCACGCTTATTGTCAGTACCTAACTGAATTTGCATTGGATGAGTACTGATTTCGTAGTTGCAGCTTGCCACAAGATCTCTTATCGATCGATGACATTTATGGAGCGTTTTCTCAGCAAGCTCATTTTACCCCACGCAGCTTGTTCCGTTCTTTTATTTGCTTCTCATCTGACTTGCTTAAATTGCCAGCAGTTTCTCTCTCTCTCTCTCTCTCTCTCTCTCTCTCTCTGTCTCTCTATCTACCACTCTTTTGCACTTTTGGGCTCATTTGCACAGATTTTTATCGGAGCAGCGCACGCACCTGAACAAGCTGCACAACGAAGCCGATGCCGATGACGATGCCGATGCTGATGCCGAAGATGTAGCCGAAGTCAGAGTCGATGTTGGGAGTCGAAACCGAATGCCGAATGCCGAATGCCGAAAGCAAGACACACAGCCAAATCAAGTCGGCTCGCTGGCTGGCTACTACCGCTGCTGCTGCTGCTGCTGCTGCTGCTGCGTCCTGGGCTCATTCTTTTGTTTGTGGTCGTTTTCTTTATAATTGGTTTGAAATTAATTTGCCAATTACACGATCTCACATTTAATTGGCTTACCCCGGGCGGCAACGACGAGGAAGCCGACGAGCGATGAGCGACGATCATGACGACAACTCGGTATGGTGCGTACATATGTGCATATGTATGCATGTATGTTCGTATGTATGTATGCATGTATGTATGTATGTATGCATGCATGTATGTATGTATGTATGTATGTAAGCATACACGTTGCGTTGGGTCCGATCTGGCCCTTTGCTTGATTCCGCTGTTGCCCTTTTCTGTACACATGCATTGTGGCTATGTGTGTGTGTGTGTGTTGGGTTTACGCTTCGTTTCCCCATGGTCCCCATGGTGCCAAACTCTTTTTGCCTCATCATCATCATTATGATCATTGCGAGATCAGATTGGCAAACATCATCATTAGCCGAGCGCTGCCCCTAAACATTGTCGCTTTCAATTTGAGTAAATGAAGCAAACAGTGCGTGCGACATTCGCTTCATGTGCCGACATTCGCTCTTTCCTCGAACCCCCCCTCTCTCTCTCTCTGTGTGTGTGTCTCTTTCTCTCTTTGGGCTTCATCAATCTGCCCCAATCCACTGTCTTATGTATATCTGAGATCAGTCGCTTATCAATTTGCAATATGCATTTTTGCATAATACGGCCGCCAGCCTCTCATACTAAATTGTATGTCATTCGATGCCAAAGGGGTGGTGGAAGGGAGGGGGAAGGGGGGGGACAGGTACATCGCAAAAGCGGGAAGCGTGAAGCGGGAGGAGAGGGGTGGGGTTTGAGGGGCGGTACAGAAGTGTGTTGTACAGGGAACCGGCAAACGGGCAACGCGTTAATTGGGTTGAATGTACCGCGCGTATCTTTTGTTGAGTCCGCTCTCGCACAAATGCATCCATACACATACACATACACATACACTCACACATACATGCAAGTGTAAATAAAAACCAGTTTTTCAGTTTCTTAGTTTCTCAGTTTTTTCGATTCTCAGTTTTCAGTTGGCCAACAATTTTAACTAAAGCCTAAACACTTTTAGTTAAAATGCCAATTAAAATATTTTTTTGTTTTTGTTTTGTTTTGTTTTGCTTGCACTCTCCCGCATGCCTCATGATCGATGAGAGCCCAGCAGCCTAGCAGCCCAGCTCGGTTGTCCCGTCCCTCTGTCGCAAATAAATGCAGATGTCAATTAGAGCCTCATTAAAAAAATGCGCAAAAGCGCAAACTTTCAACTCGCAATTCGAGAACGCGACAGAGCCACACAGCTAAGCCCAAACTTTCCGATCCTCAAGTATCATCAAGTCTCAGTTCTCAAGTCTCCAGTTGCCAGTCGCCAGTCGCCAGTCTCGAGGCTCTGTCTCTGTCTCTGTCTCTGTCTCCGATTCAGTTGCAAGTGTCGCCGAGTCCTACGGTCTAGTGACTGAGTTTCTTTGGCTGTCTCGAATGAGCCGCTGGATTTGATTCTGTACATGAGCATCACTTGCACTTTTGTTTGAGGTCTCAGGACTCCGGCTCCGATTCGAACTTGGACTCAGAAGGCAGCCGACGGCATTCCGACGGTCAGCAGTGCGCACCGTGGTTCATTGTTGCATAAGTGCAAACTACTATTGACAGAATATGAGATTTTTTCATCTTTCTTAAAGATTAAGCAAAAAGCGTTTTTAAACTAAATCAAAGTCAAGTCGAGTCGAAGCCAGATTTCTTCTTCTTTTTCTTTAATCTTATTTATTATTATTTATTTTTATATATTTGAATTAATTCTATTGACTACAATTGATTTCGATTACTCAAGAACAAATTCACTTTTCGAAAATTTTGCCACTTGAACATTTTATCAAGAACTTGGCACCACTGTGCGCGCTGCCAAACTGCTTGCCACAGTGTTAGGGGGACAGAGACGAACGACATCGCTGAGTGAAGGTGATTTAAAAATTTTGTCACATTTTCAGCACAAAGATTTTGGTATTTTTTAATGAGCTCTCGGGGATTCTCAAGCGGCACAAGTCGAGGAACAGAGAAACAGAGACACCGAGAACCAGAGAACGAAAGCCTGCACAGTCTCTGCTCAGGACAGAGAGATCTTGCACAGGTCTCCTCAGGGTTGTTCTTGATTTTTGTTGTTGTTGTTGTTGTTTTTGTTGCTATTCTTTCTTTTTGTTTGGTGCTCCAAAGCGGGTTCTTGGTATGCTGCCTGGCAAAAGTGCAAATTTTGTTGAATGTCCGCGAGTCGAGAGGTTATTTATTTTTTGCTTAGTTTTATTTTTATTTTATACATATATATATACACATATATATGTATACATATATATATATATACATATATATATATATATATATTATGTATTTTTTTTTGTGCTGTGCCGCTTCTTGCTCATTTATATTTGTTTCTTGTTGTATTTAAATTGTTAATGTGATGCTTATTGTTGTTGTTGTTGTTGCTGCTGTTTCTGCTGCTGCTGCTGTTGCTGTTGCTGTTGCTGCTGTTGCTGCTGCTGCTGCTGTTGCTGCTGCTGTTGCTGTGACTGTTGCCTTTGGGGAATTAGCACTGCTTTGTTGTTATTGCAACTTGTTAAAATTCCACAATGCGTCCGAGCGGCATTGCCTATATGTTCATGTTCATGTTCATAAATTCAACACGCCGCGTGGCCTATTGCCTGGATTTATCACCATTAACACACACACACACTCACACACACTCACACACACACACACACACATGCAGTGGGCAACTGTTGGCATTTTAGGTATGTCAGCAGGCTGCGCTCGCATTTTGAAACTATCTATTTCAACTATGATCTTATAATTGGTATTTTAACAGATATTTCTAGCTTGCAGTCTTCAAATATTTATTACCTGTTTTAACCTATCTATCGACCCATTTGGACCATGATCTCATAATTGACGTATTCTTCAAAAATCCGAAATGTGGCAGATTCAATTTCATATAGAGAAGCGACAGATTTATGCGAAGCCAGAGTAAAGAATGCACATTATTGAGATTGAGATTGAGTATGCTAAATTAAGGATTTATTAAGGTTAAGGATAAGGATTGGTGGCATTTAATGCTAGTTGGCGAATTGGCCATGCAACTGTGGCCAAAATGTCCTAATAATTAATAATGTTGAATAAAGGTTTCTCGAATAACCTGTTAGTTAATCGTGTTGCCAACGCTGCGTATGCGCAATAAAGGAACAAACTGTTAAGACAAAAGCAAAAAGAAAAAAAAACAACAACAACAACAACAACAACAAAAAACGGCAACATCTAACGAACGTGCAACGTAATTAATTAACGAATTAAAAGCGTATGAAACAATAATTATAAAGCCAACAGGCAATTATGCAAAAACAAATAAAAAGAGGCAGCAGAAAATAACAAAAGCAACAACAACAACCACAGCAACAACAACAACAACAGCAACAACAATAGCAAAACAATCAGCAACACAAACGAAGCCACGCAATGCGGATGCCATTGTTGGATGTTGTTTGTTTGTTGTTCGTTGGTTGCTTGGCTGGCTGTTGCGGTTGCCGTTTGTTGCACTTGCTGTTGTTGTTGTTGTTGTTTTTGCTGCAACGCATTAAATTAAGTTGCCAAAGCGCACAAAAAATGGAAATTACATGCAACTCAGCAGCAACTGCACACACACACACACACACACACACACTCATTAGAATTAATTGACTTTCCATAATTGAGAAAACAATGCGGTGGCGTTGACGACGACTTCAACGCTGACGCTGACGGCGACGGCGACGTCGTTCAACTGCCTACTCGTCGCCTACTGGCTAATATTGCTACTCACACTCGCCACACTGACGCAACGGGTGTAATCGACTCGATCGTTGTTTGTCTACATATTGTTGCATACGCAGATTGATATTGATATTGGTTATAGAAAATTCGTTGTATTTCTGATCGGAACTGCAAAACTATATTGCCTCATTAGCAGTAAAATTCATTTCAACATTTACTGACTTATGCATGGTTCCCGGTGATCGGAAATAGATGGACGATTTATTAAAAAGAGTATAAAAAATAAAACATAGACTGAGGCAAGTTGCATGCTGGCTACGCTTCGACATCAAAACTCTTCTGCTTAATTTGATGTTTCGCATTCAATGATGATTTTTCGTCAGGTATTCAAACAGGATCTCATCTTTGGACCCATCATTCCAATTGCAGCCGTCTGATGTATGATTAGAGATATGTTTCTGCCTGCAGCAAACTAGTTTGCACCGAAACAGACAGACAGACAGACGGACAGGGCGACATGGACTTGGCCAGCAATGCTGATCGCAATAAATTATATGTTTATTAATTTTGAATTTGTAAAAACAATTGTTTTAAAAATGCACTTCTTAGGGTATACAAATTGAGCGGCTTTCTTTCTCTTCTTACTTTCTTTTTCTGCTTTCTTGCTTACGTGTTTTCAGTGCGAACGAAACGAAAACCAGCAAAAAGGAAATGCAAATGCAAATAAATTGTATTTCATTTTGGCCAAGTTGCATAGCAAAGGGCCAACTGCTGCCTGTTAAAAGTCAGCGATGTTAATTGGTTTTTTATTTGCATTAGCATTACAACAACAGCAACAACAACAGCAACAACAACAGCAACAACAACAGCAACAACAACGGCAACAACAACGGCAACTGGGGCATCATAAAATGATGTTGCCAGTGGGTGACTGACTTGGCTTAGATTTGGGTGCGTTTCTTGACTAAGTAATGCATTCTGCACACATGCAAATACACACACATATATATATATATATGTATATATATATATGTATATATATGTATATATATATATGTATATATATGTATATATGCATATATGTATATATGGGGAACATGAATTTAGAGAAAATGCATTAAGCCATGCGCATAATTTAATTTTATTTTATGCAACTGCAACTGCAACGCACACATATACACACATAGCAGCAACAATAATAAGATTAATAACAATAGCAAAATGCACAATAATAGCAATAACAATTGGCACAAATTGTTTACAGCACCGACGCTTGCTCTTAGATTTGATTGCTTTAATTAAGCAACAAACATCAAATTTGAGGTGTTGCCAGACCCAAATCTGCGACTAACTAATGCCCTGCCAAAAGTTGAAAACTCAACTAAACACAGTCTGGTCATTAAATAAACATTTACATACTTTCCACCTGCATAAAGTCCATCGAAGGTTTGCAACTGCAACAAAGTATTGTTATACCCATTGCAGGCATTGCATACAGGGTATATACACATAGGGCGTCACATTGGTTGGCCCGTCGAAGGCAACGGCGATCATTTTAATTAGACCATTTCGGGGCGCTGGCAGCTGAACCAAATTGCATTAGTGGCAACAGCAACAACACCAGCAACAGCAACAACAACAACAGGCCTGGCAGCTGTTGCCAACAGCAATAATGACAATTACACGAACAGCAAAAATAGCAACAACAATTTTTATGTATTTTAATTAAGCCTATTTAAAAGGCCCGACAATGTTGCCAATCATCAATGTTTTTTTTTTAGTATACGAAATTTGAATTTTGCAGCGAATTGCGTGACAATAAAGACACACACACACACACGCACACACACACACACACACACACACACACACTCACACACACACACAAAAGAAAATAACAAATGATTTGATTAATTTTGGTTTTGTTTTGATTGATGTGTTTTTTTGGCTTTGATTTCAAGTTTGAACACATTTGTCGCATTTCGTGTGCTGCGCACGTTTCTTGTGCTAATGAGCATCATTTAGTATGGTCATTTAATCAGATTGTTTGCAGTTTTTGCCCAACTTTTACTCATTTTACCCCGATGAAATTTCGTTTTAATTTTTGTATACAAAATGTGCAATTAATATGAACAAGTTTCATTTGGCAGCATTGCCAGTTTAACCAATATTAAAGAGTATTCAATTCTCATTTCCCATATACTATATACTATATATACTATATGTGTACTGTGTAAACAGCTGTTGCTGTTTTTTAATAGGCGCCTCCACCGCTGACCCTAATAAGCAACAATTGATGAGCAGCAAGTTGAAAAAACGCTTCTGAAATTAGCTATTTAATGACAGGTTTCAGACATTCCGCTAATGCAGATGTTGATTAAGATTCTGATTCCGATTCCGATTCCGATTGATTAATGATATACGTCTCTATATGTACAGCTACTAAGTGAGCACTGTTCTAATCTAATTTAGGTGTGATTAAATCGCAATTTTTAATTGGAAAACAAAAAGAAAAAAATAGAAAGAAAAAAAAAAACGACATGCAAATTGACATGATTTATATTGAACAGCGAAGCTATTAAAGTTTATGTATATATGCATTTAAAAATAATATTATTCAAATTGGAGAGAGAGACAGGGCGAGAGAGAGAGAGGGAGGGAGAGAGAGAGAGAGGCAAATTTGAACTGACTCAGCGCTGATTGCGTTGCATGTTGCTCCGATTTGTAGCACTTTTGATTACATAGACTTGCACTTAAGTCATTGACAGTCGATAAAAAAAAACGAATAACAAACGGCATGATGAACATTAAATACCCTGTCTTTTATAGTATAGTTCGTACTCGTACCAGAATACATAATGCCAGTGCTTAAGCTGCTCCGATTACTAATCGGGGTTTACTCCGATTCCGACAATTGCGTGCGATCAGCAATATTTCAGTTTATTCAGTTATCATGTACTTGGCCATTAGCCTTGGAATTTTAGACAAACTTAAACAAAAATTGATTCTTAACTTGACCCTTGACACTTGGCGTATAAAATAAATGCCAGTTTTAACTGGTCAACTTCCGATTAACCAAGTTAGTGATGAACTATCCGTTATCCTATCCATTAAATCCATGTTTTGATTGTATTTTTTTTTTCATCTTAATTTTGTAATATATCGTTTAATTTGTATCTTTAATTTTCTCAGTCTAGACTTAACTGTAAACTGTTTTTAATTCACATTAAATAAATAAATAATAAATGGAAAAATGAATTTATCGAAAACATTGATTTTGAATTCTGCGAAATTAGTATTAATCAAATTCATATCCTTGGAAATTTGTGTATGGCTGCAAACACGATGTTAATTCGATTAATTAGATTAATTAGTGGAGCACATCAAGTTGGAATTGCATTGACTTTCGCGCATTGAGCTGATACTCCTGGGATCTCGGAATAGATCATCGCACCATGTGCCCAACTCAGCTCAGCTCAGCTCATCACTTGGCCGGAGTTGTCTTTGGGGCTGGCTAAGAGACGCACCCAGTTAGCCAGCCAGCGAGTTGGCCAGGCAGCTATGTGCTCTTGCAGAGATCGCAGTTAGCGTTTAGCCAATTATCGATGCAGGCCATGGATTGGCAGCAACTGGCAACTGTTGACTCGGGCACCCAGTTGCCAATTAGCCAGCTTTACCGTCTATGTGCCTGTCTGACAACGATGTTTATACCCCTGTTTTTATTTTTTTTTTTTTTCTTTTTCTTTTTTTTTTTAATTACAACTCGGCCAACTGCAGCCGCTTGCGAGAATTGCGTCTAGAGGCCGGCCGACAGCCAACGGCGGACTAAGACTAAGACTAAGACGCGGTCGAAAACTGAAACTAAAACAAAACTCAAACGCAACTCGATAATTGCAATGAATGAATGCCAAATGCCAACAAACAATGCAACGCAAATGGGCCATTTAGTGCAGTCATTAGCATTTATAGCAGCCACACGTAGCACAACAACAAACAACAAACAACAACAACAAACAACAACAACAACGACTTCATCTATAAGTAGTGCTACATGCATCATTACTACAATTAAGTCAATATTTGCGCGCCGCAAACTGAGTTGTAAAGCTTCTTCCTGCGTCTTCATCTTCGTCTTCGTCCTCTTCAACTCCTTCCTCTTCCCCTTCGTCTTCTTCTTCGTCTTCTTCGTCTTCTTCTTTGTGGTCGTCGCCAGTGCGTCTTGGGTCTGGGGATAAGCAATAGCTTGCCGCATATTAACACATTTTCATCATTACACTGTGCAACACATGCGAGCTTTCAATTAATCCAAATTCAATCAAATCGAAAACTAGCAAGAAAATTAGAAAAAAAAAATAAATAACGAAAAAGAATTGGAAAGATTCTTGTTATTTTTGGAATTAACAATTATTTCGATTTTATTATTTTCGTATCTCAATTCCTTATTTTTGTATCCTAACTTCTTAAGCTTCAAATCTTTGACCTTTTGGCCTACTGATGGTACAAATAAATTTGAAGTTAATAAAATTTTAATACTCGATTACAGTGAATACGGAATGCAATCAAAAACAATTTCGATTACTCTATACATTTGCATACATTTTGTTATCGATTGTTATCGATTGAACGAAATAATCTTTATCTGCTTGTGGCATACGAAAACTTTTCTCGACGTTCGCCACCTTAAGCAAATTCCATCCATTTCCGTTTTGAATTTTCAAGAATTGGAAAGCTAAAAAATGGAGTATTGAAGAAAATATAAAAAAGATTTACTTTCACTTCAGATCGCTTTTGGAACTGAGAATATATAATAGTAATAATGATGTATCTCAGCCACAAAATAATCGAAATCTCGGAATGAATACTGAAACAATGATGTCAATTAACAAAAGAAACAATCAAGTGACGAACAGCATACAGAATACAATTGTTGTTGTTGTTATCATTGTTGTTGTTGTTGTTATCATTGTTGTTGTTGTTGTTATCATTGTTGTTGTTGTTGTTGTTATCATTGTTGTTGCACAGTGTTACTTAATGTCTTAGCGCAGAAGCTTTTCATTTTAAGAAGCCTACACACATCGGAGAGAATGAGCATGATACAGCCAAAGAGAGAGAGTGACAGAGAGAGAGAGGGGTATGAATGGAAGGGGGAGGGTAGGTGCAACAGAGAGGCGTGTATGTCTAAAAGTAGTCATCATTAAAATTCCTACAGTGACACACAGCAACTAAACAGGCAGCCCAGCCAGCCAGCCAGCCAACCAGCCAACCAACCAGCCAACCAACCAACCCGCCCGCCAGGCGGCCAGGCAGGCAGGCAGGCATGGAGGCGGGCAACTCGATGTAAGACTGAGAAGACGCTGTTGTGCTAAGAACGGATGAGGGGGGAGGGAGGGGGGGAGATGCAAGTGCAACTGCAACTGCAACAGCAACAGCGACAAAGGCCAACAAATCCCCAACTGGGCGGCCAGCTAAGCAAACACAATGTGGACGCTGTGCTTGTTTCAATTTTCGTTAATTATGTTATGACAAAAAACAAGAACAAAAACAGGCAGGAAAAGCAATCTTGGCCACACCAACGGCTGCATACCCTCCTGGACCGGGGTTAATCTGCTGACAGTATGTTGTTGACATTGTTTCAATATGCACTTAACAAATGTTATTTTATTACAGTGTATCAGAAATGCTAAAATGTGCATCCATCCTCAAATGCATGTTGGATTCGATTGTTTATATGACAGCGATGCGATCCGATATCGGGAGTACCCGAGTTAGCTTTTCAAGTGAAATACTTCAACTTGTGCAGAAAGTTGAACTTATGATCCATAGATATAATGATACTGATCAACAATTTGTATAGTTTATGGGATCCGAGACGTCTCCTACAATGCGTTGCACATGTTATGCTAAAATTATAATAACCTTAAAAAGGGTATACAAGACAAAGAGTCAGCAGGAGGGGTGGTGGGGGGGGGAAATGAGGGCGAAGAAGAGGCAGCTGCCACTAGGTATGAATTGAAGCTTGCGACTTGCAAGAGGGCCACATCTTAATGAGTGAACACAGCGACACCCAAGCAGGCAAACAGGCGACTGGTTCAGATTTATGGCCATGCCACGACACACACACACACACACACGCACGCACATACAGAGAGAGAGGGGGAGAGAGGGAGACCCTATCATCTAAACTAAGAAATGCCAAAAGCCGTAAAACCCAAGCGACAACTCAAGTCAAGCAACCCACAGCTGCAGATTGCAAAGAGATCCGCGTGGGCGTTGAGCGTTCTTTAGTTTAGTTTGCTTTTGCCACTAATTAGCAGCCAGTTGAATGTCGCACGTTGCAAATTGCAACGTATATATGTATATATATATAGATGTATGTATGTAGGTGGTACCGATCCTCAGGCATTGGGTCTGAATCCCGATTTTACCTATTTAAGTGACAAGTAATGCTAATTACTGCATGTATCTCCCCCCTCCTCCCCACACACACACACACCCCGCACCACCACCTCCTTTCCCCATTTGGCGCAGATCGTTTGAATCACGCAATTGCAACAATGCAAGTCATTAGAGTGTGTGTGTGTGTGTGTGTGTGTGTGTGTTCTCGCTTCGCAACACCATTAATGTCACAATGACACTAGCTGAAAGTGCATAATCGTTATTATTGAACTATCATTTATTATTATTATTATTATTATTATTATTATTATTATTATTATTATTATTATTATAATTGGGGAACCAGCACTGCGACCTATAAGATCCATTGTGCCCCCTTCTGAGCCCAGCTCCTGCACGACTGCCAGAATCTTTGTTGGTTTGAGGGTTTCTATGTCCTTGGGCCTCATGACATGCTTCCCTAGGATGCTGCATCTTTTCCTAATTAAGGCGACGCATTCTGCAAGGATGTGCATTGAGGATTCCTCCTCGTATCCACAAAACCAGCATACATCGCTACTGTAAATGCCTAACCTGGTTAGGTGACTTCTCAGTCTAGAGTGTCCTGTCAATAGACTGGTGAGTATCCTGAGCCATGGATATTACTCGCTTTTGATTAGAGCCGCCTAAAAGACTTCTGGCTTCTGCCCAGCTCCGTTCTCGCCTCTGACTTTCTTCATCCCTGATTTGCAGCCATATTGTGTACGGTTTTGGGCCCAACTACCACTTATTAGAATATTTACAACAAAATATTTGTAATTTATCATTCATTGATTTTAATCAGCAATTTATTAATTATGGCTTTCAATTTGTAATTCCATTTGAAACCAAATGCCAAATGAAATAATTCGCCATCTTTCGGAGTAATTGGTAGTGCTATATTTAAATGTTTGGTTTTTGTAAGTCACAATATAAACAATGAAAGATTTTGTTTATGAATTTATTGTTTATTTTTGACATTCCGCGATTGGTATTTAGTTTATTAGCCATAGACAAATAACATTCTCGAAATGTGTCAAGAATCTTGCCACATTGTTTTTTTTTTTTGTTAAGTTTATACCATTTTTATTGCTTTCAACATTTGTTAATTAATGTATTTGTGCAAGTATGTTAAGATTTATTAGTTTTGTTGTTATGCCAATTAAATGTGTGTGTTTGTTTGTGTGTGTATTTAAATGAAATTTACGGCAATCGTCAAAAGTCGAGTCTTTAATATATTTTTTAATTAACGCCTTTTTCTTAGCTGCTCGTTTGCTTTAATTTATTTATTATTGTATTTCTCTTACAATTTGCTTTCTTTTAGTGCCTTTGGTGCTGCAACTGCGCCAAGTGCATTAATTGGTAATTAATAATTGCTGCCAGCAAATGCAATTAAAAAGCAAAGCGCACAATTAAATGATTGACTGCTTGTCTGCTTGTGTGTGTGTGTGTGTGTATTTATAATTATAAATTGTATTTCCATGTTTATTTTTATTTCTACTTATCTTTTTTTTTTCTTCTTTGCTGGCCTCTTATTCGATTAGTTTCACTGAACGGAGACAATTCGCGCTCTCATTAATTTTTCAACGTCACTAGAGGTCGGACGTCACCTCCCCTTTCCCCTTCCCCTTCCCCCTACCCACACCTCATCGTGTGTGTGTGTGTCTAATTTAAATAGAATAACAAACTAATTAGTGTTGATATTTTTTTTCAACATTTGTTCAATTCTATGTGGGCAATCACGATTTTCTATTTTTTTATTTGCTTTGTTTTTGTTATTATTATTTATATATGTATATTTTAATTGAATTGCCTTCGGCCCGTTGCGATCGCTTCGCAATTGATTTATTGTTAATAAAAATTTGCTGTTGCCTTGTTAAATGTAAATGTGCCGCGATCCAACTTGCATAAGTAATCAAAATGCTAAGCACCCAACCTAAAAGCAGCAATAAACTGCAAACACTAACAGCAACAGCAGCAGCAACAGCGACCAATAACAGCAACAAATAACAGCGCACTCTATTATAAACTACAATACACTATGTCGAATTCGAATAAAGTCGCAAGTTCTATGCTCTTTTTTACGATAATAGTGTAATGTAGTAGTATAGGTAACGTTATTTATTGGAAATGCTGTTAAGCTTTTATGTTAAGCCAACACACACACACACATACACACACTGTTACGCTAATTGTGACAGGGTGAGTCATGCTCACCTCAGTTTGGGTGAATGAGCGTGAGCTTGAGCCTGAGCTGGGCAAAGCAGCCAACATAGCTGTAATGCCACAATGGCACAATGTCTAATTAGCATAGGGAGAAGCGATTGAAATAACCGGACAATTTAAATGGCAGTGCGCGCAAACGCAAAACGATTGCGCACGAAAGAGTGTTATTAGAGCGAGCGAGAGCGAGCATGCACACACACACACAAACACATGTACGTATGCATTAGCGGCATGCCAATTAGCCGGCGTGCTGTCAGCGCTGGCGTCAGCAGCGAAGCCGGTGACAAGTTTCGTTTTGAACTCAAAAAAACTATATAAAAAACATATTTCGGTCAATTGCGTTTATTTTTAATCATTTTCTGTACGTTTTTTAAGTGCGTTGCTGCTACTGATGTTGTTGTTGTTGTTGTTGTTGCTCTGCTTTAAGTGCTTGTCCTAAAATGAATCAATTAATTTGCGTTTTTAGAAAGCGTGAAAATAATGAATAAGATCGCAGCTGACTTTTGAGTTAGATCTGGATGTGTGTTTATATGTAATTGATAATATTGCTCGTTGGTGACGTTTTCTGATTGATCGACTGATGTGGGCAGCAGCGTGTGTGCGTGTGTATGTGTGCATGTGTGCATGTGTGAGTGTGTGTAAATGTAAATGAATGAGTTTGAATCAGTGTGAATGAATGCTCGTTGCATTTGGCAGTCAGCCAATTACATATGTATGTGTTACATACATATATGTACACACATACACGGATATACATTATTACTAATCACTGCCGCCGTCTCTTGATGGATGTGTCAAACATGATTTGTGCTATTGGCAGATGTATGTACATGCACATACACATGTACATTAATTTGCAGGAGTTTTTTTTTTTGTGTATTTAAGCCCGAATTTGAATTTAAACTTGTTTGAGATTTAAATGGGAGATTAATAGCTCAATACTTGTTCTACACTGACACAAAAATGGGCAGATCAATTCATAGAAATATAGATACATATTTGCAAATGATGTACAGAAAACTTTACGAATTTGTACTGCATTTCATATGAATATTGTGCAAGCATTCACAAATATTTCCCATTAATTTTATAGTTTCTACAATCTATTTCCAATAACACATTGTAATTAATACTTAATTTGTATCTCTTTCCAGGTAAGTTTCTCCAACGTTCGTCAACACATGTAAGCTCACATATGTATATACAGATGTATATAGAAAGAATTGAGGAGTTGCAAATCGGAAGCACTAAGGCTCGCAACTTTGTTGCTTAGCGTTCGCTAAGCGTTAACTGTAGCACTTGTGACATTGCCATACGTCTCGTATCTTGTCTGGTAAGCTTTAGCGGTTTATTATGCCAAAATGCTGTCATAAATTCAACGACAAGAGATAGAGAGAGAGAGAGAGATAGAGAGATAGACAATAGCAACAACGTCTAAACTATATCAGCCATAATTCCAGTAGGCATTTTAATCAGTCAGTAAATAAGCCCAAACCTTGCGCATATTTTAAGGCTAATTAAGCCGCAAATTATGAGCCGCTTGTCAACGCGCATTTCTACTGGCTTACAAATTGCTTCCACTTTGGGTGTTGTTTTTTTTCTGGTATTACCAACTTTCAAGGGCTTACGGCTTACAATTACTTATTACTGTTTATTGTTATTACTTTTTATTACAATTACGAATGTAACTATTCAGTTTTGCAACACATTGCAACAATTCCCATTTAAAGCAAGTAAGAATGCTATAGTCGAGTGAGCTCGACTACGACATACCCTGAACCCAGTTGATAAATATATATATTCTAGTTCTATTGGCAAAATTTCCCCTTAACACACACAAATATGAGCAGGTCCACTCTTTATCCACTCTTATCATATATCATTCTGTCTTTAAAATTGTAGCATTAATCGCTATCGAAAATCGAAATGTATCGATAATCCTGAAACGGTGGCAGTTATTGATAAAATAACGCAAACTTGATCTGCGTCTGGTATTCGAGAACCTATGTTCCCAATCTCTAGCTCTTATAATCTCGGACAGACAAACGGACATGGTTATATCGACTCGGCTGTTGAGAGAGATGCTTCCTTCTGTCTGTTACATACATTTGCACAAAACCATTATACCCTTTTACCCATTTACAGGGTATAAAAAGAAGATCGCTGTGGCTTATAATTTGTTGGACGAGTCTTATGTCTAGATTGAGGTGCTTCACCTTCACATGATTCCATTGGGATTGGGTTCCCCGACACTCCCAATCAGTTTTACGCATACCACTTGAACCTTGCCACCAGTACTTAATTTCTGGGGGTGTTGTTCTTCAGATTAGATACTCTTTTTATTTTTATTATTATTGTTTTTTTTTTTTGTTGCTGGCGATTTTGATGTATATTGATAATGCGGTGTTTCTCCTGTCTCTGTGTTTTATTGTTGCGATTTTATTAGAGGAGCATACACAACTCCAATGTGTATTATATATATGTATATATCGCTCAGTTTAATCAGCCAAATTGAAGAAATTTGAACTGTCGTTCTGCCTTGGTCGTGGCTTAGGATGTCAAACCACTACATCATTAAAAGATTGGCAAGATATCCAGGCTAAACTCTGAAAGATATTATTTTGTACAATTAATAATATTTCGAAATGCGGATATCAACTGATTAACTGATCAACAAGAGGGTATTTAATCATCGTCGTGCCCCAGACAGACTGGTTCTTATCTTTTTTATTGTTATATGTGCATATTTGTGGGGCGTGTGAAATGTGTGAATTGTGCAGCTTAGTCACATTCGGCTGATAAGTTCAATTAAAAGTAATTAAATATCGACAACTACAGCAATGACAAACACTGGCAACACAAAATCAGAGAGACAATCGCTGGTAGCCAACACTTTTCTCCTACTGCTCTCCACACTCCCTCCCCCCCCCGTCCGTTCGTCCATCCGTTCGTCCGTTCGTCCGTCCGTTCGCCTGCTGTGGACCCAAGAGGTGGGTCCATTAAATGCAACACTGACAAAATTAATTGCCATTTTTTCGCATTTGGCAGAGCAACAAACGAAAATGTCAAGAAGACGCAGACGAAGACGCAGACGAAGGCGAAGACGTAGACGAAAGCAGCGGACAAAGAGACGTTGGCAATGAGCAAAAAACGAGCAAAAATCAAACGAAAAATTATTCGCCAAGCATTTAAACTGATGTTGTGGGCTGTGCGACGGATGGAGCGCGGGGTGCCAAGTGCTGCGGGGGGTAAGTGGAGGGGTGTGTGTGTGTTTGTGTGTGTGCCTAGCGTCGCTTGCATTGCAAATTAGCAATTGCTGTCAGTGCGGCGGCAAAGCTGCTGCCAACAACTGAGCGGAAGTCGCCGCAAATTTGTGAAGGAAATGAGTTTGGCCCGACGCTGGAACTTGCAACCGATTTGAATTGAATCCATTTTCCAAACAGCAAACCCCCCGCCAACTGCCCCCTGCGCCCTGCCTACACTTCCCTCCCCAGTCTCTCTCTCTCTCTCTCTCTCTCTCTGTCTCTGGCTGGCTATTGGATTTGGCTTCAATTGGTTTTTACAATTTGTCAATAAGCTGCAACGAGTGAGAACAGCTGTGCCGCATTGCATGCAACTTAACCAGAGAAGCGCATCACTTAATCTTTGCTTACTCTACCACATCCCAATTGGCAGTAGCTCAGTTGTCGATCGTGTTAACTGGATTCCACCTTTACTGATGACTGAACGGATCTTTCAATGGTAATAAACTTATCTTAAATGATCCCAGCAGAGGTCTTGCATTAATAGAAGTCCAACATGAATTAGGAAATGGTTGGTCAAAATATTATTTTAAAAAACTTTAAAAAAATGAATAAATTTGAAAAATGGTCGCTAAATTGTTGGATTTTTGTTTTTATTCAAGTGGATTAATTAGATCATTTTTTTTCCAATTTACCTGTAAGAATGACGATTTGGCTTGCATGAAATACGTGTGTAAAAAGTAAAACTCCCAAAAATGCAGAATCATTATCCACACATAGTAAGCAGCATTGGTTGCACCCTTTCCCCATCCCAAGCATCTTGGCGTGTGTGCCCCTTCTGCAGTGTTGGCAACGCTCTTTGCGTCGCTTACCATTTGCATAACACATTAGAGCAACTATGTAACTATGCATGCATGTATGTGTGTGGGAGTGTGTGTATGCGTGTGTGTGTGTGTGTGTGTGTGTGTGCTACTGTGCCACTGCACAGTTGGTTTGCGTTTCTGGATGTGGTTCTTCTGCTTTGCTGCTGCTTGTTAGTAAAAATACTAATGGACAACATGTTGCACGCTTGAAAGCGTTGCATGTTTTTGTTGTTGTCAACTGTATACTATCTATTGTTGTAAAAACAATAACAACAGCAGCAGCAGCAGCAGCGGCAGCAGCAGCAGCTCACATAAAAACATTATGTCTGAATCATGTTACAAAACAATTTAGCAAACAAACTGTCAAAAACATGACAACTTAAAGCGTTGCCTGAGACTCAGACGCAGACGTCGACAGCAGCAGCAGCAGCAGCAGCAACAGTAGCAGCGGCAGCGATTGTTGTTGCTGTTGTTGTTGCTGTTGATGTTGACGTTGATGAGTCGAGCACATTGTAAATGACATTTGAGAGTGCAACAGAGTGTAGAGTGATGTGTGGAGAGCAGTGGAGAGTGGGAGAGATGTGCCCAGTTGGGTTGAGCTTTTGTGCCCCTATTGCCTGCCTGCCTGCCTGCCTGACTGCCAGTCTGACTGCCTGACTGCCAGTCTGCCAGCCTGACAAATTATATTTGTTAATTCCACTTTTGGTAGTCACACATGCACAGATTGCAGCGAGCTACCTCTCCTCTCCTCTCCCTGCCTCACTCTCTCGTGCTGTGCACCCCCGTTGTGTGTGGTGGTCTCACATGCAAATGATTTGCGTAATTAAATCAAAGCGCAACCCTTGACGAATTACGAATTATATTGTGGGTGATGATGGTGGTGGTGCTAGTGCTGATGGATGGTTGGGGTTGATATTGGCTTGAGCTCCACAACATTTTCACACACACACATAATACACATATGGCCAACGCGCGTTCGTTTTGGCCATAAATTTGAAGCTAAGCCATATAATTTTTGTAATGCCATTTACAATGGACGCTAAGCTGGCAAACGCCCCAAGATCAAGCGTATCGCAGTTGCGACTTTGCCTGCAATTAAGTGCAGCAAGCAGCCTGGCAACCCTTTTGGCAGCACGCAATGCCGTTAAACACGCACACGCACACACACGCACACATACATTTACATGGTATGTGTGTTTGTTTACACACACACACACACACATACATATGTATGTATGTACATAACTGCACATGATAATGTCATAAAATTAAATGGTCACACTTATTGTTGCCGTTGCCGTTGCCGCTGCTTTAATTAGAGTTTTTCCAGCCGATGTCGGCAGCAAAGAAAATTTCCTTTCCTTATTCCATGACTGGGCTGCCTGACTGGCTGGCAGCTATAAATATTATAATTATCAAAAAGTGCAGCCAGCAACGTCGTCCACATCCACCGTCGACAAGTAATCGTAATTGAGTTAATTAACACGCCACAAAACGCGCCAGGCGACTACCATGGAGCGCAATATACAACTATGTTTAAACACACATACATACATAAACCAGAGAGAGCGGAGCGACAGAGAGAGAGAGAGAGAGAGTGAGAGCAGGCAGCGCAGCAGGCATTTAATTGCCTGTACAAAATAGTAACACAGCAGAAAAAGTCATGTTAGAAGCGAGGACTCAACATGCAATTGTTCTTCTTCTTGCTATCGTTGTCACTCAAGCCTCGAGGATCGAGCTTTCAACCTGCTCTCATTTGGGCAATTTAACAGTAAGTGAGATTTACATAGATAAGTGCATAGAGGAGCGCATGTTAAAATTAACATTTCGTGCTTGATGAACGAACAGCAGAACATCAGAAAAATGCCCCAAAGCTTTGCAATATATCTATGTGTACATACGACATTAGCAACAATTAAGCGATCGCATCAGCAGCCAGGCCAAAACTTGCCAAGCAATTTTACTGATGACAAGGCTGCTAAACTGATGACTACCACTTGCCCAGCCTAAAACAACAATAACAAGCGAGACGACGACGACGACGACGACGACGACGACGAGATCATTAAAAGTCCAAAAGTAAAACAATTATGGAACTCATTGAAGCCAATTATTAATAAAAACAGCAGCAGCAGCAGCAGCAGCAGCATCAGCAGCGACGAGGCGCAACAAGTGACAAGTGGCCAACAGTAGCAGTAACAACAACAAACAACGGCAAAAACTGAAAGGCAACTGCAGCAAGAGCGGCCTTCGTCTTCTTCCGAGTGTGTGGCACAGTAGCAAAAGCACAACAAGAGACATGTGGCAAAAAGGGCAGTAACAAAAGCATTGTTAATGAAGCTGCAAGGAATGCAGACAAAGCGAACGAAGAACGTGGAGAACAACGACAAAGAGGAGGAACTGGGCGTGGAGAGCGCACAACTTCACACATAAATGGGAGCAACATGTTGCCAATGATGCTGCCGCTGCTGCTGCTGATGATGATGATGATGATGATGATGATGATGATGATGATGATGATGATGCTGATGCTGATGCTCGCTACTGGTATTATTGCAAATGCAGCGAGGGTGGCAACGCACGTTCCTAAAAACAATTAACATTCAAATAAATTGATCAGCAATTTTGCAAGCTTTAAGAAATGTCACTGGAAATTTTCAATGTTTTTTTTTTCGGCAAATTCCAAAAAAAAAAACTTTTAGTATTTCTGTAATATGAAAAAGATGTCAAAAGTGTACCTAATCTTAACTCTTGTGGTGCATCTCGCATATGCAACATGCTGTGCCACAGTCGTCGTCGTCGTCATCGTCGTCGTCGTCGATGTCGCTGCGACAATTAAGTTTGTAAACTGCACATAAATGGCAGGGAAGATGTCGCCAGGCAAGCAACTTACGAGTATCATGGCCATGAGATGCTGCTTAATAATGTCATAAAAATTAGAACGGCGTATTAATTGGCAGGCCAGCAACAACAGAGAGAGAGAGGAGCACAGAGAGCAACTGCAACTGGCAACTGGCAACGGGCAACTGCAACTGGCAACTGGCAACTGCAATTGGAACTGCGTGTGGGAGCGCAACATGTTGCCTAGTTATTATTTTGTTGCTGATGTTGTTTGTATTGTTACTGTTACTGTTGCTGGCTGCTGCTGTTGTTGTTTGCTTTTTGCTTTTTTGCTTTGCTGTTTTGTTGTTGCGCTGCAATTTCGCGCAAATAAAATAAATTGGCAGCCAATTAAGTGAACGTCGCTCAGTCACAGCATATCAGAACAAAAGCATAAAGGCAGCAAATTAAGTGGCTAGCGCAGGCAGCGAGCAGCGAGCAGCAACCAGCAAGCAGCGAGCAGCGAGCAAACGAAAAGAGTACGGAAAAAATACGTATATAAGCCAAAAGAAGAAGAAATGTATGCAATACCAGCCACAAGGTGGCAGACGCTGCAGATAGCGGAAGCTGACCAACCGCGAAAGGCAAATAAAGGAAAAGAAATGTAATTAAATTTGAGTGCAATAAAGAGAGAGAGTGAGAGAGAGAGAGAGAGGGCGAACTGCAAAGCTTAGATTAAAAAATGTGACACGCATGTTAACAGCAGCAGCAATAACAATAACAGTAGCAGCTAAATCCAGCTGCTGCGTCAGTCACTTACTCAGTCAGTCAATTCGTCAGCGCTCGTTCAGTTAGTGAGCCAATTACACGACAAAATCTTATATGATCGTGCAAATTGTATTTTTATTGCCAATTATTTATTTATTTCGTGCAGCGGACGACGCAGCCGACAGCTAAAATGTTATGAGAGGCGCGTCACGTCGCGTCCGTTGGGAGCAGCATCGCGTTAACATACACTGTTAAAGTATGCAGTCTGCTAACCAAATACAAATGGACATATGTGCAGCAGTGTATCTACGCAGTCGATTATGCTCGATTCTTTTAAAGCGTGTCAGCCTCCCTCTTTCTCTCTTCCGCTCTCTGTTTCATTCTTTCTCCCACGGCATTTGCGTACAGCTGCTATTGTTGTTGTTGTCATTATAAAATTCTGAAATGATATTGAATTAATTGTCATTTTGTTGTTTGCCGTTGCTGGCGTTTTGTTGATTGTTTAGCAATCTTTGTATTTATCTACGTAGATATGTACAAATATGCTTACATAGTAAAATATCTACACACATACATATATATATATATATTTTTTTTTTTTTTGCATCAGAGCACCCGACGTTCATTCATTAATTATCGGCAAAACAATCTATAAGCATATATATTTTGTATTCAATGCAATTAAAATTAAAATTGTTGAGCAATCCGCATTGCACAGTTTTGCTTAGATCTTTATTAAGCTGCTGAAATTGTGTGTTGTCGTCAATACGTTAATAACTTATGTATTTGCATTCAAATTATTGTCATCGCTTCCCCCCCTCCCCCCCCACTCCCGCTGGCATAAAAACTAATTAAATACAACGGTTAACAGCGCATGCTGCTTGTTAATTGGCTTTGCTGTTAAATGTTAATGTTGATGTTAAGCAATCGCCACTGTTCACTTTTAGCTATTGTTTTTATGGGTTTTTTTTTAATGCTTCAATAAATAACAAAAAAAAAATAGGAAAAAGATGCGATAAATGTTGATCGCAAATTTTGTTAAATGAAATTTATAAATCGACGGGGCCAAGCACAACATGCATACGATGATTTTCAATAAAAATTAAACGCAGATAGGACAGTAAATAATAAAAATTGCCTCAAACAATGTGCGGCGTAAATAACAGTCGCTTGCACTTGAGTAATTTCGCATAAAACATAACCGAGTAGAAAGGATATTAATAAACCGACATAAACCTCGCACACACACACACACACTCATACGCATACGCTTACATTTGTGTGCACATGGACAAGAGGCTGCCATTGCCAGTTGTTTGTTGTTGCTGCTGCTGCTGTTGTTGTTGCTATTACTGTTGCTGTTGCAGCGCCATCAAGTAAATCAGTGTCCAATGTGTAAATAATTTCCATTTGAATGAGCAATTGTGCATTTTTCACACACACACACACACACACACGCACACACATGCATACATATAGATATGCATATGCATATGCATTGGCTGCGGTTGTGCTTTTCATTTGCAGACGGGATGCGTCGACGTTTAAAATCTCATGAAATTTTATTAAAATGAAGTAAATATGGTGTAAACGTGCTGATAAAACGGTTCGTGCTCAGCTATGTAGAAGAAATGAATGGGCGGCAGTAGCAGCAGCACACGAACGTCGCGGCGTCGGTTGTGACGACAGTTGCCGCCCTCCTATGAGAGAGGCTGGGAGAGAGAGAGAGAGAGAGAGCAGCATAGGTGCCGGTGCAAAATTTTAAGCGCAGCTTTTAACTGTTAAAGAGCGCGGTATGACAAACTGCCGATTAAGAGTAAACGCTGTATATGTGTGTGTATTAGTGTGTGTGTGCAATTATTGATTATGGCAATTATTGATCAATGCGGTCAGTGACTATACTAGCCAATTAGTGGTTAAGGCAGGCATATACTTATATAACCATATAAATAAATATATGCTTCATTATTATACCATGCAACTATTGATTACCAAGTTGTGCTCTTGTTAGGTACCACATACAATGTAATTTTTTCTCTTTCTTTCTTTCTTTCTGCCTTTCCGCCTTTCTGCTGCCCGTATGCAGGCAGCGCATGCAAAAGTCGCCGCAGAGATGCGTTTTTGAGGCGGTGCTGCATAAAATCGTTTATGTAAATAGTCCCGCAAATATGGTCGTATGTGTGTGCGTGTGTGTATGCAGATGTACGTGCTTGTGGGCCATGCGTGTGTTTGCGTAAATTGCAGTGCAGCTGTGTGTGCAGTTGCCGTCCATGTTGGAAACGATTGCTCTGTTATTAATGATGTCGCAGCATGTCGAGAGTGAAAGAGACAGAAGCACATTGTCCTTTGTCTTTGCGGCTGCTGCTGCTGCTGCTGTTGCTGCTGCTAATGTTATTGTTGTTGTTGTTGTTAATTGTGAGAATGATGCCAGGCAGTTAACCGTTATTTAATGTGCGCTTGACTACAAGGGCCCCGAACTGACAATGTGTATGCAATTTTCATGCATCTCGACAAATGTAATTAACTGTAATGAGTAGCGTTTGTGTGCGGCCAGTGTATCAATATTACATACAAATATATGCACATATATTTGCATATGTGTGCGCGTGTGTGTGTGTGCGTGTACACTTATTTGGTCAAGTGAACATTGCTTTTGTCGGTTGTTGTTTTGTTGGCCAGTGTCGTTTTATCTGGGCTCGTCTTCAAACAAGCAAATGAAAATCATTATTATCATCATCATCAATGTTGGAGCATGCAACACAGCAGATACATGCATAAGTGTTGGCCAAACAACAATTGACACAAATACAACAGCTAACAATTTCAAAAACAACAACTGCAACAACAATGGCGAGTGCAAAAGAAAAGAAAACAAACTGCAATCAGTTTGCCTCTTCTTCTTCTTCTCCTTCTTCTTCTATCTATCTACCTGCTCGCTACCTGTTAATCGCGCTCACTCTCACCCGCTCAAGCAACGCGCACTGTTTGTTTTAATTAGCTAACAGGAAAGCATAAGAATAAGCTAGTCTGTACTTTATGTCTTACACTGAGCGAAATTTAAAATAAAAGTTAAAAACAAATAAATTTAATCCTCTCACAAGGACTATTTGAATGATATACTCTTAATAAAAAAAACAAGTTTTTAAACTATCGCCATTTTTTTTTTTTTTTAACAGCTTAAGTTATTAATTTATTCGAAATGTGTGCATGATTTTTTACAGTGTACATAAGCCATTGATAAGCGATGCCCAGACGTTAATCAAACCTTTGTCGTACCATTAACAATAATCGTATAGATAGACTAAATTTTGCTTTTACCTTATTTATGTATTTGTCACTGTTATTGTTATTGTTATGGTTATTAATATTGTTGCCATGCCGGGTCGGTTGACAGTTTCAATTAGGCTTTAACACCAGCTAGCCAGCTAGCCAGCTAGCCAGCTAGATACCCATGGCTCATAACTGCAGTTGGCCATCTCCATTTGGGGCTTGGGGCGCTGTTAGCTCTCAAGTGGCTGGCAATTACGTTCAATTAACTTGGCCAACTTGGTAACGGATGCGAAGTTGCAGTTGGCTGTTGGCAATTGGCCAAATGCGTTCGCTATCTGTAATTAAATGATGCTGCTTGGCCTGGCTAACTGCCGGCATGCCACCTAATCATAAGTGATACCAAAAGGAAACGCATTTCAAGGCACACACCTGCAGCTGCTAACTGTGAGCTCTTCGAGCCACTTAATTACGTTGATTCTTAGACGATTGCTTGCGTTGGCAGTGGAAATGCCAATGCCAAAGCTGCAGTTGCATTCGTTTTTCTTTTCTCTCTCTCTCTCTCTCTCTCTCTTTCTCTCTCTTATTTATTTACTTGTTTTTTTTTAGCTTGCAACGTCAGCTTAATTAATTGTGCGTCCGGCCGCACGTCCGGACTTTACTTGGTTTCCCTCTCCCTCTCTCTTTTTCTTTCTCTTTCTGCCTGCCTGTGTTTTTTTCTCTTCTGATTTTGGCTAATGCGAGTGCAACTGGTTTTTGTGGCAGTAATCGGCGATCTGCGATCAGCGTTCGATTGATGCGATCGTTTGCAATTTCTATTTGAGCGTAAATTGCTAATTTTGTGGAAAACACATTAATTAGCGCAACATAAGTGCGCCAAGTTGCAATCGAGTTGAAATGCCGCTTAAGCTGGCCATCCTCGTCATCATCATCGTCGGCATCATTATGATTGTCTGCAATTTGGTGAATGCACCATTTAATCAACTTGTGCAAATTCAAGTGACTTAAACACATCTACTTCGATAGAGCGGCTAATTAATGACTACAGGTCTGTCTAGCTTAATAACGATACAGAAAAAAGCTTAATTTAAATTAAGTAATTAAGAACAAACTTACAAATTTAGTGACTAATGGTTTGCCTAGCATATTTAGTGACGACACACAAAAAAAAAAAAAATTATAAATAAATTCTTAATTTTCAATTTTAATTAAATTAAAAATTTCGTTGGGTATTTACATGAAATTATTTTAATTCATTTTGTTTAAAAATATTTGTAGTTAGACTCAAATAAAATCATTTTTCTTGTACAATTATTAATTATTATTTTAATTTATTTGAATTCTTTCCAATTGCAAAATGGGCCAAATTGTAAAGTTTCTAAATTTTTGGCGTGCATTGTATTATGTATGGATAAGCACAAAGTAAACGAATGTTTTGTTTACAAAGCTTGACTCGCATGCTCACTTCAATACACACACACACAGGCACACACAGACACACACACAAACACAGAGACATACACTTAAGAGAGAGAGCGCTCTCTGTGGATGTGGATGTGGATGGTTTCACCTAATTAACGCCGCTTGAAGTCCACTGCACTCGGCATTGCGAAGCAATTAAGATCCGCTTGAAGTTGGCAGCGCCCAGCGTTTGCTCAAGCATTTGAACTTTTTTGTCGTTGAGCGGATGACAATGACTACGTGAACTACAAACTACATAGTCAGCGTCAGCGTCAGCGTCAGCATCAGCGTCGCAGTCGATGTTAGCGTCCTTCTTCAATCGCCAGCTGCGTCTGCGCCTGCGATGCTCAGTCCATAAAAGCGCAATTTGTCGTAATTGTTTAAGCAGAAAGAAATAACATCAAATGACAGACTACAACACAATACATAAAACAACTTAATAAAAATTCCATTGCCGTGTTGTACATCAGTTCAGCCTCATGGGGGGTGGGGGAAGCGGGGGCGGGGGCTGGGGTGGTAGCGGCGGCCGCAGCTGAGTGAAAGAGAGCGGGCAAATAATAACAATGGGAATTGTCGCACAAATCAAAACGTTTTGGCGCAATGTGTCGCTGACAGAGCGATGGAGCGAAAGGGGGACTTGGTTGGGGGTTGGTTGGGTGGTGTCAAGCATAAATCTCACTTAGAATCGCAGAAAGCAGAAAAGAAAAATCTGTACAAATAGATTAACAATAACAAGAGCAACAGTAACAGCAACAGCAACAGCAAACAAATGACTAGCCCCATACACATATACATATGTTGCCACAATAATAAACACCGTATCAGCAACAACAACAACCACAACAACAGCAGCAAAGCGCATAAATCAAACAAGCAGTTCGACTGGGGGCCGCTATCAATTCCGACTGCATATGGCAGCATTTGTGCTTCGTTGTTTTTTTTATTTCTCCATTTTTTATTGTTAATGTTGTTGTTGTTGTTGTTGTTAGTTATTGAGATTGAGTGAAATAACAACAACGTTGAACTTTCGATGGCACTAGAACAGGCGTAAACACCAACACGACACTTACACAACTCACACACACACACACACACACACGACCCCACTCATGAGCACTATTTGAACAGACTACCATACAGGCGACAAATCTGTCAGTTTTAAATATGTGACTAACTAATTGTAATAATAACTATTGACAAGCAGATTTTTAATGAAATATTTTAATGTGAGCTTACATCCATTTCAAATATTAAATACATATGTGACAGAGAAAACGATTTCATATATTTTGTCGCCTCTTTAAAATGCATAGAAAATCGGTGAGTGGCAGCCCAAACATATACATAAAAAAAATAAAAATAAGTAACGGGAGTTTAGTTGAAGCTGCTGCGAGTGACATTGGAAATTGTCAAGGGTCAAAAATGCTGCTTGCACGGTGACAGAGTCAGTGGGAGAGAAAGAGATGACTATAGTCGCACTCTCCTTTATATGGTCGTATGTGTGTGCGTGTGTGTGCATTTGATTTTGATTGGTATTTATGGCAGTTCTAGTACATTGAAAATACAAATATTGGCAAATTGTTGTTGTTATTGTTGTTGGAGCAGCACATGCTGCTGACAGGACGAAGCCAATGCTAAAGGGCAGCACACTGAACACTTGGTCGCTCCATAGTTAATTCAACAACAACAACATCGAGGACATTCGGAACTGTTTAAATTGTAAACGTTGCTATTTAATTGTTCGTTCAGCTACTTAATAGCCAGTTTTATGTCGCACAACTTTGCTGCAACACAAACAAAAGCTATACAAAATATGCAAAAATACCAAATGTACGAGTAGAAAAACATATAAAACATAAAACATGAAACATGGACCACGGCAATCGCAGCCGTGACGTGACGCAACATTGTGGCGAGGAGTGTGGGGAGTTGGCTTATTCCTTGTCGCATAACATGTTTGGCGTTACATTGTGAAGACCAACTCGCCTCTCTCTCTCTCTGTCTCTCCGAGCGGATTCCGATCCCTACACTCGTCCCTCCTCTGCGACTCCTTTTCGTGCTTGGCTTTGCATAGCTTTGGTGACCATTCTCTCTTTCCCGCACTCTTCACTCTCCTCCTCTCGCTATTTGCCATTCACCACTCTTCCCCTTCAACTGTCCCGTGCCCTTTTAATGTCCGTGTTAAGACTTCGTTTGCATTTTTATGGCATAAAAATTAAAAATGAATTTTGATTGTTTTGTTTGCTTGTTGTTTTTTTTGTTTTTGTTTTGTTGTGATGTTGTTGTTGTTGTTTTTTTCTGGCCGACGTCTTGCTGTACTGTTTCTTTGTACCTTGTTATATATATTTTTGTGGCATTGTTTTAGTTTTTCATATTGCGCACTTGACTTTTTTTCGCCTCTTTTGTTGCTCGTAATTTGGATTTTTGTTTTAATATTGTTTTGTATTGAGTCTCTTTTGTTTTGCATAAGTTTGTTGTACGTATTTTTTAATTTGTGCTCGGAAGCCTTGCATGGCCAAAGGACATTGAAATTGGACTTTGTTAGGTGTTTTTTAATAGTACGCCTGAGGGCAATGTGACCTTAAAGCAATATTTAAACGTATATTGCATTAAGAATTGTTATGCACAAATATTGCCTAATTTGCTGTGTGTAGTACATATGTATAAGATGAGTACACATATACACATACATACAAACACACCTGGACACTAACACAGGTGTGTGGACAATCACTTGTGCATTTTTTGAAAAATCTCTGGCTAAAGATATCGTACAGTCAATATGTTCAGCACACTTCATTGTTCAAATATATATGTATTCTTAGTGCAAGACTAACTATTAGAATATCCAGTAAAGTTCCTTTGCTTACAATAAGAAACATTAAGAAAAAGTGGAAAAAGTTCGCATTGGTTCACAAGGACTGGCATGGATCAGAACGATGAGAATTAGATCAATTTGTTTGGTTACGCTGCTAAAAGATAAGTTAGTCACCAAAATTCCATATTAAATGAACTAAAAAAGCGACCATACATGGTGCTTGCCACCGAGTTGTTGTCTCCACACCTATTTTACTGTCCAGATGTGTGAATGCGTCTGCTCTGTAAAGTAGGCAATACAAATTTCAAACGCTCAGCTTCCAGAAGGACAACGCTCAAAATAGTTGTTATCTGTGCAACGCGTTGAGGTCCAGCCCCCCTCTCATAAAGTCAACTCGTCAGAAAAAATCAAATTGTTAATTTCGTCACTCTACTTTCAATTGAGAATGTTGCTTATGAACTGCAAGTGGCACAATTCCGTGATACGCTCATATATATTTATGCTTTTGCAAATATTACTTTTATAGCCACAAATATGCACATTTCAATATTAATATTAATATTATTTTTTTTTTGTCACTCACATGATTATTTTCCATAATTTTGCCATAAATTTTCTCTTCGCTCGTTGCGTGCACAAATTTAATTTATGTGATTTTTGTTTGCGCCAATGCAAATTGACGCAACGCAAGCCGCCAACCAGCCCAGACAGACAGACAGGTGTGGGGGAGGCGGGTGACTGGTGGCAGGTTGGCAGCACAGCAGTGAGCACTGGACAGGGGGCGGGGCCTCTGCACGCTCAGCACGTTTATTCGCACTTAATTCGCACTTTTTGACACCTTTCGCTGTCGGTCAGTTGCACGACGCGACGCAAACCCAAAAGCCCAAAAACCAAAATAAACAGAAATGCGTTGCCCTTAAAAGCCAACAACACCTCACCGCCCCCCGCCCCCCGGCCCCCTACTACCTGCCCCCAATCCATATGCAGGCTGTCAGCAACATAATGTGCAATGGCAAAAAGCGAACGGCTCGAAAAATTATGCAAAATAAATTAATTACCAATTAAGGGTGAGCCACGCCGCCCTTTAAGGGGGTGCACCTGGGATGGGGTGGGATTGGGTGCGGGGGGGTAGGGCGGGCTGGTTAGTCTGCAGCGACAGTAGTCCCTTCAAAAACGCAGTCAAATGTTGGGGCTCCCGATTTGCAGCTGTTGCAGGCATATGCAGAATTTTCTCTCGGATTTTCAAGGGGTTGTTGTTGCCCAAAAAAGGGGGTTGCTGTGTGTGTGATTGTGTGTGTGTGTGTGTGTGCTTGTGTGTGTGTGTGTGGCAAACAAGGGGCTGCCGTAACGCGATTGTCACATGAGTCTCGGCCACTAATTAGTGTCATTAAATGCGCTCCACATGCTCGACATGCGACAGCATTTGCAATACTTCAACAATGCCCTTACCCCCAACACCCCCAACCACTCCCCGCCCCACCCCTGCAGTGGCTATCGACTACTTTTGTAGAGCGCATGCATAAAACATGACACAAAATTGCAGCAGTCCACTTTTGTCGCAAATAAAAAAACCATAAACATAACTGACCGCAAAATCAACTCGGAAAATTTATGAAAAACTGCACAAGGGGGAGGGGTTGGGGGGGGGAGGTGTGTGCATAAAACTAGCGAGAGTTTCTTATAACCGAAGTAACTTCCGTTAACTTGCGTGCAATCCTGTAATTTACCCCACCACTTACACGCCTCGCACGACGAGTCTCCGCGACCGCAATTGGGGTGAAAAAGGGTTTAAGTTCCCATACACATGTGTATGTCTATGTGCATCTGTGTGTGTGTGTGTGTATAATTATGAAGTCGCAACCAAAAACGAAAAGAAAAACCCCCTTCACCCCCTTTTGGGCCGGTCAGGGGCTGGACGGCCTTCGCTTAGCAAACTAAACTGTGAAAAAGCCCGCGGGAAATGTAACCAAAAAAATAAATAAGAGTAGATGGAGTGAAGGGGCTCTAAGTCTATGTGTATTACTGCTGTAAATTTGAATATTGATTGGGTTTAATGAGCGCTCTGGTCGCGCAATTAGTATGCCCCCCCCACCCCCACCCCACTCCCTTCTGCCGCTGACCACCCTAGCTTAGTTGGCCCGGTCAGGTATCGGTTGCGTTTCCGTTTGCCTCACTTCGCTGGCGACACAGGCGACAAGGCTCGGAAACGGAAACCTGCTGGGCAACCAGTGTTGACCAAGTAAAAAAAAAGGGGCGTGTGGATGAGGGCATGAGCACATTCACTGTCAACTCGACTAAAATGAGATACTCAATGAAGGACTGCAATCAGCAGACACCGTAAACATATTGCCGTAGTTCGTCAAGGGTGCCATTAGAGCATATTTGATGGCGAAGGAGTAGTTATTTAAATGGCGTGAATATCTTATTGAAATACGGTTGAAGTTTACAAATTATTGATTAGCCTAATTACATACACCTCGGAAATCCATTGACATTATAGGTATTTTAACAAAGTTGTAAAGAACAGCGATGACGACTTCAAATCGAAGAATCCACTCAAATAGCCGAGGGATAACAAATTTGTTGTTGAAGTTTGAAAGGCATTCAAGGAGACTTTTCCATTCCCATCCAGCCGAGACATGTCCGTCTGTCTGTCTTAAAGCGATTTATGTGTATTTTTCCTGTGTATTTTTACTCACATATATCAGATTCGGGCGGATCGGAACACTATATCATATTACAACCATAGCAAGCAAGTACAAGCAATTTGTTTTTGTTTACTATATGCATTTTATAATGCTCTTTAAGATTGCATAACAAATTATTAACATCGGATATGTCATATAGATGCCATTGGATCAAATATGTTTGCTTTCGAATTTATAGTGAGTTTCAGATGTCAGCTGATGTACAAAGTTGTTCCAATTAAGACCCTTAAGGGCAAATAATAGAAATTGTTTTTGTACGGATTCTATCCTGATGAACCTTGTAATTGGATAATCATATACAAGCTCCATATTCCAGAATAGGACGCACAAGTGAGATATAAAGAGTTTTAGTAATGTAAAACTTCTTCTTCTTCTTTTAACCAGTGCTTAATGAAACTCAGGACTCCAAAGGCTCGATTAACAGAGGCAGAAATATGCTTGTCAAACTTAAGCTTCAGATCTAAAAGTATTCCCAAATCATCCAGCGGCTTGCCATGAAGAAAATATGTCCTTAAATATGGCAATCGCCTATAAAAAGATATAAATTTGCATTTATTACAATTTAGGCTTCAAAACTATAGTCAGCCTGAAGCCTCTGTCCAGAAAACAAGTCGGTAGACGACGGACACAGTTTTACATCAACGGCATACATTAGTACCCAAGAATGACGTATAACAAAGGGCCAAGGTTCTCCGGAAGTAACCCGAACAGACTCTGAGACAGAACCTCTAAAGTATTATTAATATAAATTCGACTATCAATTTTGAAAATATGAAATCTATAAAATAAACTTGTGAATAAATGACAAATTTCAAAACGGAGAAACCATTGAGAATCAAATTGAGAACTAAATGGGAATTAAATAAAAATAAAATATGTGAAAATTTCAAATAAATTTCAAATTTGTAATAAATTCGATTCGAAAACTAAATACAATTTGAAATGAAATGTTTGGGGATGATCAAGAAAAGTACACAAAATCTGAAGTGAAATTAAGAATGAAATCAAATGGAATGGAAATTAAACAAAATGAAAATGTGATTGGAGCAAGAACAAATCACGAGTTAAATCGTTGGGCAAAACTGCGCAAATTCCTCCATGCACATTTACAATGCAATTTTGACGATGTTGGGGCGGTCAGTGCATAGGGGGGAGGTGGCGGCGGAAGCGGCGTTTGGCTTTGAATGTAATGCATAAATTAATTGATCGTCCACGCACAACACAAAACTATGAATGGTCAATGAATGCTCCGCTGTCTCCGATAAAATTGGGCAGCCCCTACCACAAACCGCAACGCCCCCTAACCCCAAACGTCAATCCCGCAACCCACCACACCCTCGCTCATAAGCTTTGGGGCCATTGAATTCCATTTGGCGATTCAATTTAGTCTAAACTAAAATAACAGTACAGTTTGCCATTGCTGGGGAAGTGCGAGTGTGTGCATGTGTGTATGTGTGTGTATACTGCTAACTTGGTCAGTATCATTGTATCATTGGCTTTGGGGTAAAAGCGGGCGTTAAATTTACATAAATTGATTTGATTGAATTGTTATGAGTGAGTTGCCCGATGCTTGGAAGAGCACTTGATGAGTTTTTGACACTGGCCACACACACACACACACACACACAGAGAGCGAGACACACACAGAGAGACACACACAGAGACTGCCACTCAATGTCTAATTAAAGTCATTGCCAGCAGCTGCAACAGCAGACCATGCAACAGTCGCAGACTCAACCACAGTCATTTCTCTTGTTCCCTCGCTCCCTCCCTCTCTCTCTTGCTCTCTCTCTCTCTCTGTGTGTGTGCCCCAAGGCCGGGTCACAGTTGGCGCTACATGGAAACAAACAGCAGAAACAAACAACATCCACGATGGTGGCTTAATGCATTTGGCCATAGACGACGACGACGACGGCGACAATTGACGCTGGGACCAGACAGCGTTACATATGAAGCATGCAACCAAAGTGGCAAGGCTGGTGGGGTTATGGGGCGTGGTTGGGCATTGCATATTTTTAGGGTTTCGCCCGGCAACTGAAATTGGCAACAAACTAAGTATTTAGCGCTTTGGTTTTGCCTGATTCGAGGCGGGCCATTCCATGCCACATGCCACAGGCCACCAACTAGAGATGGTCATTGGTTTAAAACTAAAAATCGAACATCAAACAAGGTTTAAACAATACAAAAATTAGATTTTAATTGAAGATTGAAATTATTTGTGTTCTTTAATCGGTGACAAATATTTGGCTTGCTGAGTGTATTCAGATCGTGTCACGAAGAAAGCACGACACGCACTCAACGCTTGTTGTTCGTTGCGTTTCGTTTCATTCTATGTTTTTCTGTTGCCAGTTTGTCATAAATCTCTTAATTTAAAATTGTTGGTGGATTTTTCTGCGTTATGCTTGCATTGATTTGTTTGCTTGCTGTTGTTGTTGCTGTTGTTGCTGCTCACCATTGACAGAGGCCTTGGTCATGCTTTGTTATCGTTATCGAGCCCCTGCAGTCAGCAATTTGCAGCGACAAATAAAGCAAAACTGACTGACATCAATTGAATGACAGTTATAACAATTGCGTTTTGCTGGAAACTACCCTAACAAAAAAAAAATCAAATTTAAATAAAAGATATTTAACAGGAATGTTGTCATAAGTTTCTGTACAATTTTTGAAAACAGTTCGAAATTACTATCAGAAATCAGATTTATTTGTGAATTAAAATCACTGCTCAAATTCTCAAAAAAAAAAAAAAAATAAAAAAAAAATCAAAAAACATTTGCCTCCTGTGAGGTTTGAACTCACGACCCCTGGTTTACGAGACCAGTGCTCTACCACTGAGCTAAAGAGGCAATATGCCAGCTCATCAATAGTTAACACAGTTATAACAAGGACCGACGCCCCCGCATCAAATATGAACAAACAACAACAAAAAGAATCGTCGTAAACAGCGATCGAAGCTCGTGTTTTTCTAAAAATAGCACACAACGAAAGTGTTGCTGAGACGACACGTCGGCAGCTTGATCATGCCAAGGTCAATTCTGTGGTGGCAACGGCTCGTTGGTCTAGTGGTATGATTCTCGCTTCGGGTGCGAGAGGTCCCGGGTTCAACTCCCGGACGAGCCCTACTTTTTTTTTTGCTTTGGCGATCTGCCTAACATTTTCCTTTTTCATATTATCTAAAATTTAATTTGACCACTTTGCAAGCACTTTGTCAAATATGCGCGTACAACGGTTTCGCTTAACATTTTCCGCAAGAAAGTCAATGTGAATATATGTTGCGCACAAGAGTATGCTATATTAAAAATATAAAATTTAGTGCCAAACGCCGCCGTGTCTGAATGGAATTAGACAGCACTGTTTGCTCACTAACAGCTGCTTAATGCCGTTATGTTCACTCTGACACACATAACAAGATTGGCGCGTTTTTTTTGTGTTGTGCTTAATATCGCGTCTATTTTGCGTTTTGCTTAATATCATTAGACATGATTCACTATATTAATTATGGAGGCTTATATGACAGCGAGAACGAACCTCTGGACTTGAGCGCCTCTAACCCCTTTATTGTGGCCATAGTCTCGGATTGCGGATATGCGTTCCTCAGTGATGATGAAAACAACAGTAACAACGAAAATGTTGTTCGTAACCGCGTCAGGGTGCCTCTAGTACCGCCACCGTTTGATCATATCGAAAGCAACACCAACGACAACGAGAACCACATAAGCAACAACACGAACAACAATGCCATCAACAGCTTCAACAACAACAACAACACGAAGCCGCCATCGATCTGTGACCTCAACTTTGCCTTGATTTGTCGTCCCATTGTACATACACGCACGCAAACTTAACGAAAGCTGATTAAAACTGAACCAAACATAACTAATATCTCTCTTTCTCGATCTCTTTCGCTCGGCAGATGATGACTATGGATATAACCAAATCTGAACCCGGACTTGTCGGGCTTTCATCCAATCAGCAACAGCAGCAGTCAGCACAGCAGCAGCAACAACAACAACAGGCAGCAAACATGAACAACAACGGGCAGAATAACAACGGCAACAACAACAACAACAACAACAATGGCCTCAGCAATGGCAATTCGGTGAACAATAACAGTAATAACAACAACAACAATAATAATAGCAACGTGCAGAACATTGCCGCTGCGGCGAACAACAATAACAACAACAACAACGGGAGCCAACTTTGCGCCGGCTGTGGCAAGCACATCCAGGACCGTTATCTGTTGCGCGCCCTGGACATGCTGTGGCATGAAGACTGCCTAAAGTGCGGCTGCTGTGACTGCCGCCTAGGCGAGGTCGGCTCCACGCTCTACACCAAGGGCAATTTGATGCTCTGCAAGCGTGACTACTTGAGGTGAGAGAGAGACAGATACAGTGTGAGAGAGAGAGGGAGAGAGTGAGTGAAGTGGGTTAAAATGCAATTCTTTATTCTGTTGCAGATTGTTTGGTAATACGGGCTACTGTGCCGCCTGCAGCAAAGTCATTCCAGCCTTCGAGATGGTGATGCGTGCACGCACCAATGTTTATCATCTGGAGTGCTTTGCATGCCAGCAATGCAATCACAGGTGAGCTATCGATATTTATTTATATACATATATATATATACACCTGGCCTGTAAAATAGGTGTGAAGACAACAACTTGGTGGCAAGCACCATGCTCAATGCAAACTTTTTCCCCTTTTTTCTTCAAGTTTCTTATCCTAACCAACTTTACTGGAACTTTACTGGATATTCTAATAGTTAACCTTTCACTAAATATATACATATATATTTTTTTTATTATTATTTGATAGCTCTGGTAAGTCTATATTATAATGAATATAGTTAAATCTTACCAAAATCAATAGTAATTAAAGTTTTCTGGACTTTTGACAGGAAATGTGGCAAACATTTTGACGGCACGCTATCTAAACCCAGATACTCCCGATTTTCATTGAGAGTCAATGTCGCTATACTTATAAATTCATAAAGTATATATATTCGAGTCGATCTAGCCATGTCTGTCTGTTCGTCCGCTATATAATATATATATACATTTATAATATATTCTCATATATCACGCGTAATTCAAGTTCATATTACTTTTATCGATAACTAAGCCGTTAATTGAATGGTTATAGATTTCCAGTTGATGGATAATATAACTTGGCATATTATTGATCAATTGTACAAATTTGTTCAATATACTAAATTGAAGTTGAGCAAACATAGAAAGAATCTTATTCGATTCCATATAGTACACATATATACTCGATTATCTTGGGCAGCCACCTCCCTTTTTGTACTGACTTTTACTCCGAGCATTTGATAAAGATCGGTTCAACTTGAATCCCAACATTTGATGTATTATTTACATATGTTGGGGATACGCTTAAGAAATCACTTGCCACATTTGCCAATGTTAACGCACACTTGGCCATTTTACCTTCTCCCCCGTCATCTACTTATGCATTTTTATGGGCCATTTGCCTATCAGCAGCTCTACAAAATTCACACATCCTCGCCAAAGGAATCCCTTTTTAATATTTGGCCAATATACAAAGCCAAAATGGCACTTGTAATTTTATTATTATGCAGCAGAGAAACATCAGCAATAACAGCAACAAATTGGCATCATTTACAAGTTTGCTTTCTTACAGAGGCAGAGTCAGACCCGGAGACGGGGGTTGGGTTTGCCAGCGGGGCCAGGAACGGTGGGCGGAAGGCGTGCCCCTTTGAGTGTCGTTGAGTTTCTATGAAAACCGCATAAATTTCGTTGGCATGTTTGATTCTCGAAACCCTTTTGGGTGCCATCAACTAGTCATCGTCATTGCCATGTACATATGTATGTGTGTGTGTGTGTTACGTCTGGATATGCTGTGCTGTTCCTGTGCATTCAGGCCAACTGTTTGTTTCACAAATTTATTGCATTTGGCCAATTCGTGAAATGTCACTCTAGAGAGTTTTTAAAGTGCGTACACCTCGGGCCTGCTCAACAGTGTTTTTTTGTTGTTGTTTTATTTCTGTTTTGGTTCTTTTCTTTTGTACCGTTTGCATCAATAATGCGGCCGCACATATGCCGGCGTCTCAACCCCAGCCAATTTGTGCCCCTGCCGGCGCTGTCTACATTCTCGATTGGAGTTGCTCGTGCAACGAATCGCATTAAATATTAAAAATGCTGCCACACGGCATTGCTGTACAAAAATATTGAAATAAATGTTACAACATATTGGCATATTGTCCAAACTGTGCTCGTTGCCATTCAGTTCCAGTTCCACCTCCAGTTCCAGTTCCACCTTCAGTTCCAGTTCCACCTCCAGTTCCATACAATTGACTTCATTTTATCCGACTGTTTGCAAATGCAATCCATGGTGCTTTTGTTTTGCATTGTTGAAAATTGACTTTAAAAATGTAACGAAATGAAAATTCAAGGGTGGGGGGGGGGGGGTCGTGGGGGGCGTGGCACGTGCACCCAACTGCATCGAGGCTCAAGTGTTTCCATGCCATGGAATATGCAAGTAGCTTCATTCAAATTCAATGGAAATGAAGAGTCTGCTTAACAGTGGCCTGTTAACATTAACAGTGGCCTGTTAACAGTAACATTCAGCTGGCTGCTGTCTGTTAAAAGTCGGATAATATTGAATAATGCAAGTTGTATGAATTATAATTCTTATTTTCAATGCTTGTATTGTACACACGTTTACTTAATTGCGCTTATTAACTAAATTATTTATATATTATATTTGATTCGCTGCTGTTGTGGTTAACGATCAATTGAATTGGCTGTTAACAGACTCAAGCAACTTTTGGCTGTAAGATCTGCTTGCGTCCAACAGATTGGTTGTTTATGTTTCCCGCTCCTCATTGAACAGTAAATATTTGCTATTATTTTATAATGTAATTATTAAAAAATTAAATAATTTAGTTCATAGTTTTCATAATTGTTCAAATTTTTTTTATTTTAGTTTTTTGATTTTAATTTTGATTTTATTAAATTTCAGTTCTTCATAGTCTTCTTGTTGTTGTTGGTGTTCATCAGCTTGGTCAATATCTTGCGCGAGTGGCCCGACGGGTCAAAGTGGTTGGTGTGCTCGCTGGCCTCCTTCTTGGAGCGCTGCTTGCCGCTGTGGCCCGAGAAGATGTGTTTGCCATGGTCGAAGTTGTCGTGCTCGTATTCATCGAAGTGTGCCTCAGACATGTTGTATTTGAGATCTTGTGCTTATATAAAAAGAGTTGTAATCGAGGGCTTCTTTCTCTTTGTGTATCCCCTAACTCTTGAGCATTACTTTTATTATATTGAACATAGACGATATCAGTTTTCGGAAAGATTTGAATGGGATGACTTGACTACATAAAGACGGTCAAATTATATGTTATGATGAATGTTTTTTTTTATCGTTGTTCTGCTTAAATTGTTATATAAGTGGCATACTTTCCTCAGCAAATGGCAACATAAAATTCTCCAACATATCAAATTTATCCAAAAAAAAACCCATTATTTGGATGTATCGGGCCTATTTCTTGCCACGAAAAGTATCTCCATATCCAAATACATTCTCTCCTTAGGATTGTAGTGATGGGCACGACCTTCAAATATTACCTGAGAGCTCCTTTAAGCCTTTCAAATCTGACCATCCATTTCACTGTCCAGCTCAATTGGCATTTTTGGCCAAACCAAATTTGACCGTTAAATTTGTGTCTTTTAGGCAAGTCAACTTGGCTGTCTGTCCAGGTATTTTTAGGAGTTATCTCTTGGCAGACTCTTAAATTCGGGGCGCTGCTGCAATAAAGGGTTCGCCGCCCTTTGAACCCTTTGGAGCATGTGTGTTGTTGTTTTCTTTGCACCTGCACCATTCCACAGGCTTTCCGGCTCTTGCAGTAATATGTACGTGGCTCTAAAGTAAATAAATTCAAATAACAAAAAAGTCATTGAGCCGTGGCCACATGGCCAGCGGGTAGTCTGCAATGTCCACGCAACCATACGCACAACTCCCCCTCCCCCACCTCAACCCCACCCCTTGTCAAGGCAGCTCCCAAAGTTGTTGTTGGTCGCGATATTCACATTTAATATGCGGGCCTTCACTTGCCACATTATGAACCAGCAGCGGCAACAACAAAATGTCGCTTTGCACTTTTTTATTCGTGTAAACCAAAGTGCATCAAATTTTGCTGTTTGTTTTTTTGTTTGTTTATTTTGATTTGTTTATTTTGATTTGTTTATTTGTTTATTTGTAAGCTGTTTTGCTAAAAAGTCTGCATAATTTCCTGCTGCCAGCATCGACGACGACGTCGTCAGTTGAGTGGCAGCTGTGGCAGCGTGAGCAGTTGGAGCAGTAGCGGTAAGCACAGCGCAAAGTTTGACAGTGAATCTTTCGTTTCGACAATGGAGAGAGAGTAAAGAGTGACTGAGAAAGATACACAGGGGGTAAGAGGGAGAGAGGGAAAGTAAAAAAAGCAGCGTGCGCCATTTTAACAATTTTTGTATTTCCTGTTGACAATTTGTTGGCGGTCTTCGCTTGCCCGGATGTATGATTCCGGCACACACACTTGTACCCACACACACACACACACACACACACACACACACATGTCTGATGGTGTGCATGATGTCACAGGTGCGTTCAATGCCATGGCTAAAAAATGTTGTTTTTGCTGTTCATTTGTATACATTTGTTGACTCAGCCGTTTTTTGTTATTTTGGTAGATAAACGAAGCGTACACGACAACGTGCCACGCCCATCACAGCCCACATACATGTACATATACATATACATATACATATAGAAGAGTCAGTCCGTCAATCGATTTGCTGCAACGCCAGCAGCCAAAAAGAAAACGAAACAAAACCAAAAAAAAAGTTGACGTAAATCAAAAGCCAAATTTCGTATCCGCTGTAAGTCTGCTGTAAGCTGCTTTACCCCAACTACCTCACTGCCCCATCTGGCCAGCTGGGGTACATGTACTTGCCAAACATTAAAATGTTGCACTGCAACACAGCGAGTAATGCCAAAAGACGCAACAAGTTGGACACTCTAGTTCCTTGTAGTTGAGACTTGCCTACAGATTGACAAGTAATTTTATAAACAAAAATAAAAAATTTCGAACTTTGAATACAGTTTTTGAATATTACACAAAAATATATAGAATATATTGATATGAAAAAGAGGAAGTCAGACTCTGAAGAGTCATATTTTCCAAGTATAAATATAAATATCAAAAATAAACAATAAACAATAACAGTAAACAATATAGTTGATTAGCTCAGCAAGTTGAAATAATATAAACTATTTTTGGTTATTCGAATCACACTCGGATTTATCAGTTTTCAATTTTCAAATTCAACGATGCAAATACTCAATTCCTTCGGTTAGAGTATTCAATTGGTCGTCGGCTTGTTGCTGCTTGTATTCTGTCTTGTTTGGGTTGTAATGCGAGCTGTGTTGTGTGCTGAATGTTGGGCAACTGTTGCAGAGACACCACACCGTCCCCCCCCCACTCACACCTCCACCTTTCCACAGAGCTGCAACTTCACAGTTTCGTACCAACTTCACTCTCCACGCTGTCTCTTGTTTCTGTACAGGTGCTAACATAAATATTTTGATAAAGGGCTTCACGTGGCAGACACACACAGTTTGTCGACTGAAAATGGGAGAGTTCATTTGCAACTGGCTGAATGCACACTGCATTTTACTGGGCCGGAACTTGTTGTACTCCTGTATTCTGCGACATTGCCCCACTCACCAACTCAAACCCCTTAATTCTGTTGTACCTTTCGCAACAGCAACAGCAGCAGCAGCAGCAATTCTCAATTTCAGATCTGTGGTGCACTTCCGCCGGTTGCCTCGTGACATTTTCAAATGCTTATCTGACTTCCTTTTGAGCCGTCATCATTCAGATGCTGATGCTCAAAACGCTTGTCAACAACAATCGCTGTTGCTGTTGTCCTGCTTCCTTGCTTATTGGCTTGTGTCCTTGTGCTTCTGTCCTTCACGTTTGTCTTCGTCTGCTCTTTTGTTTCAGCCAACTCAGTTCCCGGCCACTCACCGTCACAACCGCTGTCAATTGTCATCTTTGTGCTGTCAGTAGCTTGCAGGCTTAAGCATGCGGAAAAATCGTTTCCACTTAGTTCCTGTTCAACTTGAAATTTACTTCTAGCTTCCTTCTACCTGGCAATACTCCTGCCAATACACCTTCAAGAATATAATATCATTCTGGAAATCTGAAGAAAAGAGTTCAAGAATAAAACTATCCTTATATTTGGAAACACTCTCTCTAACTTATATTACTTGTGTTCATTCTTTGTTATGCTTAATGAACGTCCTGAAATTCCATTTGATTCGTGTCGAGTCCTTGCTAAAACTAGTTCAACTTGTTTCTCTTGCTTTCAGATTCTGCGTTGGCGATCGTTTCTACCTATGCGAGAATAAGATACTCTGCGAGTACGATTACGAGGAGCGTCTGGTGTTCGCCTCGATGGCCAATCATCCGATGCTGAAGCGTCATGTCTCGTCTCTGGGCCAGGGCTCGCCAACTGGGGCTGCAGGCGCCGCTGGGGCTGCTGGTGGATTGCTGGGCGGTGGGCCAGTTGGCGTTACTGGCGGTGCCAATGTAAATGGCGGCACTGGCATTATAAATGGGCCCCGCACACCGGGCGACCACAACAACAACAACAATGGACCGCAAACGCCCACTGGCGGTGGCAGCGGCTCACCATTTGCGGCCGCCGCAGCGGCAGCAGCTGCTGCCGCGCACATGAAGAATCAGTTGGGGGCGTCCAGCTAAAATAAAGCCCTGGGCATGAGCGGCAGCAGCGGCGGCAGCAGCAGCTCTGGTCAGCAGTTCTATGGAGCCGCCGGCTTTGGTCTGCATCATCATCATCAACATCATCAGCAACAGCAGCAGCAGCAGCAGCAGCATCAACAACAACAACATCAACAACAACATCAACAGCAGCAACAACAACATCAGCAGCAGCAACAACAACAACATCACCAGCAGCAGCAGCAGCAGTTCATGGGCTTGGGCTTAGGCTTGGGAATAGGGATGGGAAATGGCGTGGGCGGCGTTGGGGGTGGTGGCGGAGGCGGTGGCAGCATGGGTAGCAGCTGCAAGCGCTACCAAAGAAAGTTCTACAATCGCAACTAAACAGCCCAAATGCACTATAGCTTGGTATATGGGCATTCATAACATATATCGATATATATATATATATATATCTACAATATTCATATAATATTCATATATACCATAAAATGTTCGTTTTGCTTTGACTGAGTTGAAGTTACATAGTTTTAATTAGTTTGGCTTTTTTCTAGCTACCTACTATAAGAGTTTGAATATTCTGCAGTTTTGGATGCATCGATTAATTTTTATTTTGATCACCATGATTTTGAACACTGAAGTGACAATATGCATAAGTTTTCCTTATTATTACAAATCGAAAACGAAAGAAAATGAAAACTATTTTTATTTTGATTACTGATTTAGCTCCTGTAAATATTTGGAGTTCAGCTTGTGCTAAAAAGAATGAAATGTATTTAGTTATCACATATATGAAAAAGAAAACTGTTAAGCCCTAATATATAATATACATTTTTTTTCCCTGTATATGTTTAAGTCACAGCACCGCTTTATGTACGGGATATACATAGACATGTATACATTTTCTTAAAAATATTTTTTACGCTCGAAGCGTGCGGTGCCAAAACAACTCAAAGCAGTGCCAAAAAAAAAAAAAAATGAATTAATAATAATGAAAATAATAATTAATAAATAAAGGAAACGAAACAAGAAAACATCAAAAATCACTTTTTAACTATTTTAAATGGTTTTAAATATTTATTTTGCTATTATTTATAAATTAACAAAAAAAAAAAAAAACAAGAGTACAATCAAGCTTCTCTATAACGAATTTAAGTACATTGTACTTATGACGACTGTGCTGCATTCGACGCTTCTCCACACCACTTAATGGGTCATCATCATCTTTGAAGTTTTTAAAAACGATCTTGAATGTTTTTGTTCCAAATCTCTAGCTAATGTCTGCACTGAATCAAGTTACTTAGTTGATTCTCAAAAAAAATAAGAAAAATTAAAGAAATCTTTTAAGAGTTGTTTCGAGTTCGTTATAGATAAGTTTGGCTGTTCAAATTGAAAGCAATTTGTTGAACATCCCCACCGACCATTTATTTTTTTTTTTTTATATTTTATATTTTTTACTTTTTATCATATTTATGTATTTTGTTTGGTTTTGAGCTCCATTTCGAAATAAAGGCCGCCAGATGTAAAATAAGCTGAGAAATCGGCTTTCTATTTAATGTGTAAATATTTGAAATATTTCTATTTTCTATATGTGTACTGCAACTTATTTGTCACGTTCATTTTGAAGTCTATTAGAGCCACATTGTTGATTATTATTTAAGTTTAGTTAGTGCGAGGCTAAAAGATTGCAAAATCGACATTTTTTTTTTTACCTAATGAAAAAATATGCTAAATACAAAATATAAATATAAATATAAATATAAATATAAATATAAATATACAGAAGTTAATGTTAAAGAAGCCTTGGAATAAGTATATTAAATAAAGGCAAAACTATGCAAGTGTAAAGATTAAAAGAAAATATTAAGTAAATATGTGTATAAACTAACAAAATATATGAATGAGAAAACCGCAAAACGAAACAAACGCAAACAAAACTAGTTACAATATAAATGTATTTATTAATATGATATAAATCAATTTTTTTTTTTTATTTTTATTATTATTATTATTCAACATGCATATTTAATTGTCAGCAACTCATGCGATTCCATATAATCTATAAATACTTGAAAACTAAGTGTTAAATTAAAAATGAGAAATCTGCAAAAAAAGCAAAAAAGCAAAAAACAAAAACGTAAACTAGCAAAAATATTTACGTATTAATAACAACAAATATATATCCAAAATAATTAACACAATTTGTAAGCCGTAAGCGAAATGCAAAAGCAGTGAAAAGAATAACCAAAGTGTGTATAAGCAAGAAGCAAACAAAAAAAAAAAGAAACAACAAAAAAAAACAAAAACTTATTCAATAACTATGCATTAAATACTTATATATACACAATACTACCTACATGTTAAATAAATGTAAAATGCATAAGCGAAGATTTTTTTTTGAATGCGCAACGTCAAGAATCAAAAGTATCTAAAATGTAAGTTACACACACAATGATATAGGAACGTATTGAAAGGAAACAAATGCACGCCGCGTTGCGTTTAATTTTAGAATAATGCAGAACAAAGAAATCAAAACTGACAAAATACAAAAAAAAAAACACACAACAAAAAAAACATACAACAAAAAAAACACACACAACAAAAAAAATAAACAAAAACAAAACACAAGTTTTAAAAAAGAAAACCAAAACAAAAATAAAAATAAATGTAATTAACAAACATTGAAAACAGTTGAATTTGCCTTGGTTGGGTTTCAGTACAATTGAATTTTGAGACGAAATTTATTTAGTTATGTAACAATGCTCAAAACTTCATAGATTCGATCAAATTATCACTTGATTTAAATACTATTTTTATTAAAACAATTAGTTCATTTTGCTTTCAGCAGTACAAATTTTATTTAACTATAATTGTATTTTAAAACAAAATCATTTAAATTCGCAAGATTTTTTTGCGAATGTTGAAAGTATACAATGGATATTGGGACACTCAGGAATGTAAGAAATGTTTATAGTGGAACCAGGTCATAAGCTATATAAAATTCGATCTGAGCTCGCTTTAAAAGTAACTGCTTATTATTGATATAATTGGGGAACCAGCACTGCGACCCATAAGGTCCATTGTGCCCCCTTCTGAGCCCAGCTCCTGTACGACTGCCAGAATCTTAGTTGGGTTGAGGGTTTCTGTGTCCTTGGGACTCAGGACATGCTTCCCTAGGATGCTGCATGTTTTCCTAATTAAGGCGACGCATTCTGCTAATATGTGCATTGACCAGCATACATCGCTACAGTCTACAGTGTCCTGTCAATAGACCGGTGAGTATCCTGAGCCTGTTCTTCCCCATGGATATGAGCTGGGCCTAAATTTGGCTACATTGCCTGCTCTAAGCCGCCAAATGTGCAGCTGGTTTTGATATTGTTCTTATTGCAATTGTTATTTATTGTTGGCCATTTGCTGATGCCAGCGCTGTCAATTGGCATTTTGCTTTGCATGCTCGTGCTTGACATTTGTTGACTCTTTCGCTTTGACAGCCATTAATCACGGCATTGTTGCTGCCAATTTCAAATCCACAGGCAGACGCACAGACATCGGTAGGAGGAGGTTGTGTTAGCCCGGGGGGTGCTCTGATAAATGATGCTTCATATTTTGGAGCTGGCTGCAATTGAAATAATAAAACGGTTTGTGCCCCACCCAAGTTGCGTGCAATTGCCGTCGCTTGCCGCTTGCCGCTTGCCGCTTGCCACTTGCCACTTGATTAATGAAACTTTAAAAGGGAACACGCGTCCTTTTTGTTGTTGCTGTGGTGCTTTTGTCTGCGGCAGCGGATGCGCGCAACTACAACGACCGCAAAAACTTTCAGATAAGCGATCTTTTCAATATATCCAACATATATATGACAATATACACACACATACACACACATCGTATGGGTGTGTGTGTGTGTGTGTGCGTACTCATGAAAAGTTTTGGCGTCTTATTGGTTTGTCTTCGATGTGAGCAGAGGCACAAGGACTTGGCGTCGCCGCTGCAGGCCATAACAATAAAAGTCATTTATAGATTTCGATTTGTGCGACGCGTTCATATGTGAGACATACCCTGCCATGCCCTACCCTGCCCCTGGGGAGATTGCACTACCCACCCCAGCCCACTGCTATCAGAGGCATAAGTTTGACGTTGCATAGTTTTAGGCTGCTTATCAGCACTTTTGTTTTATTGTGGATGCGGCTGCTATGGTTGCTGTGGCTGCCGTGGCTGCTGGTGGTTGGGCCAGCACAAAAATTTGGTATCCTATGGCCAAGGGGACTGGTATCTGGGATGGATAGGATGAGGGGGAGTTGCCTTTGTTTTCGACATTGGGTGTCATAATCAGTATAATGCTTATGAAAATGTCTTTTGTGCCGTTTGCCGCTTATCAGCAAATATACGTGGCGAATACGGAGCGTTGTTCTCATCGTCCTTTTGTTTACGGCTCCGTCATGTCGCCGCTCCATCGGAATCTATAAAAATAATGTTTCAATTTGGTACGCCTTCCATCCCGGGCATTGACTCATTTACTCTCTGTCAATCACAAATACGTTGAAAATGATGTGCTCACCAAAAATGTGTGGATGAAATGTATAATACAAAAAAATCATAGAAATTCTCTATATAATTCTCGAAAGATTTCTTCTTACGCTAATCAACATTTTAAATGTTTAAAAATGGTTTCCCATCACAGTAAGGATCACTTAGGTGGCGATTCTAAAATATTTTAAATTTATTTATTTATATTTATATTTAATTTTAAATCATGATTCTTACTTTGATGACTGGCACATTTATGTTGCATACCTTCACTCATATTGCTCTAGATACAGTGTTTTTTGGGCATATTGAAATCTAGTGCCGGAAAAAGTGCAAATCGAGAAAATAAGTTGTCAGTGCTGGAAGATTTGTATCCCAAGTAAGCAGCAAGTCAAGCAATACAAATACAAATAGTGGCACTGAGCAAACGGCTGATGCCGAACGAGATTGCAGCTCTGTGGCAATTGGCAGCAACTCGTGCTCAAGCTCACACTCCAACCTCACACTCAGGCACCACTCACACTCTTAAACTGAACCCTCTATAAATGAGAATAGCAACAGCAAACACAACAAGAACAACAACAACAACAACAACAACAGTGTCAAGTGTCCGTCGTTTTAATTTAAAATAAACAAAAGCATTGTTCAAGCAATTAAATTCATAATTATTATGATTATTGTGATGCTGCTACTGAATGCCACAACCCTCAAGCCAGCCTACAACACCCCACCAACACCAACACCAACATGAACATGAACACGAACACCACCCTTAACCCTCAACCACCGCCGAAGCAGTGAAGGAGTCATTCGCAAAAAAACACTTGACAAATTCCGCGCTGCCGCCGCATGCTTAATTAAATGAGTTTGCGCACAACTCTTTTCATGTTTTAATTACGCAAATACTCAGCATAACTCAGCTCTGCTTTTGCTTTGACTATGGCAACAACAACAACAACAACAGCAACAACAACAACAACAATAACAATATCAAGCTCAAGAGCAACAAAATATGCATGAGATAGAAATTTGTCTAAGCTTTCAGGCTTCGCCATTTCCTTTGTAATGCGAACAACTTCAAAGCGGGAATGTCGTCAAAATTCAAAGTTGCTTTCCCCACACACACACACACACACACACACACACACACACACGTTCCGCTTTCAACTCGCTCGCATTACTCGTGCTCAAATTGTTTGAGTAATTAGTCCACCTGCATGACCGATCAGCTGCGACACAAACTTAACGAATCGTGTGTGCAGAGAGCCACTAAGTCGCTCGAGTTTGGAGCGAGCAATTTGGATTCCCTTCTAGATTTTGGTTTTATTATTATCAAATCGTTCGCAAGTTCGTATCCCCGTGATTTCGTGATATTTCTTCTCAAATTATAACGATACATTTTATAAATTTACTTTCTGAACACAATATAAAAAAAATGTATAAAATACAAATCTATTTCTGTCTTGTCTGCCATGATGCGCCTTGAGTTCAATATCGGTTATAAAATCGAAAGCATATAAATATTTATAATAATATTTTGAACTGCGGACTAACATTTAAATCTCAGTCCATTCAGCCCGATCTGCAAGCGTATGCAATCTTCGGCGATTTCATTCACGTTCGGCTTATGTTCAATACTTTAATTATTATTAGTTATTTTAATATTTTGAAAACAATTTAATTTAATTATTAAATTCTCTGTTATTATTTATACTTTGTTCAAAACAATATTTTATAACCTTTCATTAGATTGATTAATATTAAATTAAATCGATACATAAAAAAAATATATATATATTTTGAAGCTTGAACAAAGGGTTCTTCCCATTCAAGTTTTGCCAGCTGTACGATTTAGTGTTAGTTATCCTTGATCCCAGGTTTTAATTTGCACCTTCGTTCCTATGATTTTCTGCAATTTTCAAACAATAACTTGTTGCATGAACTTTGAACTTTTGAACTTTTTTTTAACAGTAAAATTTTTCTAATTTATAATACTTGAATATCGATCACACATTCGAATTTTGAAAGCCCATGAAATCAATCTTCTGAAAGCATGATTCAATTTCGAAAATATTTACAAATTTCAACGTACATGTTTATGTACTTAAGATAAGACCGTTTGTCCGAATGACAACACAAAACAAGGAATTTAAAATATATAAATGATATTTTGCAGAAGATTTCCGTTGGCTTTTAAGTCAGAAAATTTGGATAAAACGAATGCTATTAAAAGATATTGTGAAGAACGAGAATGAGAAAACATTCGCCTGCAGTACAAATATTAACCTAAATAGTTGAATTGTCGCAAACGAACTGAATCCTAAAAAAAAGTACAAATTAAGTTTTTTAGAATTGATAAAAATGGAGCTTAAGATTTCGGTCGAGATGAGAACAACCGGCGATGCCCTTAGCATTCCATATTTATAAAGTTACAGTGCACCGGGAATACTTACAGAAGTACATTAGTTAGAAGTAGCTTGAAGTTTTGGGTAGTGTTCAAAATTGGAATGGAATGTGTGTTTTGAGTAAATGCACACACAGATGCAGATACATAATGTAAAGCTACTTTAGTTGCGCATCCCACGACTCACGCTAGGGCCAATCACAGGCAGAGACCCCCCTCGACCCCAGCCACAATCAAAGGACGACCAACCCCATCACCAACAACAACGACAACACAAATCTGACCCACATGTCAAGTGATGCACATAACTAAAGACGGACCAGAGTCACAGTCAGAGTCAGAGCCAAAGCTGCTTGATGGCTGGGGGCGTCTAGAGAGTGGGGCGTGCTTTGGGCCCTGAGGGCGTAGGTGTGGCCAAATGTTAAATGTATATCCGTTGTTGTCGTTGGCGTTGTCGTCAACGTCTTAAAGGAGAGCGCGCGGTTAGCGAGAGCACTGCGTGCAAAATGTGAACGCCCACTTTTCGTTATTGCTTGTAAGTTGCTCCAAATGCCACCACAAACACCCCCATCACGGCACACACTACCACACAAACACATAAAAAAGCAGGCAGGCAGGCAGCAGTTGGGCAGGCGCCAAAGAAGGAATGTGAGGCAAGTGCTATGTTAAGTTTAACATACCAGCGTTATGTTAAATAATGTTATGTTATGTGTGTCTGTTGGCGCTGTGGTAGGCGTTGCCAACACAAACTTAATAGTTGTTGTTGTTGTTGGTGTTGTTGAAGTTGCGCTTTTGTTGCGTTTTTGTGCTATCTGATGCAGACAAACTTAGCAAACGGGGTTGTATCCGAACAGAGTTTGGGGCATACTCAACCTCCCCTGCGTTCCCAACCAATTTCATAGGTTTTATCTTGCTCACTTGTCAGACGTCGCTGTTGGTGTTGGTGTTGCAGTTGTAATTCTATTCATGCATTTCCCCATATTTAGCGTAGTAATTTCCATGATTTAATTAAAACTTTTGATCGTTGCATGCAACAAAGCCACTAAATGTAACAGTCCTTTTTGCATTTTACCTATCATTAATATATGATAGCTAACCATTTACAAATTCCTAATAATAGCAGGCAATTTAAATAAGCATTTATGTAATTTGAATTTAGTTATATCTATAAAGGAGCATTATCGGGAATCAGTTAATTATATAAGCCTTATCCAAACTTTGGATGGTATAGCTATAAATGCTTTTTTTAAAGTCTTCTATTAAGCCCGCTTCTATTCATAAACTCAAATATTCTTCAATGGACACAATGAGAGAGATGATTAGCATGAATAATAAAAATACTTTTGAAACCAATATATAAGAAATCGGAACTACCCTTAGCACACCTCTTCAAACTGCAAACTAATTATTATTTTAAAAATAACCGACTGAATTTTTATATTGAAGCTATGTGATATTGAAGTGCTAAAACTGAAAAAGAATTTACTAATCTTGAAGCTGGCAAGTTATCTGCCTTCCACATTTGTCGACGCTATCTCAAATATTCCATAATTTTCATAGTTAAGATTAACATACAAATTTCGGCTTAATAAAGTTTGTTTTTAATATTTTAGTTTTATGTACAGCAAAATTGTAGTAATAAGCTAAACAATCTAGCTTAATGCCTCCTTGGGCCCTTAGTTCAATAAGGTGCAATTTTCGATATAGACTTTAATAAACTTTTACGGATCAGAATTGCTGATTTGAGTTTATAAGGATTCATCACCTTAGATCCGTTCTAGGGGTGAATTTTCTTAAATCCGGGTTAAATTTAAAAAAATATGTTTAAATTTTATATTTTTGTTTTTTATATATTTTGTTACTTTTTCTTTGTTACTTATATTATTATTAAGCATTAGAGTTTTAAGCTTTCACATATATAGAAATATTTTCGATAGTTTCTCAAAATTGCATATAATAGGATTTGCAAAACAAAAAACTCAATTTTACGGCGATTCTCTCTCTAGTAAATTGACAGAGAAATTTACGAATTTTTTAAAATTATTTTTGCATTTCTAAATTTTTGAAATATTTTATATTAGCAAAAAAATATACTGCTGAAAATTGGAAAATTGCCTTTTAACCTTTAAAATATTTATTTATTTTTCAGGGTGATTTTCTAAGATTAGTCAATAAATTTTGTAAATACTTTTCAATAAATACTTCAAATCGTTGATTTGTTTTCAAATAATAATAATCAGTATTTTATCAATGTTGTTGTTGTTAGTACCTGGCACTCCTATGAGATGACGTCTGCTCGAGCTGCTAATCCTAATCCTCATATAGCACTGTATTATGATATTGAACATGTTCGATTAAAACTCAAATATGTGGTTCAATTGCACCATTCAAAAAGAGGTTTTCCGAAAATTAAGCGGAAATGCTTCAAAACTCATTAATTAACAATATCTAAAATCTAATTGCGATTCAAAAAGGCTCAAGATGCCTTAAGGGTTCAACATGACTCTATTCTTAGTTAGCAGTTAGTTGGGCTAGTTAGTCAAAGGCTTTGTCTGCCTTGTCCCCTTCCACAAGCTCAAAGCCAATTTGTATGCACGCCATAAATTAGCAGACCAAAAACTTGACTTGGACAGGGGAATGCTAGAGAGACACAATGGGAGGGAGGAAGGGAGGGAGCTGCGAGGAAGGCTCTTCACGTGCGCTACTCATTTGTCTCTCGTCAGCCAATCCTCTTCTCTCTGCCCCACCCTCGCCCCCCTCTCGTCTCGATCATGTTGTGCTGTGCGGGCGCATGAAACTTTTTAATCTCCTACGATTATTCTCGCATTTGCCATTTGTTTACACAAACACATGACGGCAAAGGGTAGGGGTAGGGGTGGGGGTAGTTGTAGGGCGGCAAGAAGCGCGTGGCGAAACTGGATGAGGACTGGCTGTGGTGGGTGGTGGATGGTGTGTGTTTGGGAGAAACGTGGCCGTTTGTGTCTATGTTTGAGCTTATCAAATAATGGCAACATTTGCTACGATTCACTCCACTTCCACTCGCCTCACAGTCTCTAATCGCGGTTAATCTCAAAACAAACGTTCGCCAATTTATTTTCCACTTTGGCGGGGCAAAACTTTCGCCCTCACCAACCCCACCCCCAGCCCCACCCGCTCAACCGGCAGCGCCCACAGCCCAGCAAAGTGGCAGCTCCAACTAATGACTTAATTTATCTGCCACAGGGCTTTCAGCGGGCGGCAAATTAAGTTGATTGTTTCTGTTTCTGTTTCAGTTTCAGATCGTTTCGAAAAAAGCATGTGAAGCCCGCATTGCCCAGCTGTACGTGTGCGTGTGTGTGTGTGTGTATCCCTGCCCCATTTGTGGCACTGTGTGGCTGTGTGGCACTGTTAGCTGTCTTTGCCTGATTAGATTTACTTTTCCTTTTCTTTTCGATTTCTTCTAGTTCATTTTTCTTGTATGATGCTCACACGAGGGTTGCTTAATCGTTTTGCAATCTGTCGATGATTGCGTATAAATGTTATATCCAATTATGTTCGACTATATTGTATTAGTGTCGTTGTCGATGCTTGTGTGTGCGTTTTGTGGTCCTTTTGTTTTCGCTAATAAACATGACAGATATTGGTAAATCTATCATTGTCATTATGCTTCGATTGTTTGCCACCCGCCCACCCACACACACACACACGCAAACGCACACAAAAACAAAGGCATTAGCATTGGGCAATTCGTTCTGCCTCTCCCAACCGGCCAATGTGCCACGCCCCAACACACACAAGCACAGAATGCCATCCTCCGAACCAACAACATCTAACGCCGCTGTACATGAAATATGCCGCTGATTGTTGTAATTAATCGAATTAACAAGCAAGCCAGCACCCAAGAGCCCCGTCCCCGTCACCGTCACCGTCCCCTACCCCGCCACCCACCCTCTTTTCCGGCTCTGACTGCATTGTCCAGGACCATTGTCTTGAGTCCTTGCCCCTCCCTCTGCCACAGACCCGACATCGAGGTTGGGCTTTTGTTTCGCTTTGAATGCGTAAGCGACGCCTGCATTTGACAGTGATTAGACGGAGTTGGTTGCTTGGCTGACAACCAGGCAATGAACCGTTATGCATAACCACTCACACACACAACACACACTCACACACACACACACACACACACACATACACACAAACAACAACAAGAGTCAGTCAGATACAGGCAGTCGTCACACACTCACCCCAAAGGCTTTTGCTTTAACCCTAAATGAAACGCTTTGTTACATTGGCAATTACGGCATATTAGCTGTATGCTTGGCTTGGCTACTGCCCACTGCTCACTGCATTTATATCGTTGAAGGAGACTTCTCCGATCCCAATATGTCCAAGATATCCCCGTTCATTCTGGTTTTTATTTCTATCTACAAATTGTGATTATTATCCGCATATATTTATAATTCAATTTGAATATATTCTTTACTGGAATACATAATAATTTTGTCTTAATTTTAAACAAATATGTTGCATACATTTTCATTTGAGTTGCAAGGATAAACTCGTTAAGGAGCATACGCAATTCGTTGAGTCAATTATGTTATCTGTTTAGCTCTCTGACTCTCTGGCTGACCATTGGCTATTTTGTGGTTTGTGACGCTGAGGCACTTGAGGCTATCGCCTTTGAACTGACTGCAACTGATGTGGGTAATGACCGCGGCTTGTGTCTAGTATGGGAATGGGCATGGAGGTGGGTTTTGAAAAAAAAAAACCCGTTAATAAGTAACCTGCAACTATTTTCTTGTTTGAAAGCCTGTTGTGTGCTGGCTAATAATTTCACAATTCAATCTCATTCTCTTCGAAGGAGTAAAGGCGGCTTTGTAAGGGAATGGAGAGGGGGTTGGGGAGGGGAGGGGAGGGGTTTGGGGTACATTTGTGTTTTGGCAATCGCATTGTAATCCATTAGAAATTGCCAGTCGTCGGAGATATCTCACAGTTTGGCTATCTCTTAAATGTCTGGCAGCGATCAAAATGGCAGAAGTACGTGAGTCCTGGCAAATGTTGCGCCTTTATTGCCTGTGAAATTAGTATTTATGAGCGAACGGAAGTCCATGAGTAAAAGTAGCAGCAGTAGACACCAGACTCGAGAATCTGCCTTGGAGTCAGACACAATGCAGTCAACATCAAATAGGCGTCCTGGGAAGCCAGCCAGGATATTAGAAATGATTAAGGCACCTGAACCATTCTGCAATAAAATTGAATTATGACTTTTAATATTGGCAAAAAAAAAAAGTACATATATATATACAACGAAAATAAGGCAGGACTCCTCAGCCCACCGCTATTTTACGTGCCCCACTGCCGTTGCCACCACCACCAGCATACCGCAGCAACCCCAGACATTTGTTAAATTTCGCAGAACATTTTGTTCCTAGGGTTGCAAAGCAATTATCAATCGTTAGTTGTCTAGCTTTTAGCGGGCTGCTCAAATCAGGATTTGTATGATCGATATGAACCTTGGAAATCGCCTCCACTCATATGGATTCAGTTGCAATGCTATCCGAGCAAATATAATAGCCAAGCAGCTAACCCAACAGATCGCCACAAATCTCGAATAATCAAATTATTATTTAAATATTATGCAAAGGTTGAAGCCCAGAAAATGGTTGGATTATAGCAAGTGCAGTGCAGCCCTGAAACATGGTGACATGGTTAGCAAACGCCAATTACAATTTACTTTAATGGCCAAGACATAATGCCATAACACTTTTAGACAAAGTCCTCGTCCTGTCATGGGCCATGTGGCAATTAATTTGCATTTTTAAATTGCAAAATGGTCGCTGCTTGCAGCTCGGCTTATGTGGAGAGTGTTGGGTGAAGAGTGGTGGACATGTTGCGGCAGAGTATTGCAGAGTGTCCTAAAATCGAACAGATTGCAATAATTACAAGGAAACGCGAAAGTTCTCCTCTCGACCCTCCCCCTAAGTGGCCATCAAAAGGGTTAAAATGTTAATGGCAATCAACTTGCCGCGCCGCCTAATTTTTATGTGGCTCATGCAGAGCGCATTTTTAATGAAGCCAACGTCAAGGGGTTAAAGCACAAATTAATGAAAATAAATTGTTATTTGCCAAGTGCCAGCCGGCAAGGAGGAATAATAATAATAGCCAAGTGTCCTGCCATTCACTTGAGAGAAGAATGAAAAACAAAAAAAAAACAGAACCAAAAAAGAAAATACAGAAAAGAAATTTTTTAGATAAATCAAACCACAAGCTGCTTAGTCTTTGAGCGGAGTGAGTGCTGGTTGTTGGTCCTTTTGGTACAGACCGGCCAAGTAATTTCCATAATTAATTTCTCTGCGCTCTTTTTCCGCCTTTTTTAACGCATTTTCATAATTCGAGTGTGTTTCAATGAGGCCAAGCGCCGCCAAATGCCGACCATCATTAATAATCAATTTTGAGATGTGCATGTGAAAAGAAAAAAATGTGGCAAAAAGGCAGAAGCCCCACACAGACACAACAAGTTACAAGGCAGGGTGCACTCAATTTCAAATGCAAATACTTATTAGATTTCCAAGGTGCACTGTCCGAGTAGGCCAGCAACCCAATCGAATACCTCGCAATCAGTTAGTGTATCAAACCAGAGTCAAATTTTGTACAAATTCTGAGGTGGACTCTCCTCCTCTCAAACTGTGTCCTTTTGCAGTCAACCATTTTTTCAATTGTTAATATATTAAATATTTTTAAGAATATCTTAAAACTTCCATTTAACAACTTGCATTGGGAATACACTGATAGCTTCTGGGAAATTGAAATGCCTTCGAAATATGTAGCGCAAGAGGCTTTCCAATTTTTACCGCACAGTTGAACAAAAAACTCCCCTCAAAAGTAGAAAAAAATAATCAAAAAAAGGAAAGTACAAAAAAATGTCGGGAAAAATCACGCATTAATTAACCGCAATTATGTGCGGAGTCGTGGGCGTGCCCTTCCCATCCCCTCTCCTGGTCTTCAGCCCGGGGCAATGCCTATGCCATCGGCGTTCAACATCTTGGCCGCAACTTGAGGCAAGAGTCAATAAAGTAAATGGTCGACAGTCGCTGGCTAAAAAATCAAGTCAAATTACGTGCTTATGAACGGGAAAATGTCGAAATGATTTACCGTGCATAATCGCCACTCGGCTAACAGCCACCGTAATCCAGTCCACTCAACTTGACTCCCCTTCCCCCCGCCCCAACGTGCCACAGTGATTCCCACGTTCCTATCTGAAGCAGCTTGGGTGAGTTCGCTTCTTGGCCAGCAGCTTCAAAAAAAAAAAAAAAAAAAAAGTAAATAAAATGTGTAAAGAAAAGGAAAAAAGGAAAGCGAAAGAAAAATTAAAATTAAAATTTCATTTTCACGTGGCGCTGGCGCTGGCTCTGGTACGACTACTAGCTTATTCTAGGGCGGGGTCCTTATTCCGCATCCGAATGCTGGCCATGACCATGGCCTGGATGCCTCTGCTTCTGCTTGTCGTTTTGTTTTGAGCCTGTGCCTGTGCCTGTGCCTGTTCCTTGTGTTTGTTTGGCTGTCTGGTTGTTTGCTTGGTTTCATTGTTGTTTGCTTGTTTGTTTACTTAATATTGAACCGCCCCTTAAACAGCCGGAACAGCCTGTTCAGGCCGACTCCCAAATCCGAATGAAAACAATTTCTTGTCGCTTGCCGTTTTCGCCGCTATTTATTTATTTATATTATATTTTGGTTTTTTTCTTTTTTTTCGACTGTTTTTTTTTTTCTGTTTTGAAATTATCTTATATTTAGAGTTTACCGAATTTGATGTAAATTGAATTTATTGCCTTTTCAGCTGCGTATTTACTTTTCTCGTTGACCCTCGTAATTTATTTGCTGTCAACTTTCCCAATGTTTGTCAGCCGATTAAATTGCCGATTAGACTGATTTGCATGAGAATTTATGGAGGTGCACTTGGCCAGCAAATATTCTTGTAACAGTGTATAAGACAGTCAGACATACAGAGAGAGAGAGAGGGAGAGCAAGATATAGAGAGGAAAAAGTATGTGAAAAGGTCTAAGAAAGAGAAAAAAGTATGAATGTGAGAGATAGGGAAATAGAGAAAAATTGTGTGTGTGAGAGAGAGAGAGAGAAAAGAAATAGGGACTGATCGAGTGGAAAAGAGAGTGTGAAATAGGGAAATATCAGAGGGAGAAAATATGTGGAAACGTGTTAGAGAGAAATGAAAGACTATCAGCGATGACTATCCGATATATCTTCATATATCGGAGCTGTAATTCTAGTATGCAATGATAAAACTAATTCGCTATAGAGGAAAATCGTTAATCATCTTTTCTTGAAGATTATCCGAAAAATAATATAGCTCAATATGAAAATGGTGATATATGTATGTGAGAGAGACAAAATGTCAAGAAATTATCTGAGCGTCATTGGAACTAAATAGTCGGTAATTGAATATGCAGAAAGCTTTAAAATTCTTTAAAATCTGTTTTTTATCGTCTTCTTCCAATTTGTGGAAAGGGAATATAAAATATGGTTTCGTATATTGACAACATTAATCATAAATTGAAGCGTTATTATTGTTACTACTTTTTTTTTGGGATTTTCTACGCATAACCATTCATCTATGCTTAGATCCTTTGAGACAGGGACTGCAATTCAACCCTTAATAGACAGCCAAATGCCATAAACAAATCTATAAGCTGCGTATTGCTGTATGTGTGTGTGTGTGATTAATGTGTGCCTGCATTAGAGTGTGTGTGTGTGTGTGTGTGTGTGTGTGTCTGTGTGTGAACTGGAGTCCTGTTATGCCCACCCTTCTCGTGCCTCGTGTCCTGTGCTTGTCATCAGGTGCATTTAATTGCGCGATTTTCGCGCCCACTAGAAAACGCGACGTTTGCCTCGCACTAATTGGCCCTTACACATGGCCATAAATTAATATATTTTAAGTTGAATTGTCTAAGCTTTAAGCAGCAAGCAGCAGGCAGTATGCAGCAGGCTAGGTGTGTGGGGCTGTCTCATTAATGGCTGTGGGCTCATTATAATAATTAAGGCTAATTTATGATGTCATTAATTTTAAATATACATGAGTAACTAAATACATTCATACATGCCACATACTTGTACATGTTCCGGTCAAAACTCTGTCCTGGTAGGGCTAATGTGTGTGTGTGTGTGCGAGTGTGTGCATGGGTGTTAAATGAGCGAATGATTAGATAATAAGTAGTAGCAGCCTAGGCCAACAAACAAACAAACATTTTAAACTTTATTTATTTAACATACTTAGTTACACACAGCATTCCCTTAAGACCTTTACTCAACTAGTATTTTAAGGATAATATTAGCTGATATATTTTTTTAAGTCACAAGTCATTAAATTTGTCATTGTCAAATACTATTTGAGACACCCAAAAATGTATTCAGTGCTAAACGGTTTTATACCAGGGAAATTGGGTTTGCACCCAAGGATTGCGAGGAGGCAAACAACTGAGTCTCCTTCAATGTAAATCGTGAATTATTGCGATATATTATCTATAAGATTTAATTACCATAAGCCCGCTTACAAGTATTTCATTATCATTATCATATTATTATTCCGTATCTCAGGTGGTACTCAAAAATTTCTTTCCATTTCCCACAGAAAATCTTAGCCAATTTCAAGGAAATGGATTTTTGCATTCAAATTTTTTTTTTTTTTTTGTTTTGCCAATTAGTGTAATATAAATTGATTTAAAAAATACATAAGTGAATTGCCAAACCTTATCGAAAAGTGTTTATTTATTGGCAAAATATGTGCTTTCACAAATTGTTGGTAATTTGGTGCCACTTAGCTACCAAATAGTTTACTCAGAATTTAAAATCCGTTTATGATTGCCTAGGTTTCCATGTGAGCTGAGCACACACAGTTTCACACACACACACTTACACACACACAGACACACACATACACACATGCCGCTCCCACTAATTATTAAGTTAATTTCCTGTTGGCTTAATGCGATGCTGCCTCAAATGTTTATGGTTTGGGTCGGTCTGCTTGGCCGGACTGCTGCACGTCATAAAATTTATCAAAATATGAAAATCACACCCACTCGCACACACAGACACACACACACACACAGACATTCACACACACGCACAGCCACTTGAAACACCCTCTTGTGGGTCTCAAGTGCAAAACGAGCGCTTAATTAGCCTCGTCGTGTGAATTGTTTAACATTTTTGGGACCTCACGGCGTATGCACGTTGCTTTTTATGATTTTCACACTTTGCCGGGCTGTTGTCCAACTGCGAAATTTAATTACCACACTGCGGCCGAATCGCTTGATGGACCCAGGGACGGTACGGTTCAGACTGGGACATGGTCTGACTGCGGGCAGCGATGCGGAGGGGGGGTGGAAGTAGGTGTGGAGACGTCGACCACTTTGTGTGCAAATTACGCATGTAGACCCAGCCGCTTGATTGGCACTTTCAAGGGTCACACTTGCACTTGAAACCATCCACTTGGTCCTCGTCCAGATCCTGATCCTGGTCTTGGTTCACATTTACCTATTTAACTGCAATTGAAGGCTGACCACAAATTTTAACCGTGCTACGACACAAAAACAACAAGATAAGCAACCAATGTCGATACATCTATATGTGTCTCAAAGGCAAAGAAAACACTTCCACGGGCATCTGTTACCTGACTAACTACTGTGTGCTCAGTCAATAAACTAGAAAGAGTATTGTGCCGAAATCGTCCGACTACACAATACCCTGTTTCCATTGCGCTCACTTGGAGACTTTGCCCAAGAACGGTCGTGGCATACACACGTTTAGTTGCACAGTTTAAGAAACCATCTGTTAATAAATAAAATATCGATTTCTTCGTTTTCAGAGGAAATATATTTACTTGGCATTTTTACACATATATGTAATTTAACTTTAACACTCCTTAAAAATTTTATTTTAGAAGTGGAAAGCGATCAAGGCATAAATTTGTATACCCCGAACACATTGAAATGGGTAAAAATTATATAATGGCTTTGTGCAAATGTGAGAAATAGGCAGAAGGAAGCATCTCCGACCCCATAAGGTATATACATATATATTCTTGATCAAAATCAACAGCCGAGTCTGTATGAACACTAGCTGGAGACTTCAAGTTTGGAATATAGGTATTCGTATACCCGGCGCAGATCACGTTTGATTTCGACTTACCATAGCAATTGCCACAATTTTAAGGACAGAATGTTCTAAATTATACACAAAATGCGAGGCATATTATCAATCAACTGTCCAAATTTCATCAAGATCGTATAAGAAACACCGAAGTCGAAGTTATAGTCGAAAGTCGATTCTCATATTGATCTCATTTCTGTAAATATGTATAAATATGCGAGCGCTTGTGTGAAAAAGATCCTAACACCCTTGGGTGCAAGATTTTTTAATGGGGAATTGCCAATAAAACTAGAATATATTTAGCAACTGGGTTTAGGATATATCGTAGCCGATCTCACTCGACCACAGCATTCTTACTTGTTTACAATTTAATTTAAAAGTTGTCAGTTAATTTTAATTTCCGCTCCAAAATCGACTAATACATCTCCAGGAAATTCGCCTAAATTCCTTCAGAATATATCTGCCAAAGTTGTTGATATAGAGACTTATTTGCACTTGATTATACTTGGATATTACACTCGCATTAGAGTGTTACATATTCGATCGACTGACAAAGTTCTTACATGATTTTGATTTTTTTTTTTTAATTTTTTGCATACTTGCAAGTTGCACGCATGCTTTGTTACAGTTGCAACTCAAGCATGTCGACAGTTTTGAACATTTACAGTAATATAGAATACATACTTGTGTTATCAGGCCATTCAGCCACATTTGTGGCCGGCACATTAACAAAACTCGTTACGTGGCCGCTTGGCTGGCGGATTACTTTGGTGGTTGGGCGTTGGGATGGGGGTGTGGTTGTGGACTTGGGTAAGGGTTTCGGGATCTGTCTTGTCGCACTGTGGTTTTTACACCTTTTGCGCCTTTGTCAACATTTTAATGACAGCAATTCACAATGTTCTGGGGCCGCTGATTGCGCTCATGATACCTGGCATTGTCTGCGGCAGTTAACTGCAGACCCAGCACCAGCACCAGCATCAGCATGAGTGGCAGTTAAAGGAACACGACCAGGATCGGGAACACGAAGAGGACCAGGACCAGGACCAACCATCAACTCAACCCCTGTGCCAGTGTCCTCATTTTGAAGTCGTCGCCAGCGCTGGTGTAATGTGTTTGAAGTTTGTTTGTGCGCCAGATAAGTGTCATATTTAATTTTTTCCTGCTGTCACATTTTATTGTTGCATATTCATGACCAAAATGGTTGGGGATGGGGGGATGCAAAGCAGAGCAGCGGGCTGGTCTTATCTTTTTTATGTTACAACTTTTCTTGCCAGCATGTTAAATGAGACATGGCCATAACGAGTATCTGAGTTGTCGATAAAGCAGCAGCACAGCTCCTCCATTTGATATCATTTACACTGCCAATTTTCAGCATTGTTGAATGTATTTACTGAGAATATCACAAGTAAAAGCATCAAAGCGAGTTTTGACTATTTTCAATAAATAGTCGATTTTTAAACTTAAACCTAAACTTATTATAACATATCATATCATATCTATTAGCCGCTGTTAGTCAAATATGAAACCATTAATTTTCCGACCATGCGGAAAAAAAGAAAAAAAAAAAAACTGAGCCGTTGAGTTTGCCATTTAATTTAATTTGACTGGCACAAGTTTGGGGCAAAGCTCTCTCTGAAAAGTGAGCAGAGGATAAAGTGTCACGCACATATATCTAAATAGAGCATCCCTCAACCTGCCTGACCTCCCTGCAGGCATACTTGATATGCTTATCCTGCTCACATGTGTCTGGAGACAACTTCATAGAAGATTTCACGTGCCTTGTCAAAAGGAATTTAAATAATGACAAACGACGCACGCTGAAGTCAAAGATGAGAGCAGACCAAAAGCTCACATCCTTCTCCCTCTCCCTCACCCTCTCCCTGACAAAAAAAAGTAAGTTACATAAAAAAAAAAGAAAAAAGAAAAAAACCGCTGCAAAGATAAAGAATTGCGGTTATCGGTTAGTCTTGTCTTGGGGCCAAGTTTTTCGACTGTTGAAAATTCTAATGTTGTCACATTTGCATCTATCCATGTGTGTGCGTATGTGTGAGATCACGTAGCACGTGGCAGATTGCACTGGGATTGGTTTGGTATTTAGTGGAGGCAACTGAAATACACATTTACAGTCGCCCTTTTTGTTATTTTCATATGATTTTTACATCATCTCTGCATAAATACTCTATATTGAAGGTGTTTGTGTAGTGTCTTGGTTTTTTTTTTTATTTATTTTTACTTTTGTTGCAAATTTGTGAATTATTGCATAAAAAAGTAAGCAATGAGTGGCAAATGGCAAAGGTGCAAAGAACGTGAGATCTTTGAGACATTTTTTATAGATTATAATTTTGTGAGATTTTACTGGTTTTTTGTATATTTTGATGGGCAAAACACGTTAATCGGCCAGTTATTGGATATAGTTATTATAGTCAGTAAGTATTTAAGTCCGAATTGTCTTAATATTAACAAATATATATATATTCCTTCTACTGATTTCCAGTTCGCTTACTAGCTACAGAGCAGCCCTAAGTCGCAAGGGTCCAACCTTTTTACCATTTATTTTTTTCCCCTGCATCATTTTTGATTTATGGCACACACGCATCTAAAACAAGAACAACAAAAATATAAAAAAAGATGAACACAAAAACCTTACCGCTTTTCTTTTGGTATTTCCCGGTCCGGAATTATTTACCATTTGGCTTTGTTTGGGGCTAGTTTTTAATAGAAAAATAAAACGAAATGATATTTATGACGGAAATGATAAGAGAGCACAGCACGCACACATTCCCACTCACTCATCGAGAGTGGAATACAAAAATCCAACCAGGATATCTCATAACTGGCTAAACAAAAACTTTTGGCCGAAAACATTTATATTTGCAGTTTCCGTTTGTTTTGCAGCTATTTGAAACATTTTTTAGCCAGCTGCCCAGCGGAAACGGATGCGGCCATTGTTGAACATGGGCAAACACAAACACAAACACAAGCACACACACACACACACACACACATACATATACGGACAAACAGGATTAATGCTAACAACAAATATAACTTTATTAAAAAATAAATGAAATTTGTGCACTGGTTGCTGGTTAAATTCAAAAAGGATTTTGCTTAGCAGGATTTGGCCGCAAAACAAAAACTAAGTGAAAACAAAAAACTGGACGCCAAAACTATGCAAAGAATTTCCAAGTTGAGACAAAGGCCTAATGCCAGAGTCCTGGCTGCAGCTGCTCCTGCCCAAGCCCAAACCCCAGTCCCACTTAGACCTTTGCTATTTTGGCATTCTGCAAATTGTTGTCCTTGTGTGTGTGTGTGTGGAGCCTGAGGCCTGAGGCCTGTGGCAACGGCAGCTGATACTGCTCGAGGCTCGTTGAAAGCATTTCTGACATTACAACTGACCCAAAGATAGCGTCACAGCACACACTGCACACATATGACCGCCTTCTCAAGTATGTGTGGCTGTGTGTGCGTTCAACGGGAAACGGAAACGGATATGACTGCTGGGCAATGATTCGGTCCATGTCTACGGCTTCAGCAGACTGAGCACCGGGCCCAAAGGCGTAAGCGGTATTAATTCAATTGAATAATTACGCACACAAACATACAAAAACAGCAGCAACTGCCAAATAAACATAAATTTATTATGTTGAGCAGTTTTAATGTTCTCATTGAGTCACATGACCACTAAGATTCGCAATTACTTATTTTGATTTAGATACCATGCTAACATGAAATTATTGAAGTACCAGACATAATGGCTCAAATCTAATTCGCTTTAAATAACAAGTTAAAATACCTTTCATATCCCATATAGAGGAGCTGGAGCCAATAATCCACGATTAGTTGTTTGTTTCTATCTCGCACTCTCCCTCTCCCTCTCTCTTTAACTCTATCTTCTCTCTCTCTCAGTGTATTTCACTTTTTCGTTGTTAAATGGCTAATTTGTTGTGTTGCATTACAGCTGACACAAAATGCGCCCAACATTCTGGCAACCAAAGAGGTTTCGAGCACATTTGTCATCATGTACTAGCACACTGTGCATCTGTCCATTATGTGTGTGTGTTTGGGTGTGCGTGTGTGTGTATTTTGTATGTGATTTGTGTTCATTGGCTTAAATGGCTTGTGACGCAGTCCCGTTATTGGTCTAAGCACCTGTGGCACAAGCCACATACGGATGTGTCACAAGCACTCATATTGCATTAATTATCCTTAAATCACTGTGCATCATGATAATCATCATAATGCTAATGGTGATGATGATCGTGATGACGATGCCTGCTAACGCCTCATAACGTGGTTTGCGTTCTTTTAGACTGAATGCAGACTAAGCACATATCTTTATTCTTTTCAAGGTTTTTTTTTATTTTTTAAATAATTTGATGATAGTTGGAAAAAATATTCTTCCCTTAATGTTATCTTAATCTGCTCACTTTTGGGTTTACAATATTTATAAGCATTTTGAGATATTTTTTGAAAGCTTTGACGCCTTTTCTGGCACTTTAGAATTCAAGAATCTTTCAGTTTCTCTGGAAACATTGCAGACTTTAAGCGTTTTCAAATGCAACCCTTCGGTTTCAGCAAGCGTATTTGTATTAGTCCTAATTAGACGCTCTCTGTTTCTCTCTGTTTCTCTCTGTTTCTCTCTTTATCTCTCCACCTCTCTGGCAATTAAAATAAGATAAAATTCATTTAATTTCGGATTTATAAATACATTTACATTTACATATATATAGAGATGAATATTTATGAATTTATATTTATATGTACATACATGTATGTATGTACATTTATGTATTTGTATTAATGTCGAGGGTTTCCCTTAGAACGAATCCGTTTGACATTTTCCGGGCTCATTTATGTTGAACTCTTATTAATTCGATTTTTATCGTGCCCCTGGGAGTCATTGTGCGGCATTTCACGAGTTTCGAGAATTGTGCATATTTCCGCCATGCCACACCCCCATTGCCCCAGGTAACGTACCAGTCCCACTCCCAAGACGCATACACCTACAGTACGCACTGAGGAACAACGGTGAACTCACCTAAAGCGCGTAAATCTCGTGCGTCTTTATTTCTTCATTAATTTAAGCGGCTGCGTCGACGCCAGCAGCGACGCCTGCAGCGTCAGGGAGGCACACTTCAGTGCTGAGATTGCCAAAGGCGGCAAGTTACTGTATTATTGATACCCTTAGAAAGTGTACATAAGCTATGCCGTTTTGAATTCATATGAACTTTATCTAAGAACAACAAATTTGCATATTTTAATTTTATTTCAATTGTTTAACTTTTCTAAATATAAGCTAACAATATTTTAAACTATGGCTATGACATTTACTTAACTCATTTTGTTGTTGTTACTTTTTTCACTTTTATTCCCTATATTAGGTTATAGAAGTGTATTTCATACTCAGCATGCTGCTGTTAACATAATTTACTTGGGGTGACCGTGTGACACCGGTGGTTGGGTGTTTTTTTGGCTCGCGATCTGAACGAGTTAACGTTAACGTTAACCCCTTACAGCTGTGGCAATTTAGACAGTCGTCCTGCTTTTGGGCTCAGCCTTGAAAATCTAATTAAAACAACAACCACCGGTTTTTGTCTTTTGGGCCGCGTCTAAAGCTTTATAAATGTTTTGATTGCATTAAAGCGCTGCCAAGCGAGACGTCAGCCAAACATTAGAAGACAGAAAGAGAGAGAGGGAGAGAGCGAGAAGTGAATATAGATTGAGAAAGTGGATAGAGTGTATGGTTCATAGCTAAATACTCGCTAAATACTAATAGTTAGGGTAAATAGCTGGTCGCTAATCATAATATTTTACATGCTACTTATTTCTTTGCCTAAAATCAAACAAGCCAGAAAAACAAAACGGCTCATTAAATAATAACTAAATAAGTTAATTAAATAAAAATTAATAATTAAATAGCGAAAACTATTCAACTTCGTTTTTCAGATGTAAATAAATGGATGTTGATAAGCCATTATTAAGTAAAAAAAAGAAAGAAAATAATAGATAATCAATGAAAGAAACCATTTTTTAAAAAAACACATAATTATATACAAAAATCTAAATAAGTTATAAATTTCAAAACTGTAAGCTCAATTTTAAATCATTTGATGAAAATTACTTAATCCTGATTTAACTTAACTTTACTTGACTTAAAATATTTTAATAAGCCAAAAAGACACTTAAAAATTCCATATTTAATAACATCAGGTGCAAAATATTGTTATTCGTAATCGTCACTGTCAAAAATATGAAGCTATTTCACTTGATCTATATTTAAAAATCGCATATACATTGCTTTAACTATTGAACACTAGGAAAATTTGTCAAAGTGAATTCGTTTTCGTTTCAATTATATTTGCCTTTAGATATAAAATCACAAATTTGATCAAGTTGCGATTCGATATCGGCTTGTATTTAATTGTCAGTCGATTTTTTATATAATTCTGCATAGTTTTTGAATTGATCGAATTCAGGTTTCCTTCTTTCCAATAACATTTGACTTTTGCTTTTAATGTAGAAAATGCATATTTGATTAAGCTGTAAATCAAGATCAATTTCGAGTTTAGCTGCAAGTAAATTTATATATACTTTAACTGAGTCGGACAACATCTACTTGAAATGAAATGAATAATTCAGTTCAAATAAAAGTAATAATTGCGTGCAACACATTTATTATAACCCTTGGACAGTTTTCGATTGTCTTCCAACTAAAACGAAAATTGTATTATACGTGTGTAGTGCAAGTGTATCTGTGAGTGTGTGTGTGTGAGTGTTTGTGTGTGTGTGTGTTTGTGTGTTGGCGTTTTGGTGTCTGTGTTTGAGTTAGTCTATTATTTCAGCTCGATTAAATCGTCTTACGGCTCAACGAGCTTTGTCTTAATATTATGTAGATGTCTAGAGATAACCAGGAGCCGGTCGCAGTCTGATTCGTATTCGCAGGACCCTGTGAGTCCATTGTGCTCATAATCCGAGCACATCATAAGCACATCCTTATGCAAATCTTCATGTGTGTTGGTTGATAAACAAAATGTAATATACTACAAACGGCCAAAGGACCCAGGCACCTTGCAGCGTCTTTAGGGCAACGTGTTGCGCCTAGCGAGATGCGAGCTGTGAATCTGCGAGTTGTGAGTTGTCTCTCGACAGCTGCCAGGACATACGGCAGCAGGACCAGCCAAAGACAAATGCCTGTGCTCCTTGCTGCTTGCTCCTTGTCGAGTGGCCTCGACAATGGTAACGGCTGTGCAAAGCTGATGATGATGAGTTTGTTTGAGGTGGCTGCTGATGTGGTTGCTGTTGTTTGAGGTTTGAGGTGGCATTGGGCTGGGGACGGTGCAGACTTTTGAGGCCCATCACACATGTCGCCAAACGGCAAACACTTTGGGCTGCCTGTTGCCAGATGCTTACTTCGGTTTCTTCCTCCTCGTCTTCCTCTTGCGCCCATATAGGTGATGTGCTTATATGCTGTGTTTGCCATTGTTAAAAAACATTTATGCAAACAGAAGGCTGAAAACTTTTGCAACTGACTTTTCAATTTGGTTGCTCCTCGAAATGTCACTTGCCAAGCTGCTGGTTAACTTTTCTAGTTAAATCAACAGCTTTAACAACTAGATTCCGTTTCTTTTTGGTGTAGTGTGCATAGTTTTTCTCACTCTCCTTACTCTCTCCCTCTCTCTCTCTCGCTCAATCTCTCTCTCTTTCGGTCTCCATCTCTTACGAGCGCTCTAACACTCATTCCCCATTCGGCGTTCGCTTGCGCTCGCGTGCTCTTCCTCTCTCTATCTCGCCAGCTGGCTCTCTCGGCAAAAGCTCCTCCTACATTTATGTGCTATGTCGCCGCTTTAGCTTTGGGGATTTTTATGACAAAAACCAGCAGCAACAATTACAACAATTACAACAAATACAGCAAAGGCTACAGCCAAAGGCTACGACAATGAGAGCCGAGCGTTTTCCGCTTGTTGTTGCTGCTGCTGCTCCTGCTGTAGGGGGCGTCGCCATTTTGTATACTGTGCTGCCGTTGGCTCCACCCATTTTGCTAGTATACAAATACCGCAAGCAAAGCTCAAATCTGCACATTATGTACACACATTTACATAGCCACTCAACTCTGGATACGAGTATGTACATAGCGCGTATACCATTTACTTTGCAGTTATGTACTGTGCAAACAATCGTTGTGCATTTTTTTCGCTTTTCTGCACTTTTCACACAATTTCATTGCGAATAGTAAATAATTTAAGTTTCACAAAATCCTCATGTGCTTACACAACGTAAGCCATTTCAAACATGGACTATTTCATTAGGAAATTATAACAAATGAAAACAATTAGTTTTACTTCAGTTTCATTTCAATCTTATAGTTTTAACCACATTTTTCAAGTATTTAAGAAGTAGATGCATTTTAATTATATTTATTTTTAAAGCCCTCAAAATTGGATTAATGATTATTCGATTTTTTCATTTCTTAACGTCTGTTATCAAAATAGATACATTTTCCATACAAATCTTATTGATTATATATTCTGTAAAGAGTATTTAAAATTCTTTTTTTTTAGAATTTCTCTTTAATTTTTGAGATACTTTTAGATCCGGTAACAATTTGTGGTATTGATTCATTACACATCACATTTCATTTTCGAATTATTATAAGAAATGGAGGGAAACAGTTCAAATTCAACGTCTCACAATTTCAAAATATTATTAAATTAAGATCCAAATAAATAGAAGAAACAATTTTACTGCCCGTTTAATGCAATTTGCGAGCGTCTCGTCAAAAACAATCTAAGAAATTCAATTAAAGACAAAAGTGGCCACTTTTTTTTCTGCTTGTTGTCGTTTTTTTTTTTTTTTGTGGTGCATAATTGGTAATTGGATTTGTGGCTCAGATTCTGCTTGTCGACTATTTAACTTGTTAATTTTATTGTTGTTCTTTTGGAGTCGTCTGCAGACGTCTCCAGCCGGGCTCTCCACCCACTTCTTCCTCTCTGTGTTCGTCTTCATCTCAGATGGTGTCTCGAGACCCAGTCTAATGAGTGAGTAAACAGTCAAATTTTGTAAATTTGGTACATTTTCGGCGGGAACCCATCAGCCGAGTCTTTGATTTGAGGAACAATGAATGAATGAAAGAAAGTAAAACAAAATCCTTTTGTACTGAGCCGAGTTCATTCATAATTAAGTTGTCTAATTCATTTGGGCTTTTGTTGATATTTTTCACTTCTTTGGTGCTTGGTCCTGTTGTTCAGTATTATTTGTTGTTGTTGCTCTCATTACCACAAAATCCACTCTCGACTCCCTGCCGCACTGAATCAACAAAAACAAACGTTTTTTTTTCTTTTACTGCTTCGCTTGCTTTTTTCTGTTGCTGTTGTTGTTTTTAATGATTCTAATGGCATTCAAGTGGCTTTTTATGCGCACTTCACATTCAGCTGGCAGAGCCGAGACCTCCCCACACCCGGACCTGGAGGGCTTCAAGTGCCCAAGTCGACGCGAGCGGAAACGGAAATGGAAACGGCAAAAGCAACGCCATGAAGTTAATTTTATTTATGCACAGATAAAACAATGGCCAGAGCCAAAGGGAAGACAACGTCACCTGGCTCCAGCTGGGTCTAAGCAAGGCGCTTGCCAGGAGACATACTTAAAATGCAATAAATACAAATGAAAAATGAAAACGAGCAAAAGATGTGCAATATTAAGAGCACACAACAACTTACTGTTCCAGGGAGATGCGTGGCAAGTAATTTGCCTGGGATTATTAGAGACCGATTTGGCAAAGCCAACTCAAACAAATGAAACTCTTATTATATTTATTTGTAAGCTGATTGGAAATTCAAGTTGTGCAAATGAAAGCATTTCTTATCGCATAAAGTATACATATTCTCGATTATCATCCGCTGCAGAGTCGATTTGAATTGAAATACACAAAATTGGAATATATTCCAGCGTGCTCTAATGAAAATCTATATACTTATATGATACAATTTAAATGACTACTTGAAACAATATTAAAATGATGTATGTTCTCATTAATAAGCATTTCTTACCCACAGACACAATTCTCTGCTTCATCTCGGGATTGGCAAAATGTGTCGCCTAATTTGCCATTAGCGCTAGAAAGGCAAATTATGAAGTCGTACGACTTTTCCCACACCGTTCACTCGTGCAGTCATGTTTGGAGTGTGCCATCTCCCATTTGGATTGTTTTCGTTGTTTGTCCGCTTATCGCACTTTCCACTTTCCTGTAGCTGCTCTAATTCGCCTAATATGGCAAAATGACACGAGGCACGTTCCCAGAACTGTGGCTAGCTGGTGGGCCCTGTTTAGTCGTCTGGGCGTGCCATTTTTCACGGCCCTTGTTACTGCTTATCCTCATGGCTCATAATAGCTTTTCATTATTGTTATTATGCCGAGAGCTCCACTCGTAAAAATCTCCGATACAACATTAACAAACGCACAAGCAACAATCTGAAGACAGAGCACAACAACACTAACAACAGCAACAGTGAGGCGAAAAAATGCCAGGACTTAAGCTCTGAAGAAGCGAGCGAAAGAAAAAAAAAACAGAAGAAAAAAAAATAAAACAAGCAGATTCCTTGAGGACAGCAAATATTCAAATGAAGTCGCGCGATAAGCCGTCTCCAAATCTAGGAAAAACTGCCACCCCCCTCTGCGCTTGCTGGCTGCGTCCTTGTGCTGCCATTCTTGCCACAAGGCTGTGCCTGAGCTGTGGAATTTTTGTACGTTTTCTTCGCAGTTCCTTGGGACAAGGCAGCAAAGGCGTTCTATGCGTGTCCTGTGCCGCTGGCTATGTGAGATGTGCCCTCCCCCCCCACGAACTCCGCATCTTGTAATGGGGTGTGATTTGCACACTTTTCCTCTCTGTTGTTGTTGTTGTTTTCCATCTTCTTCGGTTTCTTCTTGTTGCTGTCTTTAGCTTTGCCTTTTTGGCCGCGCGCCGCCGCGAGTAAAAAGAGATTTTTGGCCCATCCTTAACTAAGCCATAAAATTCCATTTTACAAACTGTGAATCCTTCATGATCGCTTAAAGTGGTTCGCGCGTACTTTTTTATGCTTATAATACCCTTCAACCCTATGCGGGCAGTTGACGGCAATCATTGCCGGATACTTACGCGGATTTGCATCTTTGTTCGGTATTCGTGTGCCCCTGCCTGGGCGAGGAATGTCTTTGTCTTGTTGGTTGCCAAAAAATGTTACTTTTTTTCTGTTGTTGGTTGGTTGGTTGCGACTTGTTTGTTTATTTTTGGCCATGTCTTCATCAAATTAGACAATGACGCCCAAGCGTCTTCAGCACTCGAGCCGCGCCCCTGCCTGCTTCAGTCAACTTGTTTGCGTTTGTCATTTTTATGCGAGTTCTTCAAAACTTTACGCCCAAATGGCGTTTACTTAATGTCTTGCACTCGGCCAATGAGATTCGTTATTAGGTTAAGTGCTTTGTCCTGCCATTGTTCCGACTTCAGCTTCTGCTCCTGCTCCTGTTCCTTGTCTTAGCTGTTTTCGCATCTATAACTCTCAGGTGTGGGAGTCTATTGAAAAGAAGCTTCGGGAATGCCTGTAAGTAACTTTTATATCTCGATAATATTTAAAAAGACTAAAAAATCAGCATACATAACACAACATATTATTTTAATAATATTATTTAATTGCAAATTAGAATTAGAATTAGAAAAATATATCATAGAACTGTACAGATATAGTAGAGTATATAAAAAATGTGAAATATCTCATTTTGAATTCCTCGTTATGTTCATTAATAACTTCCACAGGACTTTGATTTGTCGTAAGTAATTTTATTATTTATTAATTATTTTATTATTATAGTATCTAGAATCAATTAGGTTTATGATATATCTATTATTATTTATTATTCGAGTGGCTTAAAATCCAATCGGCTATAGATATATTTCATACTACAGGTAAACTAACTGAGACCAAGTATTATACATATATTTGATAGGAATTTTAGCATGTGAGAAAGACAGACATCACTATAATAATCAGCAAATTACTAACGCAATTATTATATTTTTATTTATTTATTTTTTCGCTTTTGCGTTCTTTAATTTTACATCTTTTATGATTTATAAATATATTTACATTACTAAACAAATTTTCCAAACATATAATTGTAATATAAATTAGTTTTGAAAATGGATTAGCACCTAAATAATTACACTCGCTGATGTTTAAACCTAACGGATGTTTAATTTATATATACGGATATATATATATCCTAATGCATACATGATTTATTATAATAGATTCATTTCATCGTGGATCGCATCAACTGGAGTAAGACTACAATAGTAAAGTGAGTAATATAAATGCCTACTATATATACAAACTCAGGGAAATTTCAGTTTATTAGGGGTTAATATACATATGTACCTACCATAGGTCTTTGGAATTTTTGAAAAATAATGAATAAAATAATTATTAGCTTAGGGCAGGCAATAACATTTTTTACTTGACACTCTTCCAATTAAGCTTTGAGACACTGTATGTACATAAATATTTAAATACGTATGTATATGCATACTGATTTACTACGGTGTATATAAATATATTTGAAAATGTATCATATATGCTGGACATGGCAGGTTAACATAATGTGAAACGATATTCTTCTGATAACGTATGTAACGATATTTTAACATTAACTTAAATTTCAGCTTGAATTGCTTGTTGAGCCATAAATGAAGCAATGAATTCTTAAATTAATTATTGGCTCATAATAATGTATAATTTAGATTTAATAATGTGCTTTTAAGCCAAATATTGAATATTAAATAAATAGTAGAATTTAAGTATCATGTTGGAACTTAACAGAGCGTTAAGAGTTTTGACTTTCATCTGTCGAGTATCCATGCTAAGATATCAAATGAAGAAAATTGATAACATTATCATGGTAGGGTGGGTATAGAAGAGGGACAACCACAGCCTCTTTTTCCCCTAATAGAACTAGTAGCTCAGGATAGGTTATATGACTGATCGGCTAAGATTAGAGTCTATAGTTTCACACTGGTTGTGTTGTTTGGGCAAGAAAATAACCTCACCCGAGGTCACTACATATTTTCATCATATCATTGTATCTTTATAGATGTGTATATATAGTTAATCTTTTGCACTGTCAAATCTGACCAATAGCTGGATGCCTCATTCAATGCACTCAAGCATTCCATCAAGTTATTCCATTCATGCATTCCATGTAGTCATTCACAGTGCTGCGCCGTAAACGAAGATAACAGTTTTGCAAACAGTTCAACTTATCACTGACGTCGCGGCGTCTGCTTCGAGTAAGGAGTAACCGTTTGAGTAACAGTACATTAGCTTAATGATTTTGCCACAGGACACTGAATGAGATGAGAGAAAAATAGACAGATAGAGAGAGACAGAGAGAGAAGGAGGAGAATGAACTGCGGAAAAGAAATTGCATGGAATGATGGCATTATGTTGACGATGTTACGCAGCACATTTCATAATTCCCGCGCCATGATTAAGTGCCCAACCCAAAGGAATGGAGGATAAAGGAGGAGAAAGGTAAGCGGAGAGTTGAGCTTTGAGTTTTTCTTTGGCAAAAGTTTTTGCAAGTTGTCGCATTGGCTCTCTCAAGATGGCGGTCGCATAATTAACTGATTATGTGGGGCAGGTGGGGAACTAAAGATGCGCGCTGGTGCGGAAGCGTGAAATTTGTTACTCACTCTCCCTCCCTCTGTCACTAACTCTCTCTCTCTCTCTCTCTCTCTCTCTCTCTCTCTGTCTCAATTTCTTTTGCTTTCTTAACTGGGCTTATGTAAGCGCTGAAACTTTAACTAGCGTTTGTACTAAGCAGAAAAGCTGAAATTCTGAAGTGGGCAAACATCGGACACATCTCTGGCAACATCATTAAAAACAACAAAAATTAATTTGAAAGCGTGACCTCATATTTAGGAACATTTGAAAACTGAGCAATATATTGAAGTGGTTGCCATTCTGCATTTTAATTTATTTTATTTTTTCTTGTAGAAATAAGTACAGACATAAAAACTTCATCATTATTTATTAATTTGGCATCAAAATAAAGTTTTTCGCTATGTCAAAATTTGTAATGATTGTCTTTGGAAACAAGAGCAGCTAAGAATGTTATTCTGTTTATCAAACGTTCATTCTGAAAAGCAAAGTTTTATATTAGGTATATATAAAAGTTTGGCCAGAAAAACATGTATTATTCTGGGGAAATATTTAATCAGCTTGAAAGGTATAGAAAACCCTCAAAAATAATTTAAAATAATTATAATAATGTAATCTATAAGCTAAAATAAGAAAAAATATAATGCAATAAAAAACAAATATTAAAAGACATATTTTTGCTTAACACACACACACCAGAATTCTTCGGAACAAGTCTTGAATGTTTCAATGCTGAATCGCTCAAAGTTTTACATGTAAGCCAGAACCTTCAAGCTCATCGTTCGTAGGTTTTAAGCATTCACATGTATCTGTATCTGTATCTGTATCTATTGTAATGTTGTATTTATGACTATTTGCTTTGTTGTTGTGTCGTGTTGCGTACTATTCAAAATTCAAAAGCAAAAGCAAATCCAAATCAAAATCAAAACTAATGAAGTGAAAACGGCACTAAAATGTCTTAATATGTTTTCGACGTAAACGGGGCAACCTGTAAAATGGTAAACGGTCTGCACACAAGGACAAGCCTGGCACATAATATCCTTGTTGATTTCTTTTCGGGCGATTTACTGCCTACACACGTTGTGTTGTGTTGGGTTGTGTTCTCTTATTCCTGTTGTTTGTGGTTGTTGTTCTTGTTGCTATTGTTGGCTGGCTTTGTGCTTGTGCGCTGCTTATCTCCTTGCAGGGATCAGCAGCAACAGCAGCAGGAGCGACGGCAGCAGGCTTAGTCCTCCTCGCCGGCGTGTCCTGATCGATAAATTTTCCATTAAAGTTATTTTTAAATGCCGCAAAAAACAAGACAGGAGTCTGAATGGCTGACTAACTGACTAGCTGACTGACTGCCTGGTTGGCTGGGAGGCAGAAGTTTTCCAGGACGAACGTGTGCCAGCCTGCGCCAGGATAATGTACTCGTTATGCCTGATAAAGTTATAAACTCGTATGTGCTGGCAGCGAGGGTTGTCCTTTTACTGCCTATCGAATTGATTTACTGCCTTCCAAATTTCCACACAGCACACACACACACACACATTCCCAAATGATGTGGATGGGGTTGGTGGGCAGGGGGTGGATAAATGAACCGGTTTTTGGCAGCTCCACACCGTTTCAACCTCTCGATTCTGCCGTGCTTATAAAAATAGCTTATCTCAATTAGGTACGAGCCACACATTATTTTTACATTACGATTTAAAAATATGCTCGATTTGATTACCATATTTGTTTCAAGATAAGATTAATGCCAATTCAAATTAAGTAATATTATTATTTTATGTTATGCCAAATATTATATATAGATATCTAAATTATTTTATTTCTGTGCTATATGTTAAAATCCTAATAAAAGCAATAATAATAATTTTGGCTTATTTTCAAATATAAAACATATTTTAGTTGAATTTCAACAATTCTCTTCTTCAAGTTACAAAAACAGATTCAAAATATTTGCTTGAGTATGCGTCTGATTTTCGGAGCTTGCGAAAACTTAACAGCTTGAAGAACAAAAACAATAACAATAGCAAGTCATACTCATGCTGACAAGCAGATACACTCACTCACATATGTAAACGCACACCTATCATATTTGTGGTTGCGGCAGGAGAATTCCTTTGCCGTTGCCCAAAGTTATCTGATTGAGTGCGAACTGCCAATGGTCTCAACACTCCCAGTTGGCAGTCAAGCAGCCAGGACATGGCCAGGATGCTTCACTCACACACGCATATGCATATATGTATGTGCCTCTCTCTCGCTCTGTCTCTTTAGCTGAATGAATGTGTGTTTGTGTTTGCTTGTGTGTATGTTTTTTGTGCGATGATCTAAAACGGAAATCCTGTGGGCAGATAACTGCCATGTATTAAAGCAAGCTCCCAACCCTGCAAGTGTGTGTGCATGTGTGTGTGTGAGTGTGTGTTCCATTTAGCTACAACCGGCAGAACCCACATCCTTAACCCCAACTCCGTCCTTCAAACCCAAAAACCTCAGTGACAATGTTGTCCTTGTTGGCATTTTTTTTACTGCTTGCCTGACGCTGTTGTTGGTTATTGAATTAGCCCAATAAACCAGAAAAACAAGACAACAACACACACCCACACACATGCAAAAAGAAAAACAAACGCATACCGCACAAGCGCCACCTCCACTCCCATACCCATCCTCATCCCCTCCCCCACACCCCCACCCAAGTCAACAGCCGTCAACCCTCCAGCCAGGAGAGAGGCGTCAAAATAACAGAGAAGGAAACAAACATTTCAGCACTCGCATTTCAACGGCCAAACGGCTGCCAGGCAACTCATTACAATGTTGGCTTCCACAGGGCGCTAATAGTCCCAGTTACCCAACACCTCCACCTTCCCAATACCCAGTACCTTCCATTACCTGGCCCCCTCGCTTTTCAAACAGCACAACACTCCCTAGCATAATTGGAGGTGATCATTTTGTGGGTTCTGTATTTTGGGGGGACACTGTTTCAGTTGTTATCATTTGTTGACGACCAGTTTCAATTGTGTCTGTCTGTGTTTGTGTTTTTTCCGTACGTGTTCTGGTTACACCTGTACATGTGTACCAATTTGCCAGTTAGATCAAAGCAACAGTGCTAAGGTTTCATTATCAGTCGACGACAGACAGTTGGGGGTTGGCGAAGCTAACTGCACTGATTACCCGACGAGACTATCATTAAATTACATTTTAAACAATATTTTTGATTAAAGAGCCAAATAAAATAGAAAATGCTCTTTTTTGGTATTTGTGTTTGTTTTTCAAATTGAAAACCTCTGAAAAATAACTTTTCATTAGCTTGTACGTATGATTCTTTTACATTATCTTTTGGCTGCTTATAATTGCTGTATAATTAATGGCCCGTACAAAAAGCGGCACACAGAGTGGGCAAGTGGCGAGGGAGGCAGGGAGAATGCCTCCAGGGCCCTCAACCAGGACAGAAACAAACAAACAATTTTAATCTGAAAGCATCTTTGACGAAATTTGAAAAAGCAATCAGCTTAAAAGTCAGATGAAGTTCGTCTTCCTTATGTAGAGTTCCTTCAAAAAATAATTAAATCAAATAAATAAATAAAAATTCTCATATTTAAATTATTTACTTTACTTTTTGTTTGGGATAAGCAATATTATACAATTTATATCTTTCAAAATAAAAATAGCGATTGCCCTAGCGAAATAGCTCGAGTTTGAGTACAAGGGTTATATGTATTTTATTATTATTATTATTATATAATTATTTTTTTTATTTATTATTATTTTATTATTTTTATACATATATTGTAGTTTATTCCAAGCTTACATAAAATATATTTAAAATGACTTTCAAACACTAGATACCTTTAGTTGCTTTTTAGTTTACTTACACCACTCTCGTCATATGGAATAATATTTTTCTTATTCTTTTTTTCAGTTAGTTTCTTTGTCGTATCTATGATCTTAAATAGACAGTATATCTGATCTTCGGCTTTGCAGTCTTCACTTACTTCGATTTCCATTTGTTGGTTTTGTGCAACAAGTAAGCAGGCTGCTGAGCTGTTGTCCTTCGAAGGACATCGCGGACGTGGAGCGTCCGTGCGTTGCGGAAGTAATTTTTATTTTGCCAGACAATTTGCTTATTTTGCGATTTCCGTTTGCCTACCCCAAAGCTGGGCAAATATTTCCGGCATTTGACTTGCTCTCTGTCTGCCCATTTTTATTTTTGTTATTTATTCTGTTTTCTTCTTTATTGCTAGTTTGTTTTTGCTTCCTTACCGATTCTTAAATCCTTTTGGCGCATTAAGCGCTCCCTTTGTCCAGTTTGATCACATTTAATGTTAGACAAATTCTTAATAAAAAACAAGTGAGAACGTTGCAGTCGGGCGTAACCCGCTGCGAAATACCAAAAGTAATACCATCTAAAAATGATTAGGCTGATCTTTGAAGGAGGTTACCAGCAAAGTTACATTCCACGTTTGGTGACACTACCATTCAAATTGTGGGAGATATGCGCTTTTATTGATTTACACTTTCCGAAAACTCGGATGTGGCGATAATGGGCACAGGTTATTGGTAATATACCTACCAAATTTGACGGTCCAAGTATATTCTAAGTTTCAAGTTTCAGATGGACAGGCAGCATGGCGGACATTGCACAAAACCCGAATACTAAAAAAAAAACAAACAATGCAAAAAAAAAAATACCAGCAAAAAATGATCACACTGGCAAAAATCTGCCATGTTACGAGCTGGGCGGCATAAAAATGGCATGAAATTTTGATTGTTTTAAAGCTAAAAGTATCGAAACGTCGAAGTCGAAGCCAGCATTAACGAAGGCACGCCAAGTACCCAGATACTGTTATTTTCTTTTTAAATATTATATTTCCACTATTAAAAGGGATATATAAAGTGCCGTTAATCGAATTTCGGTGAGTGTACGTATAAATGTATTTAAAAATATTTGTGGTGCCTGCAGCAGCTGCTCGTGTTGTGGTTGTTGTTGTCTGCAGACGAGCATTTTCATGAGGCGAACGTGCGAACGTCAGCGAACATGCATATCAAACAAGTACGACCGTTGCAGTCTGGCATAACCGACTGCAGAATACTCTGGTAACACAAACTCCATTCGATTCTGGGGTGTGGGCATGTCTCGACCATTGTAATGGGTTGTCATCCACCTATCTTTTCAATTTGGTGACCCTAGTTCTCAAATTATGTTTTTTTCGATTAGCACTCTTCGATTTTACCGATGAGAATGAGAGAGAGAATGACGGACATTGTACGAAAACCAACATTCTCTCTTCGGCTTCAGAGTATAAATATGACCGTTACGCTTCATTCGGTCAACAACAGATACAGGACTCATAGTCGCATTGTTGTTATTGTTGTTATTGTTGTTATTGTTGTTATCCGAACTCATTTAACAATAATCGCGCGCATATGAAATGGACCATGAGCCATCCACATGACGATGATGCAGACGACGACGATGACAATGCCATAGTCGCTGAATCTGCCTGAGCCCTTGGTTCGCATGAATGCATGAAATTCGTACTAAAATTGTTACATAGCGGTAAACTCGAATACTTTATGTGATTTGCATATTACATAGAGAGAAAAAATCAAGAATTTTAGTATCGTATTAAATCCACAAAGAAAGAAGAGTCGAGTATGACAGAGTACGAAAAGAATCATTCAAAGTTTTGCCTGATATATGTAGAGGTATAAAAAATAATCAAGTATTAATATTTCAAATGTAAAGTGCAAAACAATCTTAATTTGAGACCTGTGATGTTAAAATCATTTCTGATTTGGTTTGTTTGACTTGCATAGACGTGTGTCATATCTATCTAGAGATAAAGCCAAGACTGAAATGGCGGAATTTAAGAGCCAAAGCTGCCAAACTTGGGGCTACATTATTATGAAGCTCCTTCTATATTGGTAATAATAATTTCTGGCGACTCATGCCTCCGCCCAAAAAATCCAGAAAGTCTTTATTTTCCATAATGCTAGAGCTAAGGCTACTAAATTTTGAGAGTTATATTCGAATCATTTTTAGAAATCTCAAAAACCGCCCAACCCTGCCACGTATTACTGTTGGTATTACACTGGCATGAGTGTATTCCCGGTCGGTTACACCCGACTTGATTTTCTGTTCATGGTGGAGTCGATACCATTGATACCGATTCGAACGTTTCGGCGCTGCACTACATGCCCGGATGTGTAGTCATTGTTGGGTGCTCATAAATTGCAAATGGCCAAATACCGTTTAATGGTCACCGGCCCCAAAAACAGCAGCAGCAACAGCAACAACAATTGCAACATGAAAAATACAAATGAAAGAGTTCGAAAGAGTTCCATCGCAAATGGGATGGAGCCAGAAAGTTATATTTTTTCTTTGGTTATTTTAGCTGAATTTCAGCTGCCTATAATCCAAAATATTCAAGAATTTATTGAAAGAGGATAGAATTTTTTCAAAATCATAAAATGGAAAATATTTATTGTATATCGTCCCAAAATAATAGTTGATTTGTAATTAATATGAAAAGGTAAAAGTTGAATTCTACATTTTTGATTCACATCCTCGAAAGCTGGAGCAGAATGAGAATGGGAACGCTATTTAGATTAGCTGTAACTTCTAAAGACTCGAAACAGTAACGTATACGGGTTTATTGTTTGATACGAATTCATTAGTATTGATATATTCGTATTCATTCATTTGAATCCTCTTCTTAAGGGTATACAGAAATGGTCAATCATATCGATGGCTGTTGGTAGCCGAATCGATGTTGTTGGCTTTTTGTTTACGACGCTTGGTGCGGCGGCCGTTACTTTTATTGCTTGGCCGCTGGCAGGATCTGAGTCCTGGCCACTGTCCATTGGCCACTGTCACACATGGCCGGAAATCGGCTCCGACACTGCATGAGGCCAAACATTTGCATAAAATGCCAGAACGGAGCCGCAACGGCCACTACGACTGCCAAACGAGCTGCCAATGAAACTGGCCTGCATCCAGCACCCAGCAGCCGGCAGCAGGACAAGGCTTGATTTTCGATTTTTCTCACTGATTTTGCACATTTTTCAGTGTCAAGCTTCTGCTTTTTTTCAGCTATTTTTTTTTTTTATTTGTTTTGCTTCAGTCGATGCAGCGCGTGTTGTTTATGTGTTTATAGATTAATCGCTTTTTGGTTAAATGACTTCGATAGTCGACGTCATGACTCCGATCCACCCCCACCCGACCACTCTCTATGTATGTGGGCGTTGTTGAAAACGAGTATTCGTTCAGTGGGTGAATGCTTCGCTTTAAAGTTGCCACATTTTGTTGCAGATTGCTGGCGACAGCTGTGTGAAAGCCCACGACATGCAGAGAAGGATATCGAGGGGTGATGTAAGTAATTGAGTATAATGCAAGGGAATGACCAAACAAATGTAAGGATATATTATTGGATTGGGTATGAGTTCAGATTTCCCTTGATTGTTACAGGTCTTACATTTGAATACTGAACAACTCAATAACATCAATGTAGGCGTGACTTATAAATCAAACTAATCTCATTATTATCCATTATCATTGTTATTTTTATGACTAGCTTGTAAGTCAAGTCCAGAAGTCAAGAATTAACAATCGCATTATTAAGTGAGGACCGACTAAAAAATCATTTCAACAAAGGATCAAATTATCAACAGCGCTCGACTTTGTCCCAGAGTTTTATCTAGTTATAATTGTGATTGAAATGTGTACTAGGTTTGAAAGATTGAAAATTTGTCTCATGTAGTATTTGTGAGTGATGCACTTACAGCTGCCTCAACGCGTCGCTTTGTCTGTCTGCCTGCCTGCCTGCCTGTCTGTCTGTCGGTGTACTTGTCTGCTAAGTTGTCTGTCCTGTTTTTGGCATTAACAAAAATGTTAAATATGTTTTTACAATTCTAATTATGCAGCCGCGTCTACCGCCAAATTACAACAAATGGCAGCAGCAGCAACAACAACTCGACTGGCACTCGGCATAATTAAGAGTGTGTCTGTGTGTATGTGTGTGTGTGGGGGGCAAGTGTGTGGGCAAGTGTGTGTGTTGCTGAGATTGTCACTCTTAACATGCATAAAAAATAAGTAACAGCGACAACGGCAACGGCATTTTAAAAGTTTTACAAATTAAGACATGCGAAGTGGGAGCGGAGAGCGATGTTGAGGGGAGCAGGAGGAGGAGGCTTTGCCTCTGCCAATGACTATTTCCGTCTGCACCCCCTGCCATAAGCCCCACACACAGCCACCCCCGCCCGCCGTCAAACGCTGAAACACTTGCTGAGCTCATGTTAATCAGGTTATGATAATTATTTGTAACAAATTGTTGGGAAATGGGCGGCTCGAGGGCTGTCAACGGGGTTACGAGGAAATGGGATGTGAGAGAAGGGGTGGGTGAGTGGTAGCTTTGCAATTAAAATGTGTAAAGTCCACGACGCGACAGTGGAAAACTTTATGAAAATGACAAGGCGCAAGCGACATTTTCATTAAAACAATTAAAATTTAAACTGGCGTTAAATTATACAGGCATTAAACGGGCAATGGGGCGAGAACTTCCGCAGGAGGCACAAAGATAAGGGCGGCTTTTAAGTGCTTGCCAAAGACTACATTTCCCGGGCACAATGAACCAACGCCCAACACTGATGCTCTTCAATTATTCAGTGGCGGAACACAAACTAAAGCCAAGAATCGAAACTGAAACAGAAACTGAAACAAGAACTGAAACTGAAACAGAAACTGAAACAGAAATGGTAAACTTTTTTGGCTGCGTGTCACTTTGTCAGTTTGTGACTTCTTCTTGTGGGCTGTCAAAGAACGGAGATGCATATATACATGTATATGTGTGTGTGTTTGGCCAGAAATTAACTGCCAACTTGGTAAACTATCCATACGCAGTAACTTGACAAACTCAAAGGCAAACCGCAGGTGAAGCCAAAAGCGCCAAAAGTTGACGGTTAAGAAGTTGACATTTTCACTCTGTATCCAAATAGTTTTCTGGGGCGGGTATGCTTTACTGGCAGGTGCACGATAAAAGTTTTTAGTTGACAATTAAGAAATTAAGTTGCCACTTAGGCAACTGTCAGTTTGTGTTTGACAAGCAGTCACAGATAGCTATATCCACTCACTCAACTTTTGACTTCTTGAAATGCTCTTCCTCAGGATCTCATTACCATGAGATCCGACTTGCCAACTGCTTACTAAGCTAACAACGTGCTCTTTGCTCATCACTCAATAGTTCTCAAATTCATTTTTTACATTTATTTATTATCAGGAAAAGCTAAAAACTTGATAAGCCAAAGTCATTTTGGTATTTAAGAATTATAAAGATTTAATTATAAAGCTTCACAAGCTGGATAGATAGTTAGTTTCAATTTAATTTTGAATTTGCTCTATTTGTTGTACGTGTATATTTTACGTGACACATCAAGCAATTTTGCAGAGCATTTGAACGTCGTTGCAGTGTTGCCTGATAAAGTTTTGCCTGTTTTATTTGTTGGCGTTTTGTTTGCATTATCAACAGACTAACACCTTTCCAGATGTGTGAGAGTGCGTGTGTGAGTGTGTTTGCGTTAACTGATAGCTGCTCTTAGCAATAAATGCCACTCATAATTAAATCAAATGTTTGCCTGCCCCTCGCTTCACTCACTCTCTTTCTGGGCAAAAACTTTATGCGTGAAGCTTAAACATAATTTTCCTACATGCTCACCCTCACACCCATCTCCACCCCAGCCCGGCCCTGGACGCATTATATCCAAGTCCTTAGCATGAGAGCATATTCACCAATCGCATTTACTTTATCATTGGCAAAAGGTAAATACACTCGGCAATCTTTTTCCCTATCCACGGCCCCCACCTCACCCTTGGGGCATAGCTTTTAATATGCCAACCGTGGAGCTCAGATCGCACACAAGCGCGCAGCTCATTCATAGTTTTCTCTAATGAGCAGCAATGTGGCAAGCGTATCATTTTTGGCTGTACATTTTTAGCATGTCGTGGGTGATGTCTCAAGTTGCCCAACCTCTATCCCAAATAATGTGTATGCTTGGCATATGCCTGCTTTAGTTGTATCGCTATAGCTTTTGATATTGTTGCGTGCTTGTGCGAGTTTTGCATGCCAAAATGACATTAGTCACACAGCCATCGAGTCATCCGAGACTGGCAACAAGGACTCGCGACTGAATGTGTGTGTGTCATTGTGTGTGGCAGACAGCTTCATTTAGCATCCTATTTTGCTACGCCTGCATGTATGTAGTTAGTTTCCTCCACAGCATTTCCAACATTTCGCATCTCCATTTCTGGCCATGCCTTGTTTGTTTGACTGCCGCCGCCAACGCGATGGAAGCTGCTGCCACAATTTTGTCGGCACATTTTTGGTACACCATATGAATTTTGGGTTTTATGCGAGTGGCTCAAGGAAAGTGAAGGGGAAGGGGTGGTGCTTATTGAGGCCTGTGTGGCTTACTGTACTTGCGGCAACAACTTAAAGTGCGCAAGGAGTACAATGATCAGCGATTAATTAATAGATTCAATTCATTTCGAAATATCATCAAACTAACGTAATTCTTACTATATTTTTGTATACCAGTGGAAATAGTTGCTTGTTGGATTTGTTCTTAAAATTTGATGTATACTTTATAATAGATAAGCCTAGCAAGCAGTAAACGGAACTTTCACTGTCGTCAACTAAGTCGTCCTTGCCTCTTGGCCACTTTGACAATAAATTAACGAGGTTGTCTTGAATAGTTTTATTTTCAGTGCATCTACTGTGAAAACTATTGCACTTAACTATATTTGCGATTCTCTTAGATTATTTAACTTTTCACCACCTTACCACCCCTCTTCTCCCCCACTTCCACACCAATGTCAGACGAGTCCATTAGCCCATGCTCTAGGCAAACTTGACATTGGACAATATTTCAAAACAACACACAAAAGAAAAAAAAATGGAAAATGGAGTGTGAGAAGGAGAAGGAGAAGGAGAAGAAAATAAAAAACATCCGGTTTAAAATGGCAGTCGCTGAGCCATTTTGACAAATCTAGCAGTTATTATGCGCCTTTGTGAGCAGCGAATGTACGAAAGGTCAGATACCAAAAAGGTGCATAGTGGCTGTTGATGTTGATGTGAATGTCGGATTGAATGTGTGAGTGTGGGCCTGAGTGTGAGTGGCCGATAAATGTGCTGCAAAGCAGGCAACAAAAGGTAACGGCGTCCATGTAAGCGATACCTAATTTCCGTTGTATGTTGCGAGTGGCGAGTTGTACTTTCTATTGAGTTTAGGGTGGCTGGCATTGCCGGTTGTCCCCCGGACCCGCAAAGCAGCCCTCAATGTTGTTTGTCTTGCATTTTACTAACAGGACAGTCGAGCTCTCTCTCTCTCTCTCTCTCTCTCTCTGTCTCTCTCTCTCTGTCTCTTGACAAGCTTTGAAGCGCAGCGAGCCGTGCGCTTTTATAAACTTATCTCATAACATTAATTGTGGTCAACACTTTTGGCCAGTTCTGGCCTGACCGTACACATACATATACAAATTCTTGGCTGGGAGTGGGGCTCATTGGGTGGTTGGGACGGAGACGCATGTTTACATTGTCAGTGATTTATGCAACAGCGGCACATGAGCCATAAATACCAAAATGCCAAAAGTTTCGCACAGGTGAATATGTGGCTATAAGCAGGAGCTGTGCATGTGTCTATGTGCGCTCCCAAGTGACCAACTAAGCAGCAAAAGGATCGACCACTAACCACTCAGGCAGACGAGCAACAAAAGGCCATGGCCAAAGTTAAATATTTAAGCAGCCGACAAAACAACTCAATTAATTTGAAACGGTACGCCAGAGGCCGCCACACACAGCCAAATGGCAATTGAGAATGCTTGCGAGAAACTTATTCCAACTTCATTTCCATTCCCATTCTGAACTAATCCATGAAATGATATACTATTATATCAATCGCATGACGCGACGAAAATAAAAAGGCCAACAGCAAAATATTATGTCTAGCAGCTTTTTGGGCCACATCAGCGCATTTATTTGAAGGTCTGAGCAACTGCTACACAGTCACACATACAGTTACACATACAGTCGCACACACAGTCACACATACAGTCACAATCGCAGTCACAGTCACAGTTACAGTTACAGTTACAGTTACATGCTCATCAAACGATTCAGCCTCGAGCATAAGGGAAAAAAAGTGGGGAAAGCAAACGGAAAAGTAAAGAAGAAAAAGTGCCGTTAATTTCTCTTTATAAACCTGCTGGGAAACATTTTCCGTAATGCTGCAGGCAGCAAAAACAAAAGCACAATGGACTTGAGCATAACTTAAGAAAAAACCAAATAACCCAATTATAAAAATTCAACTGAACGACTAGCATATATCCTGTAGCAAGCAGTGAATATAGGTATACAAAAACTTTGCAATACCATCAACAGGCTTGTGATTTCACTCAGCACTCCATCAGAGGAAATATTAGTTCCGAAAGGAAAGAGCGAGAAACAAAACTCTCCAGGAAAAATGTGAACGATTTCACCGGTTTCGACCTGAATGCTGTACATATTGCCAAGTAAAGTGATAGGTTATGGTAACATGAGTTCCTAGAAAGTATTCATTTGGATTATTATCATTTTTAAGCGTTATTATTAATGGAATATTGATATTTGGTACTGTATCCATTGACTTATCGTGCTTAGGGTATAAGGAACATTAAGTAAATACAACTTAGACACAAGATAAACATCCGGCATTCAAGGCTGAACGCAGAGGCTGTGGTGGGGAGGCGTGTTAAGCTGCCCCCGCTGAAGCAACCAACAACAACTGAACAACTGCTGTAATCAGCAGTTAACAAAATATAAAAACAAAAAGGGACAACAGGGCACACCACACACACACATACATACGCAGGACTCATGACTTGGGCGCGGGTGGCGGGCAGAAGGACAACGCAGTGCGCTAACGAGCAATTAGATTTCATTCTAAGCTTGGGAATTAATTGCAGTTTTTGCCAGCTTCGCCATGGGCGCTGCCACCAAATAAGCCTGGCTAAGTTCAAAGAGCCAATCGCCCGTTCACAGAGACACACACTTGGAAAAATAAATGTCCGTGAATCACCTTATTCTTAAGATAGTGCAAATAAGGCTTGTCAACCTTAACAAACAGATAGATCTAAATTGGTATATATTTAAAAACTAAAAATTAACAAGATATTTTTGGAATTGGCCACTTCTACTTTGAGAAATTTAATTACAATACTTCCGTTTCGGGGTAATTTTAATTTGATATTCGAAGCTCGAGATTATATTTTTTCTTAGTGCAGAAGACTGAAGTGTGCCCCTGTGGCACTGTGTGTGCCATATGTTGTCCGTATTGTGATTCATTGTGAAAATGGCCAATTGGCATGAAGGGGCAGCACTGGGAGAATGTGGAAATGGAGAGCAAAAGGGAGAACCCATCTTCATCTTCACACGACTGACAACGTAAGCACCTTTGAAATTGCACATTAGCACATTAGCTAGAGCTGCCATCCCTGAGATAATGAGGTTGGGCTGCGTTCCACACATTCAGCGATATTTTTGGGACGTTTTAGCCACAGTTGCCTCGTCTTGTGATTAATTTTTTATTGCAAGCAGAGGGCATGCAGAGTCTAGGGAAGTGATTGTTAGCTGCTTCTGCCGGCGGTGGCAAATAATTGGGGTTTGTCTCACTGACGCCTGTTTACGAGTATGACGACAATGGACTTTTCGGGTAACAGTTTGGTAACGAGCTAATAAGCCGCAAAGGACTTGCGTATAGGTATGTAGACAACTAAATGCTTATAGGTGCCACAAATTGGGCTTAAGGGCTGTTAACTACATTGCAATTAATCAGAAAGGGTCTTTGCAATGCGTCCTAAGATAAAGAATCTACAAAGAAGGCAATTTAAAATCTTTAATTTCGCGAAATTCAATTAAAATTAATATAACATATAGAAATGGAATAGAAATATCAAATAAATAATGTGTTCAGTCTCCAGATTTGCTAATATCTTCAAAAACTCGATTTGGCATAAATTCAACTCCTTTTTTGGAGTCAGATAGTGTGATTTGTGCGCAAAATCCTTATTCCGAAACCATTCACGACAGGTGTGCGACACAAGTATTAGAGCATTATCCTGTCGGAATAAGGCATTTGGGTCTGGTTGATCCTCCATAAAGTTCAGCAAATCTTCGTCCAATAGGTTTATATAACCTCTAAGACTTGCCTAAATCATACCAGTAATCATTTAAACTGTGTGGACCATCGAGTTGAAATTTTTTCTCATCAGAATATACCACATTTTGCCACTATTGAGAACATATTTTTTTCGAAACCAATCTATCAATACTTGACAACATTTCGAAAGTTTCGATACTTATAGCCTTATATCAATAAAAATTTTAAATGACATGTTAGCCAGGATCTCCAGCTATCTCCTCAGCTTAGAGTGTTTTTCCTTTTTCTATTCTGAATTTCTGCATTATCCCATGCAAAGAAAATCCATCCAAACTAGCCATAACAAGTAAGAAAGCTGTAGTCGAGTGAGATCGACTACTATATACTTTGAACCCAGTTGTTAAATGTATCATGCCATCTCTTTCTTACACATGCGCTCGCATACAAAAAATGCTTGCGGAGCTGATAGAAATGAGATCAATATGATAATCCACTTTCGACTGTAACTACGGTGTTTCTTATCCGATCTTGATGAAAATTAGGCAGTTGATTGATAATATTAAATTATACTTAAAAAGAATATAATCTGAATTTTATTCAAGTATACGCTGAATATTTTAAGATTCACGGCAATATTTTGATCTTTATTCGAAATATAACAAAATGAATACAGAAAAGGGCAATTTTAAATTGCTTTGACTTGCAAACTCTTGTGAAAGCCCTGAAGCTGTATAGTTAGAACTAATTACCAAGGCTGGCAGACAGAAACGATCAAGGTAAATCACGTTACTAATTACCTACCTAACCTAACAAGGCTAGCCCAAAAGAGCTAACCCGAATCAAGCCAAATCGATTCGAACCATTGAACCACGTCGAATTTGAGCACTCTGAAGCGGATTGAAGCCGAAATGAAGGTAAGCCCGTTGCAGTACTGCCAGAGGGTGGGGTGAGGGTTGCTGAAAGGTGGTGGGGGTGGAGGGCGTGGCCTTATCAATAACCATAATGACGCTGATATGATGAAATGTTGAGTACTCGGGCACATTCAATGCTTGTCTAACGACCGCGTAAACGGCGCGTGCAATTTCCCAAAGCCATTAAAAACTCAAGAGATGGATGAGCGAGGGATGGAGAGAGTGAAGAATAGACGAAAAAAATTGGCAACACAAACATTAAGACGGCGCCAGGGTTGGCGTTGCAGGCGTGAAATTAAATTGAACAACTTTTGACAGCTAATCTAAGGAGCGAAACTAGAGAAGATGGTGCCTGCCTCTGCTGATCTCTTACACGCATTAAATTTTAATGGAGCACTCAAAAAGTCTGCCACAAGATGCCGTTAAAAGTGCCAGTTCCGTGTGGACGGGGACAGAAACTAATGAAGCCAGCTGCTGGCTGGTGGTTGCTCAACCACAGATGCAAATCACAGCAAAACCAAAAAAGAGCAAGGATTCACCACAGCTGGAAAAAGAGCAGCAGTTTAAAAGTAGAAATTTAAGTGAATGTGAACTGAGACTGAGACGGAAACCCAAAAACACACTGGCGGATTGGAAGGCAGAGGAGGTTCGACAGCGTCTGCCAATCGAACCCATGTCCAACTAATCCGCTCTTAATTAAAGATTGCCGCACCGCAGCCCCCTTGAACCCCGTCTGCTGCAGCTGGAAAGTTTTCAACGTCGCGTCGCCTCCTTGGCAAATAGACTCGTACTTGCAAATTTTCGATATGAAGTTGTTTGGGTGGGGGGAAATTTTCTGGCCAGCAGCCGTCGCTAAACCTCAAGAAATAAATCTTTGACAAAGCTGCGCCGCAAACTTGTTTGTCTAAGCAGCAGCCCCCTCTGCTATCCTTGTCTCGTTGCCTTCTCCCCCAACCCACGTCTCGACTGTCCATTGCCTAGCTTTAAGTTGGCCAACAGAAGGTGTTATTATAATGTACCAATATGTCTGGTCGCCAAGTTACGTTGCTACTGCTGTTGCTGTTGCTCCTGCTGCTTCTGCTGCTTCTGCTCCTTGGACGTGATAAGATCATAATCCCATTTATGTCTTTACTCGGGGCGGCGCACAGAAACTTTTGTGGCTCCCGAACGGGGTAACACAAGACGCCGCTGTTTATATATAAACTCAGGTCAGAGAGCACTAAATCAAGTTGCCACCGTCCACAAGCCAAACGGGTGGTGCTCCTGATAGTAGTGGTGGTGGTGGTCCTGCACTTAAAGAAAAAGTATGCCGCATAGAATTTTGAATTTTCATTCATTCATTGCAGGCCTTTGCTCTCGATTCTTAAAAATATCTTATGCAAAATTATTAGAAAATGTTACTCTTAAAAAAAAAAAAAAGTATGTATCCCAAAAGTCAAAGGATATGTTCATATTTAACTGAAACTTACTTCTCTAAAAAGGAACTGCGATTTCTTAATTTAAAATTTCGGGTTTTTCCTCTGAGTGCGTACGCAAAGAAGCTGTTAAGCAGCTTAAAACTATACTTGGGCTTCCACTTGGGCAATTGTTGATAAGCGCCCAGCCAAACAACAGTTTTGCATTGGAACAAATTTGAGACTTTTGTTAAGAAAAGTTTTTGCCCAAAGAAGCTGCAAGGAGTTTGTGAAATGGGTAACGTCAGCTGCTAAAAGGGCGTTCCGTGTATGGGTTGTGTGTGTGTGTGTGTATTTGTGTGTGTGTGTGTGTGTGTGAGAGAGTATGTGCTGATGATTTTATCAGTAGACCACGTACAGCAAATACTCGCAGCAGCAGCAGCAGCAGCATCCAAATATGTGCCTCAAAAGCATAAACATAAGCTCTTTTGGCTTAAACAAAGTTTATCTGCTAAGGTTTTGTAATTGCAAAGAAAGAGCCCAATTAAGTACATCGACTAAGAATTCAACTGAGAACGACTCAAATGACTTTTTGTGAATTAACTAAGCAGAATAAACTAAAATGATTAATGGTGTACATTGATGAATATTTTTAAAATTATCGAAATTACCATTTATATCTATGAGTGAGAAGCTGTGGAATCTATGTTATATATGTATGTAAGAAAATACATGAAAAAAAAAAAAAATTTTAAATATACGTCCAATTGGCTTAAGAGTTTCGGTCGCTGAAAAGTGTACAAAAATATTAGTCACTCAAATGTATCTACATATGCCGGAAGTTGGAAGCTCGATTAGTCGAAGTTCGATTTATCCATAGTTGTAAATTGTATCCAAAACCCAAATTTGTAATTAATTAGGGCTGACAACAATTGTCAATTATCTATTTTAATGCAATTTAAGAATTTCGAAGCCATACAAAGCTAACGAAATATACTGCCAAACCACTATCGGGTTATCGCGTATCTTTGAAAGTTTCCATTTGCTTTCTTGCCTTTTGTCTCCTGTGATTTCATATGCTCGGCACAACTTCTAGTTGCGGACCAAGTTGGGTGTGTGTGTGTGTGTGTGTGTGTGTGTGTGTGTGTGTGCAGCTGATAAAACAAATGAGCCTTAATGCGACTTGCTTGAATAGACTTAAAATGTGCGGGTGTTTGTTGGGGCCCTTTGAATTGGGCCCTAAGCTCTCGAGCCCAGTCAACTGTAACTAATTTGTTGCACACAAGTTGGTAGCTCTCAGCTTTCATGGTATGTCCATCTATAAGCCACTTTGTGATGCAGCTTGCAGTTTGCCATCACTTTTGTGTCTTTAAAGAACTATAACGAATATATGAAAAGCAATTTCTAATTAACTTCACAAACGGTTGTTCAAATGTCTGATGGAAGTTTGACACTGAAAATTTCCTCAAAAATGTAGCCTTTGCAAAACCTCTGTTCTCTCAGACTCTTATAAGCTGATCTACTTTAGCAAGAGAACAATCAAATAAATTAGTAAACTTCTTCTTTATTTATCTATAGCAACTCGACAGAATCTTAAGAAAATACATGTAAATAGTCGCAATAATGATTGGAGAAACATTCAGCAATGTCGAATAATTTTTAATTCATTAAACAAAATTCAATAATCAATTTAACTAAAGAGATCGGCAAAACGTTAACCTATATGACATATTTCGTAATGATTTGCAGCACTCAAGATAAATGATATGACATATTCTATATGCAATCAAATCCACATACTCAATTTCCATTTCCAAGTCATTGCTGCGATCCCTTATGTTTCTTAGAAGACATTTTATACTTCATTCATTCAGTTTCTGCCTTTCGGCTTCTTAGGAGTTACATGTTTAATTATTTTCAATGTGGTTTGGCTCTCAATGTTTTATCTGATGATGGACGATAGCTTTATGAGTGTTTTCGAATAGTTTTTTGCAGCTGAAGTTACTGATGATTGAGTTGTTTGCAAAGTGAAAGGCATTTGACAAGGAGTTGGAGAGTGGCAAACACAATTCTGGTACCCGCATGGCACTTTGGAGTAGAGCCGAGCAGACAGGACACACATGACATCCACACACACCCTCAGACGCACACACACCCACAGACACACAGTAATAGTTATCAGCTGGCGAAAATGTTTTGGCGGCGAATGAGAATTTTGCACGGAAGCTGAATCTGTACGGCTGTCTGACTGCATCAGGAGTGTGTGTGTGTGTGTGTGTGTGTGTGTGTGTATCTCCAATGAGGTTTTGTTTCAATTTCCTTTCGATAGGCCACAGGCATCCCGAGAACAGGACGCGGGCGTCGACAATTTCATGCATAAATTCATTCGATGTGTGTGTGTGTGTGTGGGCTTCATGCCTCACTGAAATTCGAGTGAGATACTTCCTTCCGCCACATTTGTTTGTTTTGACTGTTAAACACCCCTCGCAACCCCCTCAATTGCACTACCTACCGCCTCCACCTACACGTTGTTGCATCGTACTGCTGATGATGATGATGACTTTGCATCTAAAACAATTAAGTTTCATTTAAAAATAAAAAGAGCAGTAAAAAAGGAGAACACATCAAATCGGTGCTGCCAAAACAATTTACATACTGCGCATAACTTGGCTTAAATGAGTTTTGCAACAAATTCTGACAGGACGGGTGACAGCAGCCACAGCAACAACAGCAGTAACAAAAACAACGTTTGTCCAGCGACGTGGCTGCGATTTACAGCTAATCCCTTATGGGCATTTTGTCATTCCCTCATGCTCTCGCCCCTCCTCTGGCCCATTTATCCCATCAGTTTGTATGGTAGGCTGGCAGGCATGCAGGCGGGCTGCAGGAGCATCAACAACGTCCAGGCCAGATCCTTGCCAGGTTGCGGCTCATGCAAATTTCATGGGGTACGCAGAAAAAAGCGACACATAAAAAATGTGAAATACATTTCCTGTCGTCTAGTCACTGGGACTGGGCGAGGGACGTGCGAGCACCAGCAGTAGCTGCAGCAGCAGCAGCAGCAGCAGCAGAAGCCAGAACATGGATAGGACAGTGTCGTTCACGTTCACGTTCACGTTCACGTCGACGACGACAAGTGCGACAAGTGCGCCCGGCTGTGGGCGTGCCACATAAATAAATATATGTATGCATGCATGTATGTTTGTGTGTTTTTGCAACGGCAACAACAAGTTGTAAAAAAAGCCAAGCACACAATTTATATCCTGGACAAAGGACAGTCGCCGCTTATCCCAACTCCAGATAGTGGACGACTCTCGGTTCACTTACCCTTCACCCACCCCAGCCACTCTCCTCCACAGCCAGGGAAGCCTGGGCAGCCTGGGCAAAAATTTTGCTGCCGAATTTAATCCAATAATAAATGGAATATTGCTGACCTCGGGCATTAAATTAAATGTTGTTATCAGTCGAGTGCAGAGAAATTATCAGGCGGCGGTTTGCCACATACACACACACACACACACACGCAGTTGCATGCCACACTCACGGGCTGGAGCTATCGTAAAGGAAGGGAGTTGTGTGAGCGCAAGTTGAGTTATTTGTGCTGAAACTTGATATAATATGGCAATTGCCAGCGATTGCCTGTGCTCCACTTGGACATACCCTGTTTGCAGACTAACGCTAATGCCCATCGTACGTCTACTCAAATGTGGATAATACAAATGAATAAATACATTAAATTGTTAACTAGAAATGAGGTCTTTCGACTATTATTATTATAACTATTAGGTATAAGCAGTTATCAAGTACCTCTAATGTAAGCCATTCTGGTAGTAAGCCATTCTGGTAATAGACATTCACTAGTATAACGATCTGCTTAGTTACAACCGCGAACTTGAAATACATTTCGATCGAACTAAAATTCGCAGAACTTGTCTTTATTTTATTTTTATTGTCTTTATTTTATTATTGGATTTGTAATTATTCTTGTTGTTTAGCATACCACAAAATGTTGTGCAAGAGCAAAGTTGGATTACATTTTCTGTGTGCTGTTTAATTAATACATTAATTGGAAAATTTAAATTTAATTTGTCATTGGCAATTGCTTTCAAATTATTGGTTGCACATCCGTTTGACTTTTTGAGTCGACACGCTATTCAAAAACAAAGTCGGAGTCGATATCAGTGGCTCCTTTAAAGTAGCTGCCTCTTACAAATAAGTTGCGCCCCTGTGAGCAGTGAGTAAGAGTTATGTGCAAGTGACACTGTAGTAGCAGCTGGCGGCGAGGGGGCGGCAAAGCTGGAGGAAAACTTCTGACTACGACTGAATGTTCGTCTGTTTGGCCGGATATTAAGCTCGTTTGCATATAATTTGCGTTTCAGAGACAGAAGCAGCAACTGAATGTGAAACTGAAAGAGGAACAGAAACCAAAAACAGTTGCAACTCGACGCTCGTTGACGATGTTGACGGTTATTTTTGGGGCTCGCCGCGATAAGAGCAGAGCAGCTGAGGCAGCAACCAGCCCGAAGTGGCATTAAGAATCAGACAGTTGTTTTTTTGGGCCCAGAGTAAAGCAATTAAGTTTTGGGGCCACTCGGTATTATCCGACTGCGGCTGTCCCCCCATGTTTGCTAGCATTGTAATTGAGGCTGAAAATTGTTTACCCGACCGACCAACAGACGGACAGCTCTTCATATGCTCAATTTGTAACAGGTAATGAACGCATAGAACGTGTGTAAGTCTTTGGATTGTTGAGACCAGTATTCCTAAGACTTCCAACACCAGATAGCAAACTTCACATTTAGTCAATTTGTGAATAAGGAATGATTTAAGAAATATTATATAATATAATAATAAGTCGCCCGAAATTCTATCATTAAATCGATTATTACTGAGTGTAAGCAGAACATTTTGAAATGTTGAACTGCAACAACAGTCGCGATTTCCCTTGCAGTGCAACGAGGTTTCCTATATTTAAAAAGATATGGTATGATAAATATTTATAATACAAGTTTTTTATTCCAGGCAAATTTTGCACATAAGCCAACATACTTGGGGCGCATCTTTAAGCCAGTTTACTTTTCGAATTGCCAACGGCCAAATGAGCCCAGAGAACTTTGTACAAAGGGCAAAGTGCTTGGACCCAATGTGTGTTGCCAATCAGCTAAAGTCTTAAAACACATTTGCATAAGTTAACGCACACACACACAAAGCTGTGTGTGAGTGTGGGTGTCTATCTCTGTACAAGGATATATTGCATGTGAATGCTTTTTAATCCTTTTTGCGTGACGGCAGCTGGCGTTGAGAGACTCGCAACACGGCTCGACAATTGTCTTAGTCCTCTCAATGAGAGGGGTTTTCGGCGTAAGTCGGCCAGGCGTTGATTATAATTGACTTTGGCTGACTTAAGTGCCAAAATGGAAATATCATGTACCACATACAGTTTATAATTGTCTGAGACGCCTGCCTGCCAAAAATGTACACGTACGAGCAGCAATTGCCCTGGGGTACTTTTCTCACTTTACGGATTGTATTCTATATTGCCAGGGCACCATAGTGATATTTAAAAACGCATGATTACCCCAATTGAAATTAAATGATGTGCAAAAATGTTTAATATACGTATAATCATGCTTCTAACGTTGTCCTGGGCACTGGTCAGTCCATAACAAAACACACTTTCAATCTATTGCCATGGAGGCTAAGTGCTTCCAATTGCACAGCACCCATTCCTGATATTCCAGAACGAAACATTCCACAATTCTTACAAGTACATACCAAACAAAGGCAACAAAATAGTTTCACTCTTGGCCAATAAAAATGAAAAAAAAAGATGTATATATATATATATATGTATATAAAAACATTGTCATGGTATCACCTTCCTTTCTTCTCCAGATGGTGTTGCTGGTGGTGGTGTGGCACACAAAAAGCCATTTCAACTTGAACTTCAACTGAAAGTTGTACTTGCTGTGTGACTGCGAAGTTTTCGATTCCAGTTTAGCCTCTTTGCCTTGTGTACCCTGTTCTCTGTTGTCAAAGCAGAAAGGGATGTATATGTATAGGAACGTTTAGGAATTTATATATGGTCTTTTTCTTTTTTTTTTTTTAATTTTTTTAATATATTCTTACATATTTTTCGAGGACAATATTAAAAACATACTACCAACAGGACTCATTCCTACTCTGGCCGCTCAGCAATCAGAGTATCCCGAAATTGTGCTCTTACTCGTACATCTGTTCTGGTTTCACTGTGTTTGTAATTCTACTTATTTGTTGGTTTTCGCACCTTGCTGAGAAAGTGCAGTAAACTGGCATAAAAAATTGGCGCACTTGCGACGTGACTCTTGCATCCGCATCCGCATCCGCACCAGCACCATCCTAGCCATCATCATACTCATCAGCATCATAACAGAACATAATGATGTTGATGATGCCATCAGCATGATTAAAAAACTTTCGCATCAGCTGCTAAATCTGATCGGGTAATGTTGAGCAAAGAATGGGGTCGGTTCAACGGCCTTCCGTCTCTGGCTTGCGGCTATGCGCCGACTAAATAATTGATCCCCAATGTCTCATTTAGCCCTACACGCACACACACACACACACACATACGACCTACAAACCTTTCACCGCTTGCTCCTTGGGCATTCGCGCAAAATCAAACTGAAGTCCATAACAAGTAACTGACCGCCTCATAAAGCAATTAAGTGCATGTGGCTGACCGACCAAGCAGCAACGTGTTGGAATATCCCCAGCAAAATCAACAACAATAACAGGCATCCACACTGCTGACCCTGGCTGTCCCCATTTGACGCCAAACTCTTGGATTGGGTGCTCGTGTGCCCGCAGAGTTTGGCTTAGTACGGAGCTCAAGTAATTCATAGCATTAATTATATTAAACGACCCCAAAGCTGGACGAGACGACCACTTGATTTGGAAGAGGAGGGCAGCAGCAGAAGCAGAAGAAGAAGCAGCTATTGAGGATAGTCCTGAGCTACTGCCACAGCCTTGACCCTAACTCAGCATGTGTGGCTGTCCTGGCCAACAGCTGGCGTTGGTTGACTATATTCAAATTAGCATTGCCTACTTTGCACCATATCTTGAATGATCCATGTAGAGATAAAGATAAAGAATACATATGTATATGTAAACAAATTCTAAAATCCACAATCGATTTATTATTGTTGCAGTAGAGGGTATCTTCCAGTCTTTATTGATATATTACATGTTCGCTTATTGTTTTAACAAAATTAGCTAATAAATTCAAATAAAAATAATACCTCAACATATTTCACATAACGCTGGATAATAATAATAAAAAATAATAATTAATAAATACATTCGATCAAAAGCGGGCAAATATGGACAGTCTTTGTTGCTATTTTTGTTGCTGTTGTCGCTGTTTTTGTAGTGTGTGACAATGTGCAGATAAAAGTAATTAACGCCTATTTGGGGAATTGGCCATATAGTGCGCTGCAGGGGCTTCGACTCTGGTCAATAACAGCTACAACAAAACGTGGTTGAAACGAGCATCAACAACAACAACAACAACAACAACATGCATGCAATAATTATTGACTTATTGGCCATATTGGCATTTAAGAGTCCGATGCCACCGAAAAATATTTGCATAAAATTTGCATTGACAACGGTTGAAAGCAATTGAAACAATAATTTCGTCATTAATGTGCGACAATCCTCCAACTCGGCCACAAATCCAGCAATGTAGCGCCAAAAGCGCCCCTCCTCCTGTTGTGACCCCGTCCCTTGCAACTCACCACCGATGCTCTACCTTTGTGCCGGCTGCAATCCACCTGCAAATGCGAATTGAAAACGTGCTTATCGGCGCGCATCAGCAACGTAGCCTGATCCCGGAGACCCGAACCTGAACTCGGACCACCAGAAACAGCAGCAGCAGCAGCAGCAGGACACCATTATTGCTGTCCGAATTGCATTTAAACGCCATTACTCGCACATTGCAATTGTTTAATGCGTTTAATTACATTTGTTGGCTGGCACTTAATGTTTTTATAATTAATAGAATCAATATTGATATTGGACCTGGGACTTTGTGCCCCACAAGCCACTCACACCAGTCGCAGGGCCAAACAGTTGCGGTTAATTGTAGATTAAAAATGCAGCAATGCAACCGGCATTCAATGCGTTTCACGTTTGCTCATGCAGGCGTTAATTTTCTGGTTAAACTATAGACCTCAGTAAAAGTATATTTTCGAATGTAAATGAAGCAAAATTTAAAAAAAAAATTAAAAATAAATAAATAAAAAATGAACACCACGGTAAAACTCTGATAAAGCCACACACACAATTTGGAGCATTATTTAGCACTTATTTAGAATATATGTACATAAAAATATAGATGTTATTTCTGGTATTTAACAAATTCAAACAGTCAGATTAAATATTATTGTAATTCACACGGGGAAATTATAACGTGGCATATTTAATTATCAAAAAATATTAAAAATGTTGCAGTTAACAAAATAAAGTGGTTTTATATCAATATAAATAAGTTAGTTGTAATAAACAATAGTTTTAAATAATATAATAGCTAAATTGAATAAGTTCAACATTCACCCATTATTTGGGCCAGATTGTAGCTATTTAAAAATGTTTCGTCTGATTTCACACTGATTAAAATGCAATTTTTATTTGCTTTTAAATTGTTTACCTGCAAATATTTTTATTTGTCTTTGCGCGACGCATTTAATTACAATTGTAAGGAAGCAGAGTAGAATGGGGGGGGGGCATGTTGCACGCATGCATGCATGCATGCAAAATGTAAACAGGCTAACCCATTCGCGCTCCCCGCCAAATGGAGTCAGATGTACAAAAATAAAATAAAATGCGAGTGCTTTAAAATGCAAGCAGCGTAAAAGATTAGCGCAATTATTTCAGCTTGAAGGCGTTTAACTTTACATTGCAGCGCACACGTTGCGAGTTCAAAGGGTTCACAATTGCGCACACAATTCCGCACAACTCCCTAGGTCCATTCATTCAACTTGAGTTCCATGTTGCACAGTTCTGGGCACTTGGGCAAAAGTCTGAAATTGCCAAGTTTTGTTACGCTTTTCGTTTCGTTTCGTTTCGTTTCGCGTGAAATGCACCGATTTGAGATTTACTCATCGTCATGTGAATATAAAAAGGAAATTTGGGGTTGATATCTATGATGTGGTCATGCTGATGATCCCCGTGTTTAGTCCTTGGCCAATTGTGGAATAGAGTAAATAAGATACATTTTTGAATTTTATTTCATATATTTTGGGTGTGTGTGTGTTAGGGGTGGGTGGAGATGTGAGCAAACTTAAGCTAAGAAACATAATTCTAATGAATGGAAATCCAGTTGTTTTGCTTTATGTCACTTCATTCTGCTGAAGGATAATGCTGATCGACCAACATTGATGCTTTCTTTCTTAACCTTTTCCTAGAAATAAAAAATAAGCGCAGATTGTATATAATAAATACGAATGTACGATGAAGCCTGGTAGAGTGAAGTCACTTACATTATGTAAATAGTCCAACATTTCTTCATAGTTGGGCTAAAAATATCTCAAGAGGTCATCCCCTAACTAATGATTAAAGTTTAATGGTATGTATTGGTTATGTAAGCGATATACTATGAAAGAGTACTATACAAGTTTTTGATTTAAATTCGTTAAATTTCGTCTGGAGATGTGGGCTTGTCAATTGATTCGCATTCACCAGCTGTTAGATCATCATCATTATTCATAGTTTGAGAACCATCTAACGAGCTCTCATTTGAGTTCATGGTCTTATGCATGTTGGTCTGACGAACTTGCGGAGGCGAATGAGGTGAAACATCTGAATTCGTTGGATCCATTTCTGGATTTATCTGAAAGACATTTCCGCTCATATCGGAGGACGCAGTATGGACATTGGATATGGTATAGATAAATTGCTTATGTGCTAGAATACTTTCCATATTCACACCTACATAAGTGTTGGGCAACAGCTGTGCCAATTGCGTATTCGGATTGTCATCGTCATTCATATTAAAGATTATTTGGGAATTCTTGCCTGGCGAAAAGTATACTATTGGCACTGGGGGCAGCACCGGGCCAGTTGGCGTCAAAAAGATGTCCCTCTTCTGAATGTCTATCGGAGAGTCCCCACTGCCGTTCTCATTGTTTTGTGTGAGCTGAGATATCGATTCGCTATTAGTACTGAGATCATATTTGAATTCGTTATCCGAACTTTGGTCAGTCTGTTCATCAATGCTGGTGTTCCAGGTCCAGGGACTGTAAGCTGAGTGGGGATACGAGGGGACCGAGCTAAACTGACTGGAAGATGAGCTACTCAGTGGCTCTTGCATTTGTTGCTCGAGAGACAGCTCCGTCTGTTCCGTCGGTTCCGAGGATGTTGTGTTCGAGGTACCGAAATATGTTAGCTGCTGTTGCGTATGCCCAGTGATATGTCGATCTTGAAGCGGATTGTGTGGATGATTGGGTACTGGAAATAAAAGTCAAAGCTATAAATGTTATCATCTGAATACAAATACGTTTTAAAATACAAACAAGTTTGCTGTGTATAATAAAGGATGGCTCACTGCTCAAGAATGAACATTAGTTTAAGTAAAGCTGAAAATATATAAATGTTTACAAAGCATGGGTTAGTAATAGTGTACTGCGCTATCTGTACAACAGGTATACATTGTTAGCTATAAGGCTAGGATTATAAGTAAACATAGGTGTTCGAGTATGAGCATGTGACGCTCTCAGCTGCTGATAGCTGACCCATGCAAGCCAGCATTGTTTAAATATAAACATGAGATATGCTGATAGCTGGTTCATGCAGCGCCCTCAAGAATTAGGCACTTGAGGCTGGCTTGCATGGGGTTAAGCTATTTTTAGAGAGATGTCGATGGAGTGAGATAGCGGTCGCCTTACAAACGGCCGCACCCGATAAGGGACCATGATGTTGGATTCGCAACTGCTGTTTTTGGCTGGCGTCGCGACGGTCACCGTTACACAACGACTATTAGGCGCCGATTTAAATGCCGTCGCAGCAGTCGCCTTACCAGCAGCTGCGTAATATTATATATGTATTAGGTCTAAGCATTTTTGTATAAATAAAGAGCCTGCTCGACAGAGCAGCCAGTCTGAATTTACAACTCAACTCGCAGGTGTATAATAATTATACAATAGGTTATACTGTACGGCAGGTAGAAACCAAATATCTGTACGGCAGGTAGAAACTAAGTATACATTGTTAGCTATAAAAGGCTAGGATTTTAAGAAATAAAGCAGTATTAAATTACAATTCATCTCGTGAGCACGAATTTACGACCCGTAGCAATATTAAACACTCACCCATCGGCGGCGGATACATGCTCTTATATAGGCACTTGCATACGTTGTTGGTCTGCGTACCGACATTGATCAGAAACGTGAGGGAAGGTAGGGGTTGTGGCATCTGGGCTTGGGTCATGCCGGCAAAATGGCCACTCGACAAGGACAGCATTAGATTATGGGCACGTAATAAAAGATTCATTGATATGCTAAGATACTCCTCCGCGCTCGACTGGTCGCAATCGATCACATATCTGACAAATTCCTCAAACGTCGGAAACTCTGCCTCTATGCCTTCTGAAGGCATGTCGGAGCTACTCATGGGTGTTGGCACTCCGGGGACGTCAAAGTCCAGCACCGGCAGCATTGATTTCGAACCATTGGAATACGGAGACCAGTCGACACTTGTGCAAAGACTTTGTGGCGATTGTCTCTGCTGCGGTATGAAGACATCCGCATTCTCACACAGTCGCCGTGGCGCTGCTGCCTGTGCCTGATGGTATGCCGGTATAGTTTGTGCTGAAGGCTGTGGTGAAACTTCAGTAGCTGGCGGTGACTCTACTCGCTGCATTTGCGATTGTGATGAAACTACACAATGCTCCTGTTCAATCCTTGGATAGCTTTGTCGATGCATCACCCCCTGCTGCACTTTTGGAAAACATTTGCTATATGAAAGTACTGGTTGGACTTTTTGCTCAAATTGTCCTACGGACAGCACCGTAGGAGACGGTGACTTTTGTGCAACTCGTTGGTTCAATTCTGGAAACGAGTTTGCTTTTGGCTGTGGCGTATTGGAGTTTTTTTGCTTTCTTGGCCACTTACAGGGTTTCGATGGCAACTGATGTGCCAGCAACTGTGGTGCACGAGTACATCCTGTAGTATGTAGTAGTATAGATTTCCAGGATGTCGGTAGTGCAGGTGCAGCAATATTTTGCTGCACATCAGAGCAGCATTTTCTGCGTGAATGTGGCTTTTTATGCCCCAATTCTGGCCATTCATCCAGTGGAAACAAGTTTTCTGTTGACTCCCGCTCCTGTTGTTGTTTATGCTGCTGCTGATACTCTAATTGCTTCTGCTGTTGTTGGTGTTGGTATAGTTGCTGTTGATGCAATTGCTCCTGTTGACGTCGGTGCTGCATTTGCTGACGTTGTTGTTGTTGTTGTTGCTGTAGCTGTTGTTGTTCGTGGCGCTCTAGTTGCTCCAGCTGCTGCAATGGCTGTTGCAATGGCTGCAGCTGATATTGACGATGCTGTACCCCGACTTGCATTGGCAAGAGTATTGGCTCTCGGCCTGGAAATACCTGCTGTGGCCCAGGTACACTACCCTGTCGTTCCAGGTCGATCCCATAACCATCGGGTACCGGCACCGGTCCTGGTACCGATTGCTGCTGCGGATCTGGTCCGAACATCCGACCACCCTTCGTCTTTAGTTGCTCATTTGCTATTTCGCAGACAGAAGGTACTCATTAGAAGTGATTTACTTGGATTATTTTTGAAAGCTTACTGAAGTCGTGAATTGGTTCGTTTGAGGCTTCATTTGACGAGTTTGAGGATGCGTGTCCAGGCTGGTCTGACATACTGTAGTTGCGTCTGAATACGAACCTATACTGAATGAAACCTTAAGGGCGTTGATCTGTAACTACGCATGCAAGTCTCTGGAAAATGTATGGACTGAAATGAATATTATTTACAAACATTTTACATTTTATGCTAGAAGTTTTAAAATTTATTTAATCTCCAAGATATTCTAAATTATTCCAAAAGGGTCGGTAGAACCAGCAATAGGTGGAACTCGTAAGACTAGCATGTTCATAAATGTCTTGGTTTTGTGTAATGTAAATCGTGTCTGTTCCAGTTTAAAAAGCTTTCAACTCCACCAAACGTGCCTCGCATATTGAAGGACACCAGCTCTCTCAGCCGTATACCAAAGCGGGCTGTTTTATGGTGCTTTAGAAGACGCTGGTGCCACGCACAAAAATCTCTCAACCAGAGGGCCGACAACATTTTCGCAATTATTTCAAATATTTTTCAACACGGCTTTGAAATGCGACGTGCCGACGAATACTACAAGAGCCAAAGGATACAAAAAAAAACCCTTTTGTTATGTGTAGATGTTGCTGTGGTTTTTTGTCTTACGCCAAAATATTTTTCCACATTTTATGCTGCGCATATTTTTTGCCGCAGCCTTGGCGCGAAATTAGCGGCAAGCGGCTGAGGAAGTGGAAAAAAGGCAGCGTAGATAAACTTTAAATAAAACATGGCACACAACAAGGTCGCTGGGTTGAGGATAGAATGGGGTGGAGCAATGGTGCGGGTGAAGGCGCGGGAGCAATCGTCGAACGCTGGCACAGACCCCAATTCAAATAAAATCCTTTAGGGCTTTTGACTTTTAACTCATCCGTTTAACGAGCGCTCATGTTCGTGAGACGGCGAATGGCAGGATAGCTGGATGGAAAGATTGGAGGATGGCAGAATGGCAGGATGGAAAGATTGCCTGGGTAAGGACAATACCCTTGACACCTATACTCGCATATATATCTATACATACACACAAGCTCAAACACATGCAGCTTTGGAGTTCAGCACGTCGCGACTTGAGCGCAATTGCAAAACAATGGCCGAAACAGGCAAAGCCAATTCTGGAAGAGAAATACTCTATCTCGAACGGTATACATAACACATTTCGATATTTGTGCAAGTTTACGAAATAGAAGGATATTTAACTGCATTATTCCATATTTGATGAAAACACAAAGTGCATATATACCTTAAAAGAAACAAGAAAGAGACATTTTAGAAATCTAGTACTGGTACTATCGAACGGTCCAAAGATATATATACAAAACAATAATATTTAATACAAATAATACAAAACAAATATATTTCATATAACTCTTTCATTTGGCATATGTCAGGTCTAAAGTAAAAGAATATAACTTTAAGGTTAATCGGTCAACCGACGCCCACCCTAAGCTCACTCGTATTGAGTATTTGCTTAGTCGACTCAACACTTCAACTACACACACACACACACATACACACACACACACACAAAACGTTTTACAATTTTTATAAGTCTTTTTCGGGTGGGATATATATATGTATAACACTGCTTTGATTGCTTTTGCCTGCTGTCCCTCTCTCTCGTTTCTCGCTCTCTCTTTTTCTCGCACAAGCGCCCAACCTGTGAGTCGATTGATGACGACATCCCCCAAGCCATTGCCAATTGTCTGTTTGGCAATGGGCCTGTTCTTGTTGTTGGCGGCATTTTAGAATTGTGAACAATTGCCACTCGATGCGCATAATAAACGACTTCGAATCCTGCGCAAAAAAGGATTCGCATGCCCCACATGAAAGGCGTCGATTGTGGCGCTCGCCTAAATATGCAATGAGCCAATTCATACACAATGGCACGACCATTTGGCATTGGAATTGGCATTGACTTTGGCCCTACAGGATTCCGTCATTTAGAACTAACTGAATACACTTGTCGCGTATGCCCCCCTTGGACACATGTCCTTCCCCGCCTAAAAAGAGAGTATGCTTCGTTTAATAAATTGAGCGATTTATGCTATTTATGCGGCTGATTTGACATTAATGTGGACTGAACAGACTGAACAGAACGCCTACCACTCCCCTCCTTCCTCCCAGCACACGCATATGCATAAATCAGCGTGCGTGTGTGTTTATTTACATGTTGCTTGGCTGTGTCTTCTGCTGCCGCCGTCACTTCCGTGTGCCACCTTTTTATTTATGACAACATCTGTCGCAACAACTTACGATTTTTGGTATGTTTGTGCGTGCGTATGGGATTGTGTGCGTGTGTGTGTGTGTTGAGGCGTTAACATCTATGCCACATACATCGTTAATCATTTTAACGGTGCAACTCCTTTTCGTGCCTCAGTGTCTTAGTTCCCAGCCACCTTACGCTTCATTATCCTTAAGCTTCCCGTATTTTATGCCCAAACTTTTGCCATAAAATGCCCCCCCAATAACAACAAAAGAATAAGAGGCCGCCTGAGAAGACTAACAGCCAAACAGGATTTTCCCCAATTTTCCAACATGATCGTTTCAGTTCAATGTACTCACCTGACAAGTTTTCCAACTGTTTATTCCTCCCTCTTGCAAATGTTTTGCTTTTATATGTATATAATGAAATCCAGATTTTATAAGAGATAAATTTTCGAAATTTTCAGAGTCACTTGCTGAGATCTGCGTTGAGTTGAGAAAATAAATATAAGTATGAATAAAATATAATATATAATATAAATATAAGTATGTAAAAAAAAACACATTTATAAATTACAACCGGATTAACACCGCAAACATACGTAACACAATACATATTTATATACGTATAATAACAAAAAATACGTATATACGTAATACGTAATACGTAATGGTAGACTGCCAGATAGAGAAAGAGATAGAATCGGAAAAAAAAAAATTGCAATAGCACGTTGTGAACACATGTTTTGAGACGCCAAACTTCAATACGCCGACCACAATACATATTTATATACGACTGCCAGAAAGAGAAAGAGATAGATAGAATCGGAAAAAAAAAATTGCATTAGCACGTTGTGAACACATGTTTTGAGGCGCCAAACTTTAATACACCGACAAAATTGATTCGTTGAGATTTGCTGCGTATTCATTAATCTACAGATTGCTATAAATGCAATAAAACAATAAGCAGAGCTTGGCATACAACATTTCATATACTATATAAAAACACATACTGATATATATTACCAAAATAGTTCAATAACTCTGTTGCATTTCTGCGTGCCAAAAAGAGATGCGCTTCCTTTGTATGTATGCTTTCATCTAGTGGTGGTAGTTGTGCTATCGATCGGATTATCGAGCGCAGTATCGAGCGCAGTATCTAAATCCCTATATTCAATATATTTTTCATCTAGTGGCGATAGTTGGGGTAGCGGCCGCAATTTCGATATCACTGAGAAAGATGTATTGACATTTTCATCAAATTCAATTAGGTAATAAATAATTGCCCGCAACTTATGTGGGCCAGGTACATTGTGGACACCTGGGTGCAGGTGGGGGAACCTCAGTTTTTGGAATTGTTGAAAAATAATGAATAATTAGCTTATGGCGGGCAATTACGTTTTTTCTTTGACACTGGCCGAAGAGATTTTCAGTTCGTAATGATTTTGGTGTTGTACACACTAGGAATATCAATTCCCAGTTGCCAATCAATGTCAAAGAGTTGGAAACTGTAGACAACAATAATTCACGTTTGCCAGCCAATAAATTTGAGTAAAACATTGTGCAGGCAACAAGGGATAACACGAATAACTTTTGCGCTCAACATGATGTTACACACACTAACACACACGTTGAATACGACATTAACCTGTGCAAATAATCACCCGAAAATATATTACAGATGAAACAAAGGACACGAAAGTTTTTCTTCATTTGTAGTAGAATCGCTTCTTATGGAGGAGGCAGACGAGAAAGTCAGATGAAAATATTTAAGGCATAACTCAGTTGACGTGGTGGCATGCCACAGAAATGTAGCAAAATCTTTACTCTGGCTTAGTTTTATATATGGTATAAGCTTTGCTGGTCATTTACGGGGTCATGGGAATCCCCCGACAAAACTATAGTGCTGATAATGATAAGGATGATGATGATAAGGCTGATGATGATGCGGCTTACGGTACGAATCCAACAAATAGAAATGAATGTCAATTGATAATCAAAATAGATGCCTAACGGCGCTCCATGATTTGGTCTGAGAACTTCCATTAAGTGAAAGCTTGACAAATCCTTGAGAGCATGAGCTGCCGAGGGTGGAACGAAAGTAACTTACATGAGCAAGTTTACGTTCAACGTGCTCTCAGTTCGATTGAAAGTTAAGTTTGCTTTCCGGAATGTTCTATGGCTCTAAAACATAGACGCCATATTTTCAAACAGGTTTGCTACTGGAATGTTGAATTATTATTAGATGCCAGTAGCTGAGCTAAGAATCAGGTTCGGGGACTGTGGGTTGAGGTGCGTGTCAAGGGGCGAGTCCTTGGCCATAAATTCATGTTGGTGTCGCCTGCACATGCAAATGTCTAAATGCCTAATGAGTGAAGCTGGCGGCAGCAAAAACAGGGACACAAATGAGTCCTTAAAGATTAATTAATCTTTGTGGCACATGCGGCCGACGCTGATGCCGCTGGTTTCACAAAACAACAGTTGCCTAGGACACGCGTGTGTTGTGTGTGTGTCGGTGTGGGTGTGTGCAATGTGTGAGTATGCTGGCCGGGGCCAAGGCCATGCTGACCATTGTCCTTAGTCCTTTTTGGTTTCGGTTTTTAAGCTAATGACACAAAACGCCAAAAAGGATGCGAATCCAGGGGGTTAATTTGCCGGCTGGGTCGTTCGGTCGCCTGGTCCGGCTTATCTTTTGCTTTTGAAGAAATAATTAATGACCTCGTTTTTGCCACTGCGGCCGGACTCGCACTCTGGCGCATCAGGAAGGGCATACGGAAGCGGGAATGGGAGTTGGAGCGGGAGCAGGAGCAGGAACAGGAGCTGCGTGCTGGCCATTAAAAATCGTTTATTTCGATTTGATTTAATCCAAAATAGATTGCCCTGTCGGGCGATGCGACACAGACAGAGATGCGGCCAATTTATGCACTCAATTTACGCGCACACACACACACACTCGCAAGCACACTTATACACAGGACATAACAGGCTGCAGGATGCTGAACTGTTGCAGTTGGAGCTGTGTTGCTGGGCGTCCTGGAGCATTTATAAATTTCATTGGTTAATCCTTATTTTCGCATTAAGGGGCGCACACACCGAGCACAATGCCGCAGAGCTATGCAAATGTATGCATTGTCCTGTTGCGCCACAACAGCCAGCCCCATCCCTACCAATCGTAGCCTATCCCCACCTCACTTCGTCCCAGCCCGCCAGCCGCACCTAGCCGCTGGCAATTAAACTAATCGCACGCTAGGCTTAAAATACGATTTGCGGCGTCGATTGCCAATTTCGCCATTGAAACATTTCAAATGTTTGCCGGAATATATGGCAGAGCAGGAGAGGAGGGTGTCGGTCTCGGTGGTTTGCCCTTTGCGATTTGCCGCGGAAATTTATTTTAGCCAACACGCTGAAATTTTCCATTTTCCACATTTGCTCCCAACTTGGAAAACACCACAAATGTCATTTAAACTGTTTGCATTTAGCGCCGCTAAATGTTTAGCGGTTTTTGTGTTTTGTGGCTGCCCAAAACCCCATCACACCCTACCCCTTGCTTAAATCAAATGTTTAGTAACGATTAGACCTAAAAGGTGTTCGTAGGAAAACAGCATGATTCACGCGTCCGCCTCCCACACCTAGCAAAACTTACCACTCGTCACTTTGAACTGCTTTGTTTTGCTTTTTGCAATTCGTCCGTGCCTTATTTAGAAAATTTTGAGATTGCAATGGAAACTGTATCGAGAATTTTAAATTATGTTCAAATGCCGCTTTCTATTCAGTCGTAGCCTAGTTTGAGATTATGTGTATTAGGAGGAGTACGAGTAAGCAAACGCCTGCTTCGATACTTAATATTAATGTATTAATGTCAACATCTATCGCTCAAACTATGAGTATTCTGGATTTGTGCAACGTCCGTCATGTATGAACACAAATTTTTTCTACACCCTTAGAGACAGAGACTTGAATCTTAGAAAATGTACTAGTCAGTGCACGCGTCAGGAAAAGTATTAAAATTGTTGTGCTACGTCCACTAGGGGGCTACGAAATCGATCAACCTGCATATCTATGTATATATAATATAAATTTGAAAGAAAGTTATTGGTAACTCACTTATGAGATCGACAAAAAATTGATCAGGTGTGAGAAAGAGATGGCATGATAATCGCCGAAAGCGCGTATATGTTTTTGTGTATCTACATCGCCCCGTTACCTACGGTAGCCTGTACGTATGTGTGTACGTATGTACAGTGGCGGACAGCTTATTTGGTGGATTGTCAAAGAGAGAAAGTAATTGCCTGCCATAAGCTAATCATTCATTATTTTTCAAAAATTCCAAAGGCCGATGGTAGGTACATTTATTAACCACCAATATGAATGAGTGACCCCCATAAACTCGGGTTTCCTCCTTTGCTAGGTAGGATTATGTAAAAAAGCACCCTATTTTTAGGGGACAGCTTATTGGGAACAGGTACATTGTGGACACCTGGGTGCCATAAAACCCAGATTTTTTACCTAAAGTTGAGTATTTTCTGTAAAAGTAGATCAATCCTTCGTAGTTAGTTTAGTTATATCCTGCATCTCGGGTGCAATAAGCCAACAACGACAATGGGCAAACGGACTACCATTGGAAACTCATCCTGGAACACCACAAAAACGGATATTCATATCGCGAAATAGCTGAAATGGTCAATCTGAGCAACTCATCATCATTTGGCGCTTCGTCGACGCCAATCGGATTAAGGGCAAGGCTATTATAACAGTAGTTGTTTGTGTCACAGCCATACTCAATTCTCAGCCTTTGATTAAAATTCTCAAATGCACAAATTCGGCAACGACTACGAAAACATAAATATTTCGCTTGAGATGCAGATAATTGCATATGCAACAAGGTTTTGTTCGCTTCAAAATAATGACAAAATGCAAGACTTCATTTACATTTACATATATCAAATCAAAAAATAAAAGAAACAAAATGCTTTCAATTCATATATTATTCTTGATAAAAAAAATATTCAAAGCACACTTCATTGGGCACCATGGTATTAATTGCATTTTTGCATATTTATAATATATATATATATGTATATGGTGTAGTTTCCTTACTGATCAGTTTGTTTGTGTCCCAAAAAAATAAAGGTGGGGTGGTCCCTTCAGCACACTAAGTACAAATTGCCATGCGAACGGAACGGGCTACGTCCTATGATATATAATTTCAGTGTCTTCAACCAGCACAGCTGGGCAGGCACTGCTAGCGATCTTGTTTTCTTCTTGAATGTGGGGGAGAGTTCGTAGTAGGAGGAACCACCCTCGTATGCTCCGTAACAAATGTTAAATACACACTCATAAGAGCTGGCACTGGCAACACATTACTTGCGTGAAAGTGACAAACTTGTCCAAGTGTTGGATCGTGTAGGTAACTAGGTATCTATCATGGTAGGTCTCTTTTGTAGCGCATCTAAACCCCTTTTCACCAATACTATGGTGGCCGGATCCATTGCATATATTGAATTCTTGAACGGCGTTAATATCTCATGCTTCTCAATAAGATCGGCAACCTGCTCGGAAGTGCCATTGGTGAATGTATTGGTCACCGCATATGCAGCCTCCCTTTTTGACCTTTTATTCCCCTTTTCGAGCAAATGGCGTAATTTGTGAAATAGCCCAGCATCTATGACGGCCTGAATCTGTGTCTGATTGCCGGCCGTAATGTTGGCCACTGTCCAGGCAGCATCTTTCACAATTTTGGCCTCGGGACTATGCATCAAAAGGCCAAGCTTTGGCAAGACACCAGCTGCAATAACCATATCGGTTTGTTGATCCGATCCAGAAGCAATGTCGCCAATACAGCGCAATGCCGGCAATATAATGCTTGACTTAACGTTTCCCAGTAGAATTACGAGGCGTGGCAGTGCATTCGTCTCCAAAACGGCCTGGACTTTGTGATTGCATTCGTCCATCGCGTAGCACAACGCCCAGCACGTATTGATCAGCAACGGTTCGTCGCGGGTGAGCAGCAATTTGCATAGAACAGGCAGCAGACGCTTCACTTGGTCGAAGGGTGGCGATGATTCCCTCTTGCGGCACAAGTTTGTCATTAGCCACACAATGTTGCGCAGAAACGGCAGGGGCAAATCGTTGTTAATCACACGCAAAATGGCGTCAATGACATTGTTATCGATAACAATGTCCCGTGCCGTGGCCCCATCGCCGGCAATGTTGCCCAGCGCCCAAGCGGCCTGGTCGGCCAAATTGATGTGCTTGGACTGCAGAAGGGCTATCAAATGTGGCACTCCATTCTCATTGATCACGCAGCGCGTCTGCTCCGATGTGCCTGACGCTATGTTGGTCAAAGCCCACAAAGCCTCGAACTGCAACATATCGTTGCTGGTGTTTTGCAGCATGCGTATGCATGTGGGCACAATGCCAAAGCGAATCATCAGATCAATGCGTCGATTGCCTTCGCGACTAAGCAATTTGCGTGCATTCTGAATGCCGAAAAACTGACGCTCAGCATCCTCGCTGTTCATGGCGGCCACAATCTCATAGACCGACAATGTACCATCCGATGTTAAATCAAAGGTCTCAAGGGGCGAATCCTGCGTGTTCAGTGTGGTGGCATTGTTGTATTCCAGGAGTGCCCCATTCTTAGAGAACCACTTCACCGGCGCCTGCCTTTTGGGCTCCGGTGATGTTAAATCAATGGTCACCATGGGCCAATCCGGCGTATTCGGTGCGTTTGCTTTCGACTTGCTCATCCTCAACGTTTTTCAATTAATTCTTCACAGAAAACCTGTAATAATTTCTTTTTAATATGTACGTATTTGTATTTCAATATATTTGAATTAGTGTGTTAATAATTCTCAATTCAATGGAATATATTATGGTATCAAACTATTTCGTAGTCGGTTAAGCCCGACTGCAACGTTCTGTCTTGCTTCATTAAAAATATGTTTTATAAAGGGATAATGATTTTGTGTAAATATATGTCAGTCAGCCTGTCCGACCGTTCGTCTGTTCGTCCGTATGAACACGCGGATCTCAGAGACCATAAGAGCTAGAGACTTCAAGTTTGGAATATAAGTTCTCATATTATCATATCATCGTTTCGTGAATGTCGATGCAAATAACGCCCGCCTCCTGCACCTGGCAAAACTTACCCCTCGCAGTGCTGCAAATAGTCCGTTAAATTTAATGTTGATCGGTGATTTGAAATGCTTTGATTTGCTTTTTTCAATTTGTTTTGAATTTGGTAAATTTTGGAAATTCCAATGGAAACCAATTGTATCGACCAATTTCAATTCAATTAAAATAAAGCGTTCTATTCAGTCGTAGCCTACTTTGAGGTTATGTTTAACAAATTTTTTTTTTGAATCTGTGCTGGTTAGTTCATATGAACAGTTGAAAATTGTTTTGATTTGTGAGCTTCAACGTACATGGAGAAGTATCGAAGTACATTCAATTCGTCCGTACCGTATTTGGGAAATTTTCAGATTGCAATGAAAACTGTATACAGCTTTCTATTCAGTCGTAGCTTACCTTGAGATTACTTGTGCTCATAAGAGTAAGCAATCAGCTGGTTCGATACTATATCGATATATTTTAATGAATCAATGTCAACATCTACCGCTCAAGCTATGAGTTTTTTCATTACTGATTTGTTGTTTTTTTTTTTCATTAATATTGAACTACTTTATCCATGGAAACAATTGGTCGACAAATTAAATTCATAATTCAATTTAGATGTCGGCCGATGGACATAAAGTGCAAGGATATGTCTTGTTTACAATTAGTACAATTTGTGAACTGGATGCGTCAATGCGACAAAGCGTCTTTAAACAATGAGACCAAAGTGCAGTGAAGGAAAATTTGGCAATATACTAGAATACTACTAGAATACTAGAATTTACAATCTGGTTACGAGAAATATATATATCGGTCTTACCAGAGTATAGCATTCTTGCTGGTTTAATTCAAAAAATGCATGAGTGTAAAATCGGTAAATCTGCCTCTCGCTAGTTAAGAAACGCATATATTCTTCGTCATTATTTGGGATATATGGAATTATATGGCTATGCAAAAATGTCCCATTTATGAGAGACAAATTTCTTTGGGTCATATTGAAAAGTCGTAAAAAGCCAGTATCTCATGGACGCATTTGAAATCCACTTAACTAATGAGGTCATAAAAACTATCTAAATGACTGGATGATCATGGTATTATAATAGTGGAAATATTTGAATACCACTTTGTGTGTTTTTTGTTACACTTGCATTTTACAAAATCTTATTTTAGGCGGTCAGAAAATTATTTGATTAATTGCGTAACGTAATCTCTTTTGTTATGTATAAAAAAAAGCTAATAACAAAAAGGTAAGGAAACTTGGGTGAACCACAAATGGGAAACAATATTAAATGCTCCTTTGAAGAGTTGTCACAGAGGCAGCCGAAGAATACAATTTTCATGTGATTAATGATGTCGACGTTGGTCCCGCAAGTGGCTGGCCATTCTAATCGTCTATTCCCTGGTTGCTCTTTAGCAGAAGTCAAGCATGGAGACGCAACTGGGTGCCATAAAGCGAATCCGTCAAGAATGCGTCAATTTAATTGCGCACGTGACGCCCGCCCGAGTCATGAATGACAAAGGGAACAAGACAAGGGCAGGAGGAATATAGAATAGAGTGGAAGTGAACTTGAGATGGGGAGCTGTTGCGACTCGAAGCCACGTGACGTTGACATGCACATTGACAGGAGGATGTCAGGATGTGGGCAGCGGATTTGCAGTGGCTGCAAGCGAACCTTCGTTGCATTGCGGCGGCTAATAACGGTCCCAACATTTTCAACATGCTGCGCTCTATATTTGATTTTTCGCAAATTTCATTAAGCTAGATAAATGGCTGACTATTAACAACAACAACAACACCAACAACAACAACAAACACAGCAACAACAAGCTTCATGTAGCAAACTCAGTAGTTGCAGGCGTTGAATTTCTGTTATGTATTTATGCAAAAATTGGTTATGGATGCCAAAAGCGGAAACCGAAATCGCACTCAGTTCTGTTGTTACACATACACTACCAACTCGGGCCACGACAACTGTGTGAGGAAGTGTGTACAATTTTATGAATTCGAATATTCGAAAACTTCACACAGTTTAAAACGTAAATTAAGTCTTGAGACATTTACCTATAACGAAAATTGCTTGAATGCCAATAAATAAATCATATATATTCCTGATCCTCAGCCAAAATGGTGGATGGAGCAGATCAGGTAAACTAATTTTTTTTTTCGTCGACTTTTGACATCCCAAGCCCAGCATTCTATTTAATCATTATTGAAGTGTATACAGAATTCGATGGTTTGTCAATTGGTTGGGGCTTGTGCCAGGATGTGGCTCTGGTGACATGATAAATTGCATGAAATTATTTTCAAACTGCCAACCCCCGGCTTGCGGAATGGGAAAGATGTAAATAGGTAGTGCTCTGGTCGTGTGCCCGTTTGCCCGTGTGTATATCTTGACAATATCTGCGGTATCTGTAAAATGCTATACTTAAAAGTTAATTGTAGCTGAGAGCAAACTTTTTGGCGGAGCCTCACGAATTTGAAATTTATTCAAATTTCGTATACAAAACGCGACATGTTGTAATTCTCCAAGCGATTGTTGTTATTGTTGCCACTTTGGCTGTTGTTTGTTGTTGTTTGTTGTTTGTCTTGTTAAGCTTATCAGGCCCGCATTTTGTTTGCTTGCCAATTTTCGTAACTTTAAGATTTATCGCACAGAGGTCTGAGTCTGATAAATGCGACATTGTTACCAAATCCGAAACGCGAATTGCGACAGCTGCTGGGATTGACTAGGCTGACTGGGCACGAGTGAAATGCCAGAATGTGGACAGGCTTTCGACTGGGCCTGGCAAATTGGTCATTAACTGAAGCACATTCAAGCACACAAACAGACACACACACGCACACGCACACGAGACAGATGGATGGAACACAACGATAGATTGCAGGACATGGCGTCAGGACATTTTAATTTGTTCTGTCAACGGCACACGTTGACCGCAGAGTTGCAGTTGCAGCCAAAACTGATTTGTTTGGCACACAACACCTGAAGTACACCCCAGCTCCACCCTAATCTCTCCACTGGCCCATCCACATGCACTCAATCGTAACGTGAAAGGACACGTTGTTGATTTCTAATTTCACGCTGCGTTGTGTGAAAATCAACACTGTTCAACGGTCTCATTTTCCCACTTTCCGGTTTTTGATGAAAATCGAAAACGCAGCCCGCAGAAAAACGAAGCAAATGACGCCTAATCGCCTAGCATATTCCCAATAATCATTTTTCTCTATTTGATTGAAAAGCAAATGGATTTGCACTTTGGCCAATCATCTGAAGAGCTAGGTCAACAACACATTGTAAGTACACAGCAAATTGAAGTGGGAGAACTTTTGCTGCAATTACTCAAATTCCCGTAATTTCGGATTTCAAAAAGATGAACAAAACCAGAAATGCATTTTTGGTATGACCATCAGATAGATATATCATTTACAATATAATATCTAACATTATAGCTTGATATTAAACTCCGCATCAAAAACCAGATTCTGCTCTGAAATCTTTATTATGATGAAAACCCAAAGTTATAGTATAAACATAAACATACTTATAGACAACAAAATTCCAGTCATTTATTTTCCAAACATTTTCAACAATTAGTTAATTAATAATTATTTTGTTAAATAACTTGGCATGAACTTTATTACATTTATATAATATTACTGATTGACTTGCAATGTATGCAGTTTTAAGAATTTTGAGCATTTAAAACATGATCCGACATGACTCCCTAGGCTCCGGGGTAAGTTTGATGATTTGTATTTGAGGAAGTACACTGAAAGGACGATGCACACTTTAACGTTATACTGAGGGGCTCTTGGCAGAATTTCTGAATGCTCACCTTGACAAGAATTCTTGGTGTAATTGTGCGTTGCGGCACGCGAAATTAAACAAGGACTAAATGCTGAGTGGGCAGCTGGGTGCCCATAGACAATGGAGCTTTGGAGTTGGGGGAAGTAGAAATGATGCGGTTGCTGCTGGCGATGTAGTGGCTGGCTCAAGGGGTCGCTAAATAACAAAAGAATGATAAACGCCCAGAAGCGACGTCTGCCACAAGCCCCACACCACAATGCCACACGTCACAAAGCTGCCTTCAAGCCTCCTAGACGCTATACAGTTGCGCGCTAGGGCCTTACGGGACACTCCGAGGTGTCGCAAAAGTTTTTGCCATCTGAGGAGGGCGGGACATGGAATGTCGTCTATTGTCCCCCAAAGTGTTTTTCATATCCTTGCCGAATGTCTCATAATATTGTCATCAAGCGCATAGCACATTCAATGAGATGGCTCAAATATTACAAATCATATACAATGTGAGTATATACATTCTGAATCAGCATCAATCGCCAAACCGCAATATCTAACCGTATGCGCGAACTTGTACTGTACACTGTATTAAACTTATCATCATAACAATACTATATGAAAAGCAGAAACTGTCCGATTTTTTTTTAATAATAATATGTAATAAAATTTAGACTTTAACAGCTGCATTCCGGTCTATAATAAGAGTATATTATATTCGGATAGGTAACCTTCGTTATATTCAGCTTTCCCAAGACTCGGGCTGGAGAAGTTTTTCAACATTTCGTTTGTTTTATTATCTTTTATTATTATTTCATTTGCTTTTGTCTTAGTTGTTGAGCGAACTGTTGTTGCTGCTGCTCCTTATGTGCTTCTCCTTGCTGCTCGACGCTAAATTGGCCGTTAAGATGTAAAAGATGCGGATTTCGGTGATTTAGCAAGTTGGTTGCCATCATTTCCATTGTTGCCCTTGTCACTGTTTTGTTGTTAACGGAGTTTCGCTAGCGGTGGCCTGCCGGCCCAAACTTGCGGCGGAAATCGCGCTAATTTTGCCACCTGACGCCAAGAAGAAGAAGAAGAAGAAGAACATTACGGACGACCAACGGAAAACAAATGCTGTTATACTCTATTCAATGCCAACAAGTCGGTGGCTTGGTTTGGCAATCATAATAACCCCAGCAGTTGAGGTTGATATGACAAAGGGTTTATTTGTTATAAGCTCAATTATTTTGAATTAATTTTTACCTGTATCAACAAAAGAAAATAAAATAACTAAAACTCAATTGTAAGAAGTCATCTATAAACTAAAACCCTTGGACCTCATGTCGAGTGTTAATGTATTTACATATAGGAATGTAAGCCAAAAAAAAATACACTTCCTCTTCTGCGTACCTAATGCCAAAACTCTATAAAAATAAGCCTGTGTTCAATTTTTTGAACAATAAAATTGACTTTGGGATGTTTACATTGTCATAGCATTTCTAAAATTTACTGATACTTGGTTAAAGCCTGATATTTCAGATCATTATTATTATATATTGATTGCTGTTAATTCCGACCTTACGTCAGATTATTTCTTACCTCCATTCTCTCTAGACATTCAATTTATAAATATTAAAATTGTGCTTAATACTTTTTCTACGTTCCACCTCCATCATATGTCTCTATCTATCTAAATCTTCTAACCGCTATCTATATATTTCCTCTATTCTTCCTGATGGAAACTATTTGATTGTAAGAATTGTTTTTAATCTTCCAGAAATTGTATGGTCTGCTCCACCATATGTATTTGTGCCACTCAGCTCAAATGAATATATTGCTGGACTTCAAGAGTCGTCACTGTCTCAACCCGCTTTCTGAGTTATCAGATTTTACTTGTAGTATTATCTCTCTCTCTCTCTCTCTCTCTCTGATCCCTATCAGCTTAGGCTCGATTTGATTATGGAACTTCCAACTTCTGTGCCTATTGTAGTTACGGATTCAACATGTTAGCAACGTTGCTTCCGTAAAGCAAATTTTTTCAAACTAAATCAATTATTATTTGATACTGATTGGTCAGAATTATATATCCACAATTCAACATGGATGTTGCATTTGGATGCAACAGATCTGCACGCTGAGTATTTCAAATGTCTAATTGCATTTTTGATTCTTTGATTCAGTAAATTACTGACTCCTGGTTCATAAACTAAACCTTACCTTGCCCACTCATTTGGTAACGTATTATTTCATGAAATATTTTAACGTTCGTTCAGTTTGGTATTGGCCATAATGTGCTGGTGTCATTGTTCAGCTAGCAGAGACATACACCTTGAAGCAGCAAAAGCACATTTGCCGAACGAAGCTCAGCGAAGACACAAGCCAAATGTTAAATTCCTCAAGGTATTAATATTAAGTGTGAAACCTCTATGCATTCCAAATATTTTATTTTTATTCCCTGATCCCATTAAAAATGCGTAAAATGGATATAATGGTTTTGTTTGACTGTCTGTAACAGCTAAAAGGAATCATCTCCGACCTCATAAAGTATATACATTCTTGATCAGGAGCAGAGTCGATATAGCCATGTCCGAACGCCTGTACGAACACACGGATCTCAGAGACTATAAAAGCTAGAGACTTCAAATTTGGAATATAGGAACAGAGGCTTTTAATTAATACATTTCATGCATATGCATATTATTGATCAACTGCTCAAATTTCAAGATCGAAGAAGAAACACCCAAGTTATGGTCGAAAATACATTCTCATGTATTGATCTATCTATCTATCAGTGGCCGCAATTATTTTCTGTATGCAAAAATATAAGATAATATATAAGAGTGGACTTGCAGACCTGCTCACATTTGGGTGCAAAACATTCTAAAGAGAAATTTGCCAATAAAATTAGAATATATATATATATTTAACTGATGGGTTCAGGGTATATCGTAGCGACCACCCTCGACTACAGCATTCTTACTTGTTTTATTCAAATTTGTTACAATTCTCTTGTCGAAATTACACCACTTCTGCTTTGATAAAATAGATCAGATTTATTTGATCATATAACATATGATGCAGATAATGATTTTGTCTTTAAATCTACTCATATGTACAATATGAATTAATGTTGTCAAAACAATGAGTTAAGCTATGAATAGCATATGAACGAACATACAAATTCATTTCAAAAAGCCTTCGCTTTTTAATCTCAGTTGGGTTTTGGCAAAGTTATGGCATTTTTTAGGTTTCGACCTTACGATGTCCGTTTTTTTTTTTTTTTTTGTCAAAATCAGAAATTTGCATTTGTTTCAATTGATTAAATGTCTCTCAACTGCCCTTTAAAACTTATCCAGAGGCATCTATCTAATGATAAGGGTTGACCGCAGGAAACTCTCGTTGAGCATTTCCTCAAGCAGCATCCGTTCGGGTATGTTTCTCACATCTGTTTGCGAGTTTCCGTTGATGCATTTAAATGGTTTTCGAAACACATATATAAATATTTAAAGACTTTGTTGTTGTGGTTGCCGGTGTGGTCGTTGTTGCTATTGTAACCTAATGATAAAACAAGCTAACAAAAAAAATTGTCGGCACATTTCGCAATTCTCGCATTTCCGTCGCATCGCTCGTTTCTCGGCCAGCGGAAACGCAACGTCCAAAATCGTATAGCCAAATCGATAATCAAAGTGTATCAAACGCTGCGGGCCACCAATTTTGGGGCCCTGTTGGTTCTGGTTAATTGGCAGGCCCAAAAGGCGGACGCCAGGCGCATTCCAATTGCCAATGTCGTCTTCTATGGGTCGTACGATCGTCGACGTTTTCGCTTTGTGAATGAAACTCAAAACTAGCACTACGGTTCCATCTCCCTGCTCCTCATCGCTTCTTTGCACCACGTACATGCCTTAAAGAGAGCCACACCCGTTGACGAGGGACGGCCACGCTCATTGCCAAAAACGTTGCTGCCATCAGCTATTCCATTCAGTAGGCGTATTCGTGGCGCTATTTTTAATACATTAATCAATTGGCAATCACGTCCAACAAATGCACAGCAACAACAACAACAACAGCAAGAAACATAAACATATTTGGCACGAATTGGATCAATGGCAACGCCCTCTGCGCCCGGCAGCCGCTCTTCAATGCTTCAAGTGCTTCTAACATTTCAGTCGGCCTGGCTCGTGTTCGTTTCCTTCCGCTTCCGCTTTCGTTAATTTCTCATTCTTTCTTTTTTTATGATCCACACTCGACGCTTTATTTATTTCAAGTGCAGCCAACTTCTAATTGTTGCCGTTGCAGTCTGCCATCTTATGGCAGCTGTGACAATGCTGCCGCCTCCGCGTCGCATGTTAAAAATATTCTCAATGAGCTTGGCATGTGCCACAATATCCAAGAGCAGAAGAGTCTAAGTCGTTTTCCAGTTGCCAGCTTCACGTTTTACTCAAACGTAAACGAGCACTTTCATCTTCATCTTCATCTGATCCTACTCAACGGGTTGCGAGCGATCATTTTGGGAACGATTTATTTGTCATTTTTGGTTCATTTCCTAAAATGCAATAAATATATATTTAATATGTAATTTTAAAAATAAATATATAATTATATACTGTGAACACTAACACTTACATTAAAATCGTCAACTTGAAATTTGTATCATTTAAAGTCCTCAGGTTGCAAAAAAATAACTTTTCAATAAAATGAAATTTGATTAGCAAAAAAAAACAAAAATAAATTAAACGAAGTAAATACTACAATTTTATTCTAATGTTCAATAAAATGAAGATGACATTCTTCAATTTACAGAATATTTGTATTCCAACACAAAAAATTGTACTTTCTTCAACAACAAGTTTATGTCGAATCGTAAGCTGAATTTTTCAACACATTTGGCTATTCTGTGGAAAGAATAAAAATCATTATTGTAGTGCCTTCAATTAGTGCTAGTTACAAACTGAAGATATTTTTACTTTTCCCAGCAATAACCAATCATCAATTGTATGGCTAATAGTCTGTGGCATAGACGACCGGTCGCGTTTCGTGGTCAGTCCAGTCCGTGGCCAGCTGCCACTGCGACGACAATGCTTCGTATTTGGTTTGAATATTTTTTTTATATTGCTTATTTTTTTTTTTTTACTAATTTATGCCACGTCGCAGCTAATTAATTTCTGTTAGCCAGTCAAAGACATGGGGGCAGCATTGGCAAATCTACAACAGCAGCAACAGCAACAGCAACAGCAACAAACAAGAAAGTCTCACGGCTCGTGCATGGAATAAGCAATGTGTGTTGATTGTTGCAATTGTTGTTGTCTTCGGATTTTCATTAGAAATGTTTGCGCGTTTTTCAGTCGGCCCGTCGCCATTTTTGCCTTGGCTAAACCAAACTCGCGCGTTGATATGCCAACATCAACAGCCAACCAACAACATCAGCAATAACATTGTTGCCTTAACAAGCAACTAATTGTGTAACTGCAAATGCAACATTCATAAATTAAAAGGCGTTCCTCGTTGCCATTTCCATTTTCAATGTTAATCGTCGAATGCAAAATGCCAAATGCCAAATGCTTATGCTTAATGCACCCACGAGAGCAACTATTGATACCAGGGATACGAAAAGCGGCTTGTAGGGGTGATAGGGGATCCAAGTTTGACTCTGCCTCTGCCTCTGTCTCTACTCAATTCCATTTTCATTTTCATTTTCATTGAAAGACGTTTCCTGCCTTACGCGCTCCCATTTCCCCTTGTCCCTTCTCTATCTCCCTGTCTATCACCCCATATACTTTCAGCAGCTGCATTGGAGACATTTGCATTAACCAACATGTTCTTATACCCTTTACAGAGAGAGAGAGAGAGCATTGAGTAGGACATATCTGCAAGGGTATATTTGGTTCGGTGTGCATTCCGATAATTGTTCTATCCAGATTTTTAAAGTTGTTGCCTTAACAGGTGCTCGTTTGGCTATGAGCTGGGTAATCTTGGAGGCGTGACAACTAATCGAGCGAATCGCACAGACAAATTAGATGCAAGATGCGCTAGAGACCCTAAAGTCACCATAATAGAAATACTTTAGATAAATACGAGTACACATTATAAATGCATACAAATTTTAATCTTTTTCTAGGAGCAAATATCATTCCAATTATTGCACAAGTTCAACAATAGATCGCAAACAATGCCTTTGGGAAACAAAAGCAGGAAATTCCAGTTGTCAAGATTAGGGAAATTTCACGAAATTTCGAGAAAAAACATACACTCATAAAGATACATATATATACGCAGTTGGCATGGATCAATAGTTTGTTTGAATGTTCATAAATTTCGAGCAAAATACATTAGTTTCAACGGAATACAATTAAACACGTTCCATCCGAGTTGTGAATTTTAACGCTACGCGCCACAAGCTCTCCTCCTCTCCCCCTCTCTCTTTCTCTCCTGCCTCCCGCTGAGTGCCTTGGCGGACGGACGGCTAGAAATCAATGGGAAGCACTCAATTCACAGATTGAAAATACCGAACAATTAAAATTAGGTTGAAACAAGTGAATAAATTTATAAAACTTTTTATTGTTGCACACTTATAGCACTTAAATTATAAACATTTTTAATTTTTCCATTTTTCTCGCTTCTTTTGTTTATTGTACTTCTTGTTTGAATTTTACATTTTTTTTTTTTTTTTTGGTGTTTCGATTTGTCGGTTGTTTTGTTATTTATTACTTGCCCAAGCCAATTTCGCAAGCGATTTAATAATTATAAAATATTAAATATTTATAATTCTAAATGAATATTTTCGCATTTCGATAAGAACAAATACAAAAAAAAACGTTCTTTATAGTTAATATACGGTTAATATATTCGCATATACTCCTATATATTAATAAATATATATATATATATATAATCGTTGATATGTATGAGTATGTGTGAATGTGGGTGTGTGGGTTATGGATGAACGATAATATGTATGATATACATTATGCACGACTATATATTAACCATATAGTAGCTGATATGCTGCCGATATTGCTTGGTTCTGTTCCACTCGTCACGTTCGCTCGCCTTAATATTTACATTAAGTAGAAATTTGTTAATCATATTATAATGCATTCATAGTTTGTAACTCTGTTCGATCTCTTCCAATCTTGCTCGCTCTCTCTCTCTCTCTCTCTCTCTCTCTCTCTTTCATACTCTTGCTCTAAAAACACAAACAAAAAAAAAAAAAAACAAAGAACAATTTTTATTTATTTACAAAACGATTTGCCAATTTCGTGTTTAGAATTCAATAAACGTTCATTGCGGCAAACAGTTTGGCTACAAATATATAAAAAAAAAAACGAACTGAATTTCCAAATAAAATGAAATTTATAAATTTGTGAATTGATATTCAAATATCAATAAATAAATCCATAAGGCTTTTATTGAATTTGAGTAGTTTGCCGAATGTCAAAGTTATATGATTTTGGCCACACCATTTGCCAGCTTTGAACGTACGAAGCGCAATTTAAATAATTATTTATTAATTATAGTAATTAATTTCTGTGCCTTTGCATTACAAACAAGTCAACATACTATTTAAATTAAATATTAGGCAATAATATATACTCGTACGTTTTTAATATATTTCTTCAGTTTTGCAAGTTTGCGAGCTCCTTTCAGTTGTCCTTATGTGTAAAGATGCTGATGCTGATGCTGTTGTGGTTGTTGTTGTTGTTGTTGTTGTTCTTATTGTTGTTGTTGTTGTTGTTGCTGCTGCTGCTGCTGCTGCTGCTGCTCTTATATCTTGTATAAGCGGTACCAGACGTGAATGTACACTTAAGTTGTTAACAAAAAATGCATTAACTGCTGGCCAGAATTTGAGCTTCAGCCCTTCAAGCCGGCCAAAAGTCCAACTCCGCCTCCAATACCGATTCCGTTGTTCTCCTCGATGTATACGTTGCCCGGTTGCAGCGTTTTTAGAATGCGTCGCTCCTGATGCTTGGCATGCTTCTCCACTACAGACAGCGAGCAAAAAAAAAAAAAACAGACAGAGAGAGAGAAATATGAGTAAAATTTTGAGCCGTAGGCCACAAGCGTGGCTGTCACAACTGAGTGACAGCCATAGTCCCCGATTGAGTCGGTATTAATATTCAGTGCTGGCGCGTTCCCATTTGCATTTGCCATGGAATCAATGGCGATCGCATTGCATGGGCCATTAAACGGCTATTGTCGCCGACAATAGGCCGCCGCCCACGGGCTCAATGGCCAATTTAAATGCATATTCGCAAACACCTTGTCAAAGAGGAGCAAACATGCAACAAAAATAACACACAAACACACACACATACAAATGAGAAAATGAAATTCTTTCGTTTGTGGAATGCAACCCCGCGGCGTGTTTGCAACGCCCAGCTCACTCACAGTCGCAGTTCAAGTCACAGTCCCCGTTCCCATTCCCGGCCAGCCCAGTCCTCTGCCAGGCGCATCAAATTGGACTTGAGGAAGATCACAAGTGGTTTGACCTTTGACACACTTACCAGGCAGCAGCACATGTTGCGGCTGAAAGATGCCCGACTGCGCCGATGCTGACGCCGCCGCCGCCGTCATGGCCGAGGCAGGCAGACCACGCAGCGCATCCGCATTGCCTATAAAGAAGGTGCCACCATCCAGACTCTGCACCTCGGCCAGCTTGGCCATCAGTTTCGTGGACAACTCTTCCACATCTGCAAAAACAAAAGCGAAAGAACAGAAGAAATTAGGAAAATGTTTACATTTGTCAAAACCATTAACAACATCTGGAATTTTGGTTAGAAATACTTAGTTGGTATTAGCAGGCGATCCCAATTTGTTTCAAAAAGAAGAAAGCTACTCCTTGGTCGTTCCACTATATAAATATATACGTACATATACATAAAGTGCACATTTAATTTTATATAGTACATGACTAATGAATTCAAATCATATCGGAGATTGTTTTTAAATATTTGATCAATGATCAATCAATTTCAAACTTCCTCAAAACTTGGGCAGTTAATCAAGTTAGTTTTCCATGATATAGTTTATATGGAAACTCTTAACTTTTAATTGAACAGCAAACGATAATCGATAGCAGAGAAATCTATCCTTCCATTTGTTTATTGAAGGTCAAAATTGTCTCGGTTCCCGTGTACTTATTGTATACGTATGTAATTTTCGCAAGTTCTATGAAATATTGTAAAGGCCTTACTGAACTCAGCCAGAAGCCTGTACAAATATTTATTATATTTTTGTATTCGCGCTATCCGATCAACAATTATTAATACCAGACACATTGTTGATTGTCAGTGCCAGGAAATCGAAAGGGGGTCGTTCAGGGGCCGCTGGTGCGCATTTCCGACTTGTAAACAAGCGCAGTGGGCGTAAATGCTGGGCGTGTCCAAAATAGACAGCCAGCAGATAATTTATCATTTATTTTTAAACTGAAGTCAACAAAACAAAAAAAAAACCAAAAACAAAAATCGACACACGTCGAGGAAACTGAACAACAACAAAATGTGCTGATGAAGAAGAAGAAGAAGCAAAAAGAAAAGAAGATCAGCATGAAAATTAAGTTCCATTGCCCAACAGACACACTGTGGCTGTGGCTGCCTTTCGATTCTTTGCTCTTTATTATAAACAATCACAGCAAAATTTCACACAAGAACAACAAAAATACTGAAAACCATTTCGTGAAGAAAAGCAGAATGAAAACTTGGAATTGGAAAAAAAAAAAAAACTGAAGAGGAAAACAAATTTTCAAATTTGCGCAGTTCAATTATTTTCGAAATGTTCAATGCGCCAAGAGAAGGTAAGTACATACATGTATATACACACGGATGCACAGATTCTAGAGGGGTGCGAGGAGTACGAGTGCGAGTACGGATAAGAGTACGGCTATGATCACGGGTCTGAGTACTTGCCAGAGTACGAGTACTGAATGTATGCATCGTCAATTATATATGTATACACTATGCCAGTTTATTTGGAATATTGGGAAAAACGGAACAATCCAATTTTCCATAGAAACGGTATGCCAAGAATATTCTAGCAAACTGATTTGTGAAAACAGCAAGTCAAGGGACAAAACAAAGAAGTACCACACGAGGACGAATGGAGCTCAATTTAAACAGATAATGTGATTCAATAGATCTCAAAATGATAGTCTGTATTTCGATTTTCTACGATTTTCTATGGATATTAAATATTTAATTTAAAAAAAAATAAATAGATGCGGTTCTGTGCAATCTCGTTCAATGTGTTGATCGCAGAAGAAAGAAGAAGTCAAGATAAATTGGTATAAACAAAACCTCTTTATAAAGATACTTCAATACGGACATTAAATCAAGGATCTTGTCTGAGTGTAATCGGAAGTAAGCATATACTTGAAAAACCTATGCTAAGATATTTAGAGTTTGGATGAGAAACTCTTCTTATGTTCAACTCCGAAACGTTGTCCAAAAACGTTGGGAATCTCTTGCACTACTTCATTTTTCTCTCTGTGTCTCTGTTTCTCTGTATATCTCTCTACTTGAATACTCCATTTGAATACTCCATTTGAATACTCCATATTATGTATGAGCATAAGCTGCAATTTTGTTTGTGGTGCATACAGAGGCTCTGTGTTCGGTTCCAGCTCCTACTTCATCTTCTCCAAGTCCATTGGCATTGTTATTTTTGGAAAAGCCGTAAAAATGCAGGGAACGGAACAGCGCAGATCGACGAGTGTGCCTGCAACATTTGTGCGAGTTGTGTATATATATATATATATATTTTTTTTTTTTTTTTGTTATTGCCTACTCTGCTGCAAGTTAAAGGAAGCCATGGGCGCGTGCCGCGTAAAAATGGCAAATGTAAATGGAAAGGGTGGTGAAGATGGAGAGCGGACGGGGAAGCTGATAAAAGGAGCAGAGGACTTGCATTGATGAGGGGGCAACAGGGAGGCGGCAATTGTCGAAAGTGCGCTTGAATCCGCCCAGTCACACCTTTCTGTGCAACAACAACTTCCTGTACTCGACTCGGCAGCTGGTCCAATATTTAGTCACCGTCATCATCATCATCATCATCATCATCATCATCAACAGGAGACGAAGAGCCGCAGCTTGATCGAATTGAATAACTATTTTTAGACAGCAAACGGGAAGCGGAGCACGACGCCACCAAGAAGTGTTTTGTGAAGCATTTACCCAAGTGCAACGTTTGGTATTCGATTGCTGCTCGATTTCCCATACAGTTGACACTCTTCGCAGGCAGCCTGGTGCCACACAAAAAGGCGTTGCATGAAGAAGGCGTCGCAGTCGCTGCCTGGCATTTCCTGCCCTTCGTCTGTTTTATAGCACTTGGCTGCCGCTGTGACATGATTTCGGAATTTTATTACATGCCCGCGGAAGTGATTCGTCTCTGCGGTCTACAAACATCCGCTTGTCCTTGAGATAGACACTCCACGCCACGCCACGCCACGCCACGCCAAGCCACACCACGCACACGCAACATTTGTGGCGTGTTGCGTTTACTCTTCCGATGCACGTGTCTTTTACCTGAACATGCATTTGTTGTTGTGTGCTTCCGGTATTGGTCTGCCAACTGATTGTTTAGCCGGGTATGTCTCTGAAATATTTACACGGGTTTTGTGGGATCGTTAGGCAAGTGCTGAAATTTTGTTTTTGTTCATTTCTTATTTATGATTTTTGGTTTATATTTATATTTTCATTTCGCTGGCACGCTGGCACGCTGGACATGAATGCACTTTCTGCTGGCCGCTGCGTGGGTCGCCGCCAACGCCAACCTCAACCTCAACGTCAACGTCAACACGCGCTGAATTATGATTACAAGAAGCAAAGGAAAACACAACATGGGAATCCTATCAAGGCAAGGCATACATTAAATTCGTTGCACCCGTGGGTGGGCAGGCGCGAAAAGCGTGGAAAATTCACCCGCTTTACCAATGTTGTTGTTATTCTCTGGCCTTTGCTATGGCAATATTACTTCCCATACATGAACCAATATATGTTTACCTATCTAGCTATCAAAGTGCTTTCTGGATTTAAGTTTGGACTTTTAAATTGAGATCGTTCGCTTCGGAGAGGAGTACAAATATTATAGCTAATATATATATCTACCCACATGAGAGCTATGATCACAAATTCACAGATATAAACTATTGAATGTGAGTCCTATATAAATATTTTAACTTCGACCTTTCTGTAATTATGTTTAACATATGTTTGATTACCAATCAGAAATTTAATTAAAGTTTATATACCACTCGATAAATCAGCTGGCTCATAATATATATAAATCAAATATAAATGTCGATAATTTATGCTGTCTTTGGAATGGAAGCAAAAATGTTTGTCAAGGCCTTACTTACAAATTTCCGAACCAAACCTTATAATTAGGTTTTTTGTTTACCAAGTTATCCTAAACAACTGAAAAGGAGTGTGTCTTATAATACTCATAGAATAACATATATAATCATGGGACTACTTCATCAACTATGGTTTTTTTTCATCCATGACTAGAAAAGAATGTTATTTTTGGCGTCCCAAAGTTGGCATTTCTTTCCTGTTTAATTTGAAACTTTTGTGTGTGGTATAACAAGCCGGCTTGATGGTCGTAAGTGTTGAGTCTTTGCAGTATTCCGTGTGCAAAACTCATGCATATCGCTTATACGAAAAATCAATCAGTTAATCCTGTGGTAGTCCATCCTCCTTCCTTATTTGGTCTTCTACAATTAATCTCTCTCTGTCCTATCACTCTTTCTTTGAGATATACGGTATCGCAAGGGGCCAAAACTGGCCTAAGTGTGCCGAACCTGCTCGGCAATCGTTAAGCCTAACCTAACCGAACTTTCCGTAATGCTTGTAGCAAAGTTGATTGTAAATACGATGTCCTCCATGCCCCCTGGCTGTATGCGGTTCTTAAGCCCTGTACTTCATTGGTAACTGCCACCTGCTCGCATAATCCATCAGAAGTTTGTTACCCTTCATGTTCGCCTGTGGCTTGTGTTCCTGCGGAACGCATGTTTGCGGTCAGCTCGAACACGAACAGCAAAACTTTCAAGCTGGCTAAAAATATTAATAAGCTTCAGAAACGTGTGTACTTTGTTGTTGTTTTTGTTGTTGAAAATGTATGCAAAACGCGTCGCTGCCGATGTTGTCAACGAGGCAACATCACGGACGGACGGACGGACGGACGGACGCACATGCGCCAAATATTTGGTCGTTTCGTTCTACTTTGAGGCTGGAGCGCAAGCGCTGCTCTTTTGGAGGACGGCGAACCACAACTGTTCATTAATATGCGGCTCAGCTGCCGCTTGCTGCAACTTCAACTTCAACTCCCAAATCTCGCAGCTCGTGCAGCAATTCGCTGGAAATCTACGCAAAGGGACGCGCGTCTTTCGCATTGCACTTGTGGCCAACATTGTGAACGAGATGCCGCGATGGCGATTGTCGGGCAGCTCCCATACATCAAAGTGTCGTGTTTGGTGCCCCGACGCCTTATAAATATGTAAGAGTTTAGTGCAGCGCCTGGTTGTTGTTGCTGTTACCCATCAGCTTTCTACTAGAAATCAAATAAAACGCAACCAACACCACACACACGCCGGGCATGCTAAGCAGCTCCGGGTGGAGGTGCATGCCACTGCATGCCACGATCGCAGTGCCACTGGGTTTCGGCTGGGAATGGAATCATGAAACACGGCCAATGCTACGCGTTCCGCACATAAAGCAACATTACTATTTTGAGTGCCTCTCGAGGAGGCTCCCAAGTCAAAGGCGTGTGAAAGTCACAGCAAAGGCCTCAAACATAATAACCCTAACTGGGGCATCTACGAACTGTAACATTTTTGAGTTATACACTCAGAGAAAGTTACAGTACAGTGCAACATTTGGAAGAAGCAGGTGTGTAGCTGAATCCGAAATGCTATTAACAATTCAGATATACGGCCAGTTGGGGTTTGAAAACAGTTTGAATAGCAACTGGAGCTGGTCGACAAAACATGACTACAGCCTGCTGTGCTTCAAGGACCTTACAGCATATTTGATGAGTGGTACTCAAACTCACCTTGATCCAAGCGGCGCTCCATGCGGCGCCACTGGCGCATATGATGGATGAGTATGCAGGCGGCCACCGAGAAGAAGAGCAGGCAGGCAAGCACTGCGATGAAGAGGGCGCATGTCTGCCAGTCGAGGGACAGGGCAGCGGCTGCCTCCTCATGCAGCTGCTGCAGCTGCTCGTGGCTCAAGTGCTGCAGCGGCGTTGCCTGATCGAAATGCTCATATTCCGATGACTTGCGGCGCTGCAAAACAAAGACCATACAATATCAACATGGATTATTGAGAAGCGGAGGCTAGGCTGCCTGCATATTTCATACCTCTTTCCAGTTTGGCTCCGTTTTGGCCAGCACCACCCAATCGATTTTCAGATCGTAGATGGAGCCGCAAACGGTATCGATGTGCAGCTGGCAGGGGCGCAGTGGAATCATCTCGCCCTGGCAGCTGGTGCATGGCGTGCACTTGTCCTGCACCTGATCCCACCAATGCTGCGGTGCACACGGTGAACTGGGCAACACAAAGGCGCTGACGCTACCACTGGTCAGGGCAGTGGCAGAGGCAGCGGCAGCGGTTGCATTTGATGCTGTGGTTGCAGTATTTGCCGTGGCTGCTGTGGCCACTGCGCACAAGGAACATGTTGTGGTTAGGAGCAGCAGCGTCAAATAGGCGCCAGTTTTATATAAATATGGATATCTATTTCTTCTTGATACTGTTGTTGTTGCTGTTGTTGTTGTTGTTGTCGCTTCTGTTGTTGTTGTTGTTGTGTTGCCGCTGGTGCTCTGCTGGCATCGCCGCCTTCGTCGCCGCTTATGAAATTTCGAGCTTATGTTTCTTCCTAATCGTGTTGCAGCTTTTGTTGTTGTTGTGCGCATTATAGTTATTGTTAAGTTGTTGTTGTTGTTACAGTTAGTGCTACTCGTTGTTAATTTCGTTGCTGATGTTGTTGTTGCAGCCGCTTTTGATCTGCTGGCTGCGCTGCCTTGCTGTATTACTTGTTGCATCTTTGAAAAGAAACAAATTATAGAAAAAATTAGGGAAAATATTAGTTTTTCATCTTGAAGTAAATACATTTTCGGTGTATATATATATATAATTTATTAAAACTTTCAATGAAAACTTCAATTTTAAGCAATGGCACAAACATAGAGTCGCTCTCAAATGATGTTCACATGGAATTTGCTGATCATTCAGCTTGCCTTCAATCTGTTGTTAATCGTCCGTGGAAAAAGCTAAAGGATAAATACGAAAACATTCTTCGAAAGATGCGGGGCGAATTTGTGATTGATAAGCAGGAATATATATTCTGCGCAGCATAAGGGAAATGCTATCAACATCTGCCATAATATAACTCTTTCAGACAAAATTGGAAGCATCATCAAAAATGCGCGCCCCTGGCATGAAAATAATCTTTTTGCTCATTGTGACTTGGTAGAATAGCTAAATACTTTACAATTTGGAATGAGGGTACTTATTTTAAATATATGGAAGTCAGCTTATGGTTTCAATTAACTTATTCATAGCTCACACGCTTTCACAGATGCGACAATAATAAAATGTTTGCAGTTTCTCACTTGCCGCCTTTCCAGGCACACTCATCTGGGCAATCACAGCGGTGTACTGTAGATATGTTTTGTTTTGGTTTTCTTTTAAGAAATACATATATATATATATATATTCTTTTATTGATATATAGTTGCAAACTAATGGAAAATTGCAAGAAAACAGCGGGACAATGTGCTGCTATGCCGCACTGCATAATCGCCCATTAAAAGCGCGTTCGCAAAGGCAAACTATTAAAACGACCGGCAGCCAATGATGATAATTCGACGCCATCATCATGATAATGATGATGATCAACACAGCCATCATCATAAATGCGTACAGTTTGCAATCAACTTTAATGTCAACGGGGTGCTTAGGCGTTTCGCCAATCCAATCCTACGCCCCTCCCCACATCACCCGGCTATGGTACGGTTCATTGCTCAGCCGACGTCCGCTCTCTGCTGGAGTTAGCCAGTGTCTCCGATTCCTTTGCAACAGCCACAACGGCAACAAGAACAACAACGAAACTATTATAAATGGCATACAATTATTATTTATGCAGCTGCCGTCAGTCAGTGGAGTGAGTGTGTGTGAGAGGGAGAGAGAGAGAGAGGGGGAGCAAAGGCGCAACAGTGCCAGTGGTGGTTCCTCATCCACTCAGCCAGTGGCTTCACTTCCGTTGCACCAGCGAATATTGACTGCAACCAGAACGAGCACCCATCGAATCAAAGAACCAGCTCTTTTGTCCACTTTCACAGACGATTTTCTTTGGGTGGGGATTGGGAATCTTGGGTCGTAAATCGATACCAATTTTTCAAAGGGAAATTTGGCAGGGGTTCAGGCTATATCGTAGCCAAGCTCACTCGACTACAACAGTCTTACTTGCAACATTTTTTCAAATAGTTTTTAAAATTAATACTTAATGCTGTAATTCAAATGATATAAGATTAACGATAAATAATTAAGCTAAAATTTAAAATATAAAAAAAAAAACTTAAATAAAATAGAGAATATAGTAAATCGGGGGATATTATAATGATAATGTATGTTCTCTTAGCTCGGAAAACTTGAGCACTCAAGTGAATAAGTGAAAAAGAAAGTTGATTTTTGAATTTGTGCTCAAATATACAAATATCCACCTCGTTTCAGACCCCACCAGCCATAATCTTAACCCATACTCAGTAAATAAAATATGAACAAAATAAAATGATATATTAAATGGCTAATTCGTTAACAATTTAAAACACTCAAAGAGCGGCAGGTCTTAACTGATATTGCATTTGAATATAAGTTAGCTTCAAGCGTACCACTTTGCCTTACTTCAAAATAGATGAGAAAATGTTTAAGATAAGCCCAAAAATATACTTAATATTTAATATTAAATTGTGGAAATACTAAAATAAACTAACAATTGATTGCAGTCATTTGTAACTAACTTTGCCAGGATTTTAATAAATATTTAATCAATTAATCTGGTGGAATACATATGAGATTGGAGTTGATAAAAGACAACAAATATTCTATATCCAAGAGAAAATCAAGTCAAAACTTTTCAAAACTATTATTGTTGAGTGCGTAGAAAGTGTGGATGATATATATATATGTATATGTATATGTTATGTATATGTATATGTATATGTATATGTTATGTATATGTATATTTATATGTATATGTATATGTATATGTATATGTTATGTATATGTATATTTATATGTATATGTATATGTATATGTTTATGTTTATGTATGTATTTAGTAGTAATGACGAATAGAGCACATGTCACACAGAGCAATGACAGCAGCAAACGAATACAAATGGAAACGGCAAACAGGAAGAAGATATATTTAATTAAAATCAACGAACTGAGTTCAATGAGTGGTCATAAAAGGGTTGGGGGTGGGACACAGGAAAGGCGAAGAGCACTAAAGCACGGTAGCGCAACGACTTATAAGGGGGCACTTACGAGTATGTACAAATGTACGTACATACACTGACATAAGTACCTAGATATATGGATATTTTTCATAATGGATTATGAACGCTGCCACTTAAAATCGATGATTGCTTGGAGACAAGCACAAATTGCATAAGTGAAATCAATCAATGGCAAATTGAGAACAGCAAAACAGAGACAGACTGATCAATGTGTAGTCGTACAGTGGATGTACGGATCGGTGATGGGGTATGGGGATTATTAGCTAGTCAGTTCGGTTTACAATTGCCAGTATTTGTGTGCGTTTACTTTAGCAAGCCTCGTTACCCGTTCAGCAATTTTAATATCTAATGACATTCAAATCGGAAATGCCCCATAAGGCATTGACAATTTCCTCCACCTACCCATGTGAATACATATATATATATATATTTGTGCGTGCGTGTGTGTGTGTGTGTGTGCCTTTACGTCTAGCACCTGTTTTCCACTTGACTATTAAAAGCGCATTTCGACGCAAATTGAATTATTAAAATTTGTATTTGATTTCTGTAGATTACGCCTTATCGCTCCGGTGTTGCATGCACTAACTCATCAATATTTATAAATACATATACATACTCGTATATTTATACATACATTACATACATATACACTTCTAAAAAATGGTCAGGAATGTATCGTTGAGATATTCGCTTTGATCTTTGGCCAACTTAACAAATGCGCCAATTTGCGTCGCTTTTTATTATTTATTGGCCCAATGCCATCTAACTGTCAGTTGCTCAATTAGACAGTAGTTCCATCAGTCATTTAGTCCACAGTCCTCAAACATGGCAACAACAACAATAAACAGAACATGCCAACATAAATATTATTAACCATTATGGCTATAAATGTATATATATATCTGCTTTCAATAAATTCCAATTTACAGTGGGAATAACATGATGTTAATTTGTTTCTTTAAATTTTAAATTGGAACTGAGTGAAAGACAGAACATTTTTAATAATTATATATATATATATATATATATATATATATATATACAGTTAATCATTGTAGAAGCATATGTTCAATAAAATGTGGAAGCCATATCCAAGGAAATATATACTTTTACTTACATATTACTCTCAATCGAAAGTATTTCATCTTCTTCTCAATTTTGTTTCGGATTAGTAAATCAAAAGTGGGTAATATATTATCGTAATATCAATTATATATCTTATCAGAACTATTTATTTTTTGTATATTTTTAATATTCCCAACTTGCACTTCGATTAATTGAATTGATTTCTAATTCTTCTATTTTGTACTTTATCTTTTTAAAGTTTACCTGGCCTGGTTTCCCTTTCTGATATATAGTTGCTATACTTTCTGCTGCTCCTGATCTTGGCCAGCATTGCAAATAACCCGCGAATGTAGACAACGACAACTGCTGCTGACAGTTAAGGAAAATCAACTCGATTAGTTGGAGATGAAAAGCGCAGTCAGCTACAGCTACAGCTACAGCTACAGACAACAACAACAAGAAAAACAGCAAGAAAATCAAGTGTAACTTATTTTTAGTGCACTGACAGATCTACTATATATATATTTAAACATATATATATATATATATATATATGGCACCCGAGAATTTCCAAGTAGTCCACGACACATGCCAACGACAGAGAATGGAGGCCAAAGGCTGGCTGGTGTAGCAACTGCAGAGACATTGAGGCAGCAACACTAAAAACAACAACAACAACAACAACAACTGCCTTGGCAGTCTCACGTTGCTCGCCAAGAGATTATTATGTCAGAAGCATATGTATATATATAAGATACATTTTGGTGCAACTGACAGAGGCGTGCAGCGCCCTGTCGTTTGACGCTGTCGCCGTTGTTATCGCCGTTGTCTGACAAGTGACAGCGACAGCAATTTATATCGTGTTGCATTTGCATCTTGGTGATAATTGAGACTGAACCAACCGCTCTAGATGCGTCCAAGACGCCACACTCCTATAGTCCACAAAAATGGGTCAGTCCAAAAGTTGAGTTAAGCGGATTTCAACTAGGCCACCTCAAATGCAAATAGATCAAATATGTAGCACGCAAACGGATAGATATATATTGGATTATTTGAACTACAGATATCATATTTAACCTGTGCTCACAATACTGTTGAAATTCCCTCAAAATATTGAATATTTCCCTTCCTATTACCTCCTGGCTATAGGGTATGGCCTAGTCGAGCTATGCCATTCACATCATTTAAAAATATATATATAAATTTATATAAATGTATATATGTGTATGTATATATATATGTAAGGCAACCCTTCAGTAGTTTGTATTTTTAAACCTACGACAGCAGGCGGCTGTCGCCAGAAATGTTTGCCAAAAAAAATAATGAGTACAATTTGTTAGCTGCAATATTGCTGATGTTCACATAAGGGTAACATATATGTAAATATATAGAAATTTACTACTGGGGGTTATCTGCAAAATTAAATTAATTAATTATTATGCCAATGTTCGAATGACGAAGTGTTTGCAGTAAATATTTCAAGTATAACAAAGTGAATTAATTTGTGTATCTCATTTGTAACTGAGTCTAGTCAATGCTACAGGGCATCCCATAGTAGATCAAACTCTAACACCAAAGTAGTAGTGCTAGATGATTACCAAATTTTCCGAAATATTTCGAGTTTTCCATCTTGGCGCTACTAAAATGTATACAGCAATGCTAAGAATTTCTCCTTGCCTTGCCAACAACAATAGTAATAATAAAAAATATAATAATAGTAACATGAGGAATAGCAGACAGCAGTGGCCATAGGCATTTAAACAAATGTCAACTGAATGCTCACAGCGTATTTTTTATGATTGTTGTTGTTTATTAGTATTAGTTGTGGCTTTTTTGTTTTTGTTTTTTTTTTTTGTGTTTTGTCTTCGTTGTGTATATTGAAAGCGCGACATACCATTAAAAACGTTTCCATGAGCAAACAGCAACAATTTAATGAAACGCGCCATGAGCGGTGGCGGTGGCACCAGAGGCAACAACAAACGCAAAAACAATAACTGCAACAACAACAACAACTACAACAACAACAACGCTGACTGATCAGCGGCATTTCAGCAACAATTTAGTGAAATTGTTTAGAGCTTTTCAGTTAGTTGTCTGACATTTGTCTAACTGTCTGTCCGTCAGTCTGTCTGTCTGCTTTTGTTTTTTAAGTGTGTCTCTGGAATTTTAGTGTAAAATGCAAGAATGTTTAAAATTCACTAACCTAGAGCCGACTGCTTGATACTCTGTTAACTATGTTCTTTTATAGATGAATACATGTGGAAAGAGGTCCGACCTTTCAAGTTTTGTGACTCTAAAATTGATCTGCAATTACAACGGACAATAATCGGAACAAGTATATTCCTCAGCCTTGAGTATCTGAGATGATGAAAAAACTAAACTTCGTAATACCATACTCAACTCAACCACAAATCAATCTACTAATAATTCATGCATCGATCATTTTTCTTCATTTTTTATACATGTCTCCATGAGCAATAACTACCTGGGGCATATCATATAAAAAACAGATTGTGCAAATTCTCGATGTACGAATTAATAATATAAAAATACCTATATTATGTATCTATATCTAGAAAAATACTTTTAAGGATGTGGTACAAAAATAAAAATGGAATGCTTACAACTTTTACTCGCTTAGCAAGCAGCACATTTGACAATAGCTAAAATTAACTAAAATTCTCAAAATAAACAATGGAAGCAATTTAAATATATTTTTGCTTTTGCTTAACGATCTTTTCATTACTATTATTTATTCTTTTTTTTTTTTTTGGTAATTTATCGTTAGAGTTTAAACGCTTTGCAATATGTAAAGCTGGAAGTAAAAATCCCCCAAAATTATGTGCAAGTCATTTATCAAAGTTGCAAATAAATTAGATAAGCAGAAAGCTAAAAATAAAATGTTCGACTACAGGATGAAAACAAATGAACAGATGTTTCGAGTAATTATAGTTACCTTAAAACATCGCTGATTTAAAATAATTAACATTAAAATTAAATAATAAGTTGATAAGTTGAAGTATAATTAGAAATCAATTTTTTAAGCTTTAACTTCTTTCTCTCTAATTTTGTAATTAAAAATGATAATTTCGCGCCTTATAAAGCCACATTGTTAACATTATGAATGTCGTCAACTGAAATAATCTTTAAATAAAAAATAAAAGTCTTTGATCTAACGTATAGCAAGATTTATCTGGTTTTTGCATATTTTTTTCAAATGCCAAATGTTAGGCGATCGATTGGCGATCATTTTGTTTGGCTTACGAATAGAGTTTGATAGCCTAGTCAATGCTCTCTGGCAGATTCAAATACAAATGTGGATACAGATACGGATACGAATGAAGATGGGAGGGCATGCAACTTATTTTTACACCGCACTGTGGCAGACAGATTTTTGACATTTCGAAATTGGAGGGTCGTCGCTCATTATGTAAGCAATGGCAACAATGGAAGAGCTCAATGTGTTTGAATTTTCTCTATTTATTTATGGATAATGGGAACCAGTTGGAGCAGTAACAGAAGTAACAAGTGCCGACATCACAGAAAATAACAACAAAAAAAAAAATAGAACAGAACCGAACCGAACTCCCTAGCGACTTTACGGTCTGGTCTGGTCTGCTGCTGTTTTACCCTTTGGCATTTTCCTTCCGCTCCCGGGTTTTTTTATGGCATGTGTGCACGTTAATAGTACGAGTGTACGGCTAGCATATCCATTAGTTTTGTGCGTTTACGAATGTACTCGTATTTGGATTTGTGTTTGTATGCGTATTCGTATTCGTATTCGTATTCATATTTGTATTTGTATTTGTATTTGTATTTGTATTTGTATTCGTATTGTTACTGTGCCCCCTAATGTCAGTGCATCAGGGCAACAAGAACAGCTTGTCAGTTGTCGGATTGTGGGGGTTTCTCATTCAGATTCCGATTATGATTCTGATTCCGATTCTCATTTGTTTTTGTTTTTTGTATGTGTGTGTGTGTCTTTGTGTGTATGTCTTTTTTTTTGCGCGACTTTGGACGGCTGGCACAGAGGGCTGCCACTGTTTCTACACTCGATTTATATTTTTTATCATTTGATTTAATTTAATTCCATTCCATTTTGGCTGCAGACCCAGCTTCAGTCTTCAGCCCCAGTCCGAAGCCAGAGTCGCTGCTGCTGACCCCCCTGTGCCGCCTGAAAAAGCACACACACACACTAAAAAAGTACCGGGAACGAGACGAGAGAGATAGAGAGAGAGCGAGAGAGAGAGAGAGAGCGAGGAATGATCAGCATCATGATGATCGTCAACGGCAACTGTCGGCGGGCTGCTTCCGAAACGGGGCATAACCATAACCGTTGCTTATGAGTTCGGTTGTGAAACACCCCCGCCAACCCCTTGTTTTATACGGTCTGTCAGTCTGTAGATAGCAAAATATGATCATGATCTGCCGCCTGCCGCCATATACCTTATATGTACACACAAAAACATACATATTTATTCGTACATAACTGTGTATTAAATAAATCACTCACTTTTTTCGTTATTTTTTTTCGGTCGTTTGCTTGCGGTTTCTTGTTATTTTTTATGATACATACATGTATGTATATGCATATATACATATATCTATATATATGTATTTATTTATGTTGTTGAGGTTGATCTCTGCGCTGATTATTTATTTATTTATTTTATATTTTCAAATTTCTTGCATGCATCTTTTATTTGGTGACTCTTTAAATCGCGCGTTGATGTTGTTACACTTCGATCAATCGATCATACATCAATCAACCATTAATCAATCAATTAGTCGCAATGCAAGCACAATTTCTTAAACTTTTCGCTTGCATATCGTTAGCACTTTATTTTCCATGAATCGTGTTGAGTGCATTCAAACAACAACAATAAAAAAAATAAACATTTAAAAACTCGCGAATTACTAATCAAACATTTCTAGAATATAATCCACAATCTATGCAGAGCTAGATATATGTACGTATGTGTGTATGTGTGTTTAGTCGTACTATACGAGTATGTATGCATCTAGGTAAGTGTACAACCAGACATGGCAATGACAATGTTTCGAGTGCCGTCGCGTTTTCCACATGCGATTATACAAACTATTGTTAAAAAAAAAATCAAAAAAATTGAATACGTTTCTTTATGTTCACAACCACTTATAGCGGACAACGATCGCAGCGACAATCCGCAGCTCGTCGCGTGCGTGGAGAGACTGAAGCAACGACCGCAATGCTCGTGCTCAAGCGACGGCGCACGCCAGTGTTGCCCAACTAGCATTATTCCCGTTAGAAATCTGCTCAAAATGCAAATAGCTGAAATATAAATAGCTTAGCGGAAATGCACAATTACGAATTGATAAGCGATTCGAGGAGCATCCTTCTGTTTTTCAAATTTTTATTTGGGTTTTTAACTTTTGAAAAGCATTGCAAATATGTATGCAAATATGATACTTAAAACTAGTATTTTAAATTCAACAATCTCGAGGAGAATTAAAACAAAATCAAAGGCATTAGTTGTCCATCCTATAAGCTACAATATTGATTTATTTTCAATATTAATACATAATATTACTAAGTGAAAAATATATAGTAAATAAAATGATGAAAAGTTTGTTTCTATGGCAACTCTAGCCAATTCTGTCATTGTAGATCGTGAGTAAAAGAGCCAGAGAGAGAAAGAGAGTGAAAAGTAGGGAGAGAGAGCGGTTTACAGATGGGAGTGTTTGTGTTTGGGCTTGAACAATTTCCTGCCTAAAGATATGCACCACTTTCACTTTATTTTTCGATTAAAAGTGCAATAATATATATATATATATTGCCTGATCCAACATTTTGCAAGAGAAAAATAATTTTTTGAAAAATCATAATTATTTTCAGGTGGCTACAATTTCGGTTTTTATAATCATCATTGGCAGCATACTTATGGGCTGGCACAAAACGAATGATTACTGCTCAAATCCGTAGGGAAACAAATCGTTGTTTTCCTTAAGATTTCTTGGCATTATAAAAGCTTTGCTTTATATATTATAAATTAGAAACGCGATATCCGCGATATATTCTTGTTAACTGAGTCAAAATATCTACGTATATAACATACAACTGTGAAATAAAGTTCTTAAAATATTTATTCGTTTAGATACAGATATGTAAATTACAATGCTATAAAACTGTTAGTACTCGAGTTCCTATGGCTAGCGTCAATGTTTGGTCTGGAGGTGAATTGTTGCGGAAATTGGTGTTGCAGTAGATGCACACGGAATGCAATTACTTGAGGTAGCCTTGGTCGATGACATGCTTAAACATTTCGGCAATGCGCTGCTGCTTGGCGGGCTGCTCGAAGGGCGTAAAGTTCCAGACATCGGTGAGTACAGTGTTCTCAACAATGGCATCCAGATCAGGCACCTCTTCGTCCTCGATGAGGGTCACGGGCAGCGATTCGATGCCCATGCCGCAACCGAAGCGACCAAACTGCTTCAGCTCATCCTGCAGCGATTGCCAAGAAATTATCGACTCAGCATCGCCGCCCAGATCGGTGATGAGCGCCTGGGCGCTCTCCAAATATGTGCGGAGCAGCTCATCGTAGTGACTCTCGCGCATCTCCTGACTTGTGCAAGAGTAAATAAAGAAAGTGATATCCAGCACAACGGATGAGCAACGCGCCAGCTGATAATCAATGATGATGATCTCTTCCGGTGCACCCGACTCGCTGTAGCGCGTTAGGAAATTGGGTGTCCAGCAGTCACCATGCCCAAAGACACTCAGCTTAGAGCGTGTTGATACCAGATTGATCATATCATCGAACAACTGTGGCTGCAAAAAATTGTTTGCTAGCGTCTCGTACTTGGTGTTGGGGTACGTCTTGGCCACAGCATCGATGGCCACCTTCTGGGCGACCACCAGAAAATCCTGATACCACTCGCGCGTGTGCTCCCCATAATAGGTCTCCTCTAGAGCGCCAGCAGCCTTCTCAAAGTTGGCCGCATCCAACGCCCTAAAAGCCAATGCCACGCCATGATATCGACCTATTGTACGCATCGTCAGCAGCGCGTCCTCCAGCGAGATGTAGCTCTGGCTAAAAGTGAAACATTTTTGGAGTAATTATCACAAATCACAATTTCGATCAACTACACAACAAATATGAGAGCAAAAAAACCTCAAACAATAATAAAACAAAATCCTTATAAATTGTTGACTTACCGATTGGGCGAGCGATAGCCACGGAAGCCGACATCCTCGAGCACTATGAAATCATTGAGTCCATCGCACAAGGATGCAAAGCACTTGGGATACTCCACGAAAGGTTTAGTTGGCTTGGGCTGGCGCGAGTTTTGGAATGCCTCGATCGCTGGTATGACCTCTGTGTAGAAGTGAATCTCGTTGCGGAAGAAGTCCGTGGAGCGAAAGAGCCGACGCCGATGCAAATTGGCCGGCATGCCCTTGACAATAACATTGACCTCCAGCTCTTTGCCCTCGGACTCTTTCACGCCATAGACGCAAAGGCGGAACACGCGACTTAAGTACGAGTCACCCTTCTTGCCAGACTCACCAAACTTGTAGGAGGTGTGCTTGGTGCCGCCGGCATTCTGGATGATCTCATCCAAAGTCGATACGTTGAATTTGGCGGAGATGTCTGCAAATGTTGGCTCACTCATCTTCACTAATGGAACTATGTTTATGGAGAGTTAAATTAGCTAATTAATTAAAGGGTTTTTTTTTCATTATTATTAGTAATGCCACAGCCGCAAGCTTAGTTGATTTTTCAACCCAAGTATACCCACCGAAACTAATATTTGCGCTGTACCTGCGATTATGTCTGACGTGGTTAACGATGCACGAGATACTGTGCAATGTAATAAATAAATGTTCTCCCAAAAACAGGAAGAGAAAAAACAAGAACAATGTGTGCGTACACGTATTTGTGTATGTGCATACGTGTTTGATGTGTTTTTGATTGTTTCGTGTGAGGCTTAGGTCACAGCTGATTGCCCGGTGTCACACTGAGCATCTGTTGTTAGGCAAAACCGAGTCTATGAGTGCATTTTAGTGTAAAAGGTAAATGTATATATATATATATAATTTCTATATATATGCGAACTGCACACAGCTGTTTTCCAGCCAAGCACTTTACAGCACTGAGTTCAGTGTAGGCTAATACCCTGCCGAATCACAGCTTGAGTTCAGTGCTGTGCAACGTTCGCAGATTGCACGTGTTGAAACTGAATTGAGTTGAATTTTGTTTTCCCTGAAATCAGCAATTTGTTGCGCCATGGCTGCGCAGAACTCGACGATGAAAAAGAAGCGCATTTCGAAGAAAAACAAATCTGCGTGGCGCATAACAGACATCCAAGATGTCGAACAGTTTCTAGAGGATCAGCGACAGGAGGAGCGCGTCGGGTAAGCCAATTGTCTCTGTTCTGCGATTTGTAAACAAAACACGCTTAACTTCTTGCTGATTATGCTACTTGCAGCACCTTCACAGACAAACAGAATGAGGATCTGTTTATGGTGGATGCCTCGCCACCAAAGAGTGCTGCCAGCGTACTGTCAGCCAAGCAGAAGCGCAAACTGAACGCGCAAAAACCCATGCGCAGTTTCCAGGCGCTAGAGAACACATCCATGGTGCAGGATCCCATTGTCAAGCGGTAAGCAACGGATGCGCTCAATGATTCAAATACAATGGGGCATACTCAATGTGTGCAAGTGCAAGGAGACATAATCAAACATAGATATTTTGTGCAAACTAAATAAGGCCGACGATTTGCTTAGATGTAACTCATATCTGCTTGTAGAATCAAAATCTAGAGATCTCGAGCATCAGCAAGTGCTAAATTTGTTTGTTGTTGGTTCTCAAAGAAATGTTAGATCTGCAGCACCTAATTAATTTAATTGCTGATTACAATTGTAATATCTGGGAAAATTAATCAATTAATTAATCAAATTTCTGTTTATGTCATTCTTCGCTTTGCTGCAATAGTAATCATGTGCGACCGATGAAAAATGGACGGAATATCGAGCTGGAGGTGTGCAGTCCGACCAAGGGGCGTCATCACCAGGCTAACCGAGATCGGGGTCTCTACTACGAGAAGCTGGACCAGCGTTTGGCAGCACGAGAGAGCGCAAAGAAGGCCAGCAAAATTGACAAAGACATTTGGCAGGAGGAGGACTTTCGCGACAAAATTCCCGGCCTCAAGGACAAGAAGGGATGGATCAGTCGCGATCTGGCCGTGCACATTGCGGGCAACGTGGGCCGCAAGGTGGTCAAAACCCACGCCAGCCTGCACCACAAAACCACCAAGGCCAAGTAAGAAATTAACTAATGTCCAATTGTATTTTGTTATTGTATGTTTATGTAATGTTTGTTGTTGTTGCTACAGAAAGTTTGAGGCGCCACATCCGGGCATGAGCTACAATCCGTCGCTGAAGGCGCATCTGGATTTGATGGCGCTGGTTGTTGATCGCGAGGAGGGCATTATCAAGAAGGAGCAGCATCTCAAGCGGGTGACCACCAGCATGTTTAGCAAGGTGACGCCCGAGGAGCGCGACAACCGTCGCCTCCTAGAAATGAGCGAGGGCATCGAGGCGGATGGCGACACTCAATCGGAGAGCGATAATGATGAGGATGATGATCCAGCGCAGGCGGCGGCCAAAGATAATGCCTATCAGCCGATTAATGCGCCTGTGGAGAACAAGAAAAAGAGCAAACAGGCGCGCAGCAAGGAACTCAAGCAAAAGGAGCTGCAGCGCCTGCACGAGGTCAAGAAAGCGCTCAAAAAACAAACCGCAGACCTGACTAGGTAAGCAAAACCGAAACAGCAACTGAATCTATGTCCATTTGCTTAACTAAACCTTCATCCTGCATCTGCGTAGAATAAAATCGATACGTGCCGAGCTGAAAGAGGAAGCCGCCGAGCTGATTGATTTGAAGAAGCGCCGCAAATTGAAGGCGGAACGTAAAAAGTTTGACACAAAGCGTCTGGGCCGGCACAAGTTTGAGGCTCCCGACATGGACATCAACATGATTGAGGATCTGCCCGGCAATCTGCGCGACGTTAAGCCCGAGAGTAACTTGCTAACAGATCGCTTCAAGCTGATGCAGAAACACAACATGCTGCCCACCACGGTGGCCGCCACCCGCAAGCGCTCTAAGGTGAAGCGTTTTCCGCGCAACTCTCACAAAGAGCCCGGCGTCAGCTTTCAGGATTTGCGCGATCAACGCAATGCGGCCGCTGCCGCGGCAAAGGCCAATAAGGACACCATCATTATTTAGTCAATGTCAAAATTCCCATTTTTCGATTTATTCAAAAAAAAATATGTAAGATATATCTACATACATACATACACACACATATATATATATATGTATATATATATAAATGGATAACCCGCCCCTCCCCCAAATAAAAAACTATATCAGCGATTTGCCCACGCTTCCTTTCATTTTAGAATACTTCTTCTTCTTCTTGGTCTGCGGTGCACCAGCATCCCGATCCTGCTCCACAGGTGCATCCATGCGCTTGACGCCGCTGCAATAAAACAATTGATTCACAGCAGCTTAATAATAAGTAAAAAAAACAAATTCATTTTAAGATTTCTTTTTTTTTCGTTCCGAATGGAAATGATGATCCGAATTCCAAATTAAAATCGTTTCTACTCAGAAATATGCAGGCAAAGATAGAGACAGACAGAGAGAGAGAGAGAGAGAGAGAGAATGCACATGTCTTCTGTCTCTTATTAGACGATAGCTTCCTTACCTCTTGACGGAGAGCAGACCGCTGCCCTTGTCGCCACCTTTGGTCTGCAACGCCTGATTCCAATCCTCATCGGTGCCCTTGATTTGGTATTCATCGAGCATCTCGGCCTTGAGGAGTTTCAGTTCCTTGCGTTGTTTTTTCATTAGCTTCTTGGCCGTCTGCTCTAGCTCATTGTCCAGGGACAAGCTGAGCGGCTGGAGTTGTTCGCCACGCGGCAATTGTTCCTTCTGCAGCATGCCATCCTCAATGTGCTGCTCAATCACCGTGCGGAAGCATTGATTGCACTTCTTCAATGCATCGTACAACTTGGCCAGCAGCTGGTTGCCCGGCATATTCAGCTCCGAGCCGAGTGAGTCCACTGTCTTGCCCTGCACCCCGAGCGCCAGAAGAACAGCCTTCTGCACATTATCCAACTTCAGGCCGGGAATGCGGCCTTGGAAATACAGCTGAGAAATGTCGGTGAGCAGATCGACTATCAGTCGAAACTCGGACTGTTGGCGTGCATAGCTCTCCAGCCGTTGCAGATCGTGCGGCAGAAAGTGTACATCGAGCGTTCGCTTGTCCAGCACAGTGGATGCATCATCAGCGTCATCATTAACCGTTTTGTTCTTGAGCAGAGCCAGACAGAGTTTTGTTTCGAATTCGCGAAATGTTATGGTCATCAGCTTGAGTACGCGCCGTCGGAAGTCATTGAAGTAGAGACTTAGCCAGGGTGTCGCACTTGGTGTCGCCAGTGTGTGCAACATGATGCAGCTATGCTCCGCGGTCAGCTCATTGGCCTTCTGGCTGAGATATACGGGCACAAAGCCGGCACTCTTCCAGAACTTGAGCAGATCCACAGTGAGACCATAGGAGGTACCAATATAATCAACCTGCTCCGGTTGGCGCTCATGCAGACGTTTCAGCAGAATGGGAATGCGACTGCGTGGTCGTATCTGCTCTTTGAGCAGAGCAATCTCCTCTTCCTCCACCTCCTTGATGCCAGCTGCAATTACAGAAAGAAAAAAAAACGTTCGTTTTATATCCATGGAGCCTGTCGGAGATGTGTCCTTCAACTGATGGTGATGATGATCTTTGCAATCCCTTCACTGCCTGAGCTGCTCACCTTCATTGTTAGGCAGGGGTGCATCGCCGAGATTGGCATGTCGCTGAGCATAGTAGTCCTTGAGCAGATGGATTGCACGTTTGCCATAGCCCATGCGCTGATAATTGGGATGGGTGGCGATGCGCACAATACGAACACCGGAGAGCTTTGGAAAGTCACGATCGCCGTATTGCTCGGCTATGTTCCACGGTATCAGATCGCCGGCGGCCTTCTTGCCGCGTCCCAGAGAATTGCTGATGCTCTCCGCTGAGATTTGGCCCTCGAGCGCCACTTGGATGACAACGAGAATCTCGGGTAATTGATCCTTGCGCTGAACGGGCCCGAGCAGGCAGAACAAATGATGGGCAGGCGCATCGCTCATCATTTGCAAATCGTTGGGTGTGTTCTTGTAGTGCGATGACACATAGATGTATACCATGCGATGTAGAAAGGACTCGGCGGCCTTGTGATACGAGAACAGTGCATCACGATCAATATAGTAGAGGTCGCAGACATCGGGCGTCGGACAGCCGGAGCTGATATTGGGCACGGTGCTCGTGTCCAGGCAGAGCAAATTGATTAGCCAGCGCTCGATATCATCATTGGACTGATAGCGTATGGACTCGTCCAATTTAAGCGGTGGGCGTGCATTGTTCTCCTTCTGCAGCTGGGAGATGAGCTTCAGGCTTAGCGAACGCCCGGTGCCCTCATAGCCATTGATTGTGCTGGCCATGAAGATCAGATACGGACCGATCATCTTCTTGATCAATGGCAGTGGAATCGCTGCCGCCTCATCGATCAGCAATAGATCGGCGGCATTTAACAGATGCGTATCGCTGGGCGCTATATACTGAATGGTCTGGCGGCTGTTGCGCGTTATATTTATCCGAATGACGGCTTTCTTGTAGTCGGGATATGTGCTGCGAATGATGGTATAGTCGGCATGCTCCGAATACTCCAGCCCATCGAAGCCCTTCAGCACGAACTCAAAGAGCGTTATCAAATTCTCGGGATGCGGCGAAGTCACATAAATATTCACATAGCCAAATGCAATGGCTGCAGCGATAGACAGGCCCAAAGCAGCCGATTTACCGCGTCCACGTGCAGCAGTTAAGGACATTGGCGGCTTCAGCTGCTTATCGACCAGCGCTTCAATGAAATGGGCCACTGCGTTGCCCTGATCATAGGTCTTGCATAGATTAACCAGTGCGCCCGCAGGCTGCACATTTAATAGGCTCTCCTTCAGCTCCTTGAGACTGCTCTCGTTCTCCGATCGGCCAATGTTTGCCGGCTATCAAATAGAAATGAAACTATTAACAATTTGCCAACACTCGGAGTGAAACTCGAAATCAATTGTGGGGGCTTACATTCACTGGTTCCACATTGATCGTCTTGGAACTGAGGGGCAGCACGGTGAGGTCATCGTTGACCACCAGACAGCGCTTGCAGTCCGCCAGTGAAAGAATCAGACGCTCATTGAAGCGACAGGTGACAGTCTGATGGGCCTCAGTGCGGAATCGCATGTGCACATCCATGCTCATTGTGAAGAGCTGCTTGAGCGACTGCATTGTCTTTAGCAGCAATATAATCAGGCCGCCGCCCTCGACAGTTTCGATGGTGCGCGCCAGGAGATTTGGTGTGAGTGCCTCGAAATCCTGCAACACACAAACGCCATACGTGCGACCCAGTATGGCGTGCGTCTCCGAGTAGTAGCGTCCGTGTATGGTGGTTGCCACACGGAACGCATCAAACAAGTCCACCTCATTCATATCCACCTTACCGTGGGCGATCTTCTTGGCACGCTTCTTGCCGTGACTGCGGACACGTAAAATGTGAGCATGGAGATTGAAGAATTGATTGAAAACAGCAACTACGACTTACTTGGAGATGGCATCATCCTTGTTCTTGTAGCACCACAGCACATTGGGGCGCGCCTTCACAGTTGATTTGATCAGTATATCATAGAGAATGGGCACTTGATCGCGTGCTTTATCGCCGGTGATGATGAACATGGTTCGATGGCCCAGCTTAACGCCATTCTCAATCATAACACGTATGCGATTATCTATTTTCTTTTTCACCATTTTGCTTTAATTTTACCGAATCTGAAGGAACTGAAAAAGCTCTGCACGATGCTGTTGTTCAACTGCACGTGTGACTGGATGTGGTGCGAAGTGCGCGCTGTGAGCCAAACAGCTGTGAATTATCGATAACTGAAATATCGCACAGAATATATATCGCATCCACGTCACAAGAGCTGTTAATGTTTATTTTCAACTCAGATATTGTTTAACATACAGTGCAATGTTTCTCAAAGATTACTTTTCTTTAAAATTCAAAAACACATAATTGCAAAATATTAAGGTCTTCATGTTGATATTTTGACATAAGCAACATTTTAAATTTTGGAAATAAATCCAAAAAATTAAAAAAAAGAAAAAGCCGGAAATTCAGTTGAGCAGAATTTCAGAAAATCGTTTCGACTAACACATGTTTACTCCTCACTTGTGGCCCTTACGACAATCGAGGAATCCCACTGCAAGCATTTTGTATTCACAGCCAACTTAACGCGACTGAAGTGTGCGCTCGCAGCCAACATTGCGCAAAGAACAGCTGTTTGTGTGGTGAAAACGAATCGGCGATACTGTTTCACATTCGTAAAATGGCGTCGGAGGTAGCGGTTGAACAACAAGACCAAGAATTTGTAAGTGTACAAACAAAGAATTGTTGAACCAATTGGATACATACATTAATGTGTTAGCAACAAAATGACACACGCCCTAAAATAGTGCAAAATTATGCATGTAATGCAACAGGGCAACACTGAACTACACAAATTGCTTGCGTGTTTTTAACTGTGCGTGCGCGTTGTATTTGTGTGTGTGTGGGTGATTGTGCACTTGTGTGAGTGTTTGTGCGAGAGCGTTTCGGATCTTTTTTGCATGTGTGTTGCAATGTGTGTTTCATCAAAATCTGTTGCGGTATTTGGCACTTGCAAAAATGTATGTGTGTGTGTACAATCTTAAATAACATGCCTGCGTGTATATGTATGTATGTGGGGGATACGCTAGCACGTGTATTTAAAAAAAAAAATAAAAGAATAGAGAACATCAACAGCAGCAATTGCTGTAAATTCCTCTACGCTGGCTATCGCTGTTATCACGCAACACAAATAACAACAGCACAACCAAAACGAAACAACAAAAACAGCAACAACTGGCATGGACAAATGGGAGTTCACATGTGTGTGTGAGTGTTGAGTGTTGTGTAGCAAGTGGTTGTGCTCTTCCTTTCTCCCTCTCTGCCATCGCTTTTATTGCTGTTAATTTCTGGTGTTACTTCGCTCGCGTTGCATTTAGTAGGGAAAGTGATTTCCGTTCGCTGCTCTGCTCTTGTTGCTTGTGTTGTTGTTTTTCTTCTCGCTGCTGGTGCATTTTACAGTGCATGTAAACTGTATGCGATCGCAAAACCAGTTTACAGTTAGAAAACACAAAGAGTGCATTAATATATGCAAAGAAAAAAGTTCTCTCTCTCTTTCTCTCTCTCTTCCTGTTTGGGTCGCTGTGTGTCCCAAAATCAGACTTCCTCCAGCTGACGCAAAGTTTATTGTTTGCCTAATCGCTGGCAGTGGTGTGCGGTGGCATCAGGATTTCTTAAATGGTTGGGCACGGGGAGAATGGATAGGCTGATCTTGCTTGAAGCTGCTTTAAACGCACACGAAATTAAGACACATGCGCACAGCCACACCACTGCACCGGCCCCCCATTTTCGTGTGTGTGTGTGTGTGTGTGTGTGTTTGTGTTCGCATGTGTGTTATTGATACGCATTTGATTACTTATTATTCACTTTATTTGCACGCTGGAGCTCATCGTTCATTGAAGCGCCATTAAATTGATTCTATTTCGTTTGAATTTTAAATTTCAAGTAAAATCTTTGCAACTTTTCTTCTTGTTTGGCCAATTTGCATTTCATTCATTTAATTGGCAATTTGTTTATCTGCTCGGCGGTATACCCTTTACCAAAAATGGAGCATGTCTGTTTAAATGTGTAATTTGTTGTTCATACTCTACTCAATCTTGGTCGAACATTTGGTTTCTTTCTGAGCATTTTTTTTTAGTTTTATCTGGGTTTTTAGGTTAATATTTATTAAAACTTATTTTGTAAGGGTATCAAATCATCGGCATCCCAATTCAAGCAGTAATATACAGCTTATATATTATTAGTATGAGGAGAAGTGCCTGAATTTAGTTGAGTCAAATAAACCCAAATCAAATGAAATCGTTGACTGGGGAATCTGCTGACTGAAACTTAAATTTAGTTAGACATATATTTTTAAAGAATTGTGGGTGCGGCTTCAGTAAGACCGGGTTATGTTTGACTTGATCTTTGAAGTATGTAAATTAACAGTAAAAAACGTTTTTTTAAATTAATTTAAAAATTGATGCTTCTCTGTCTCTTCTTAATGTTTCACTTTCCTTTTTACTGTTACGAACGCTTAACAATTTTTGATTGGAATTTGTTTTTCTGGTTTTCCGAAATTCTTGAAAAAAATGTTACTTGTTTGCTGTTTAATGCACAAGTATTTATTATATCCATTTTTTTTTTCATTTTATTTTGTTAGCTAATTATCCAGTTCTAATCATTTAATTGATGACTTTTTTTTTTAAATTCTAGACTTGTGAATCAATTTTCTTCCACTCATATGCCAAAGTGAACCTTCAGTTTTGGCGTCAATTAGTCAGTTGGTCGGTGGAAATAAACTGTTTGTTTAACACATGTCCTTATATAGAAATTAGCATGCATAATTCGAAATTACAGAAGCCAAAAATTGTTGAAAGGCATTTTCATCTTTAGACAAGTACAGAAATTAAATTAAAGCTGTCTCCTATGAATAATTTTGTATTCAGAGTGACACTTGATAATTAAATAAGGCAATCAATTGAAATGATTTTAATTGAAATGCATGCAATGCCTTCAACATTGTGTTTCTATGCATCTGTGTACATTTGAAATTAAATATGTTTATTTTTCATACATAATTAATTAAACGTAAACCGAAATTATATAGCAGTATCCCATTGCAGATGACACTTGCATTTGTTCGTTGGTATTTATCCTTGCTCACGGACTGTGCACCCCGTTCGCCTCAATGGGGCAGCCGCAACGGGGCAGCCACAAAAAGTACAATAACCTTTTTGGCACACAGTCTGTACGAAGTAGGTGAGCTGGGAGGGAGCAGTGCTGCTTTGGATGGCTATAATGCATTTCTTTCTTTGCTTTTGTTCAGCCTGTTGCTGTGGCCGCTTTTCATTTAGCTTGCCTTCTGCTGACTGACAGACTGACTGACTGACTGATTGACTGAGTGAGTGCCTAACTGACTGACTGACTGGTTGGTTTCCTCATTTGCGTTGATTAAGCCGCTCACAGATAACAACAATAAGTTTCATGAAAGGCGAAATATTAAATATACATATTCACATACATGTGTACGTATGTATGTGTCTATGAACATTTGTATATAAAACATACAAGCTACGATGTGCAGCTAAATATGTAAATGCCTATGTATATGTAGCTGTAAATAGGTCAGCACGCTGCGGCTGTCGCTATCACACACAAACACACACACACACACACACACACACACACACGCAGGCAACAACAACAATGCAACACACAAACCGACAAAATGGAACAGCAAATCCCAAACCCGCAAACCCTACCCTCTACCCTAAAAAAAACCCCAACTAACAAAAAAAACAAATAGAAAAAAAATGCGAAGCCCCATTTCGGGTCTCTCTGGGGGCTTAGACGCTGCGCTAAGCACTTTTGCACCCCAATACCCCCCTATTCCCCACCCTTCTCTCTCAGTTGCCCATGCTCCACTGCCCATCGCTTGGGCCGTAATACTTCATAGTCTCAGCAAAGTAGTGTTCAAAAATAAACAAGGCGAAAATAAACAAATGCAGACAGTGCAACATATAACTGTGAATTGCGGCATGCTCTACACAATATTATATAATATATAAGTACATATGTACACAAACTGCTGATCATATATATATAACATTATTAGCGAATTATTGAATGGAAACCAATCAATCAATCAATTTATATTTGAGTACATATGTATCTGTATATTATATAATATATAACATTATATCACCAGTCGAGTCGAGGACGGTGGGATCATATCGCTATGTCATATAGCTGTCATAGGACCCTTCCGCGTTATTGTACGAACTATATCACATAGCTTTCATAGAAATAATCAATAGACTTTCGCGATTTATGGAAAAACAAATAAGAATATACCCAGAACCTAGCTGTTAAATATATTCTAGGTTGAGAGCCTAATTTCCCTTTAAAACGTTGTGCACACTCAAATGTAAGCTGGTGTGGAAGTGCTCTTAATTCCTATAGCAATCTGTAGAGTAAAAAAAAAAACTGCTGATAGAATGAGTTCTGGGCTGAAACTAGGGTGTATTTCTTTTACATACTTTTTCACAAACCCCATTTTTAATGGGTCTAGAAGGGTATGTAATCTTCGACATGCGTTAAATAGTCTTCTGTCCGATTTTTTTCAGTTAATGAAAGCACATTTCGAACATGAATTTAAACATGAATTATATATATGAACGCATTAAAACTGAAATTTTTCGTATTTACTTTGCAAAAGGAGATGAAATGAAAACCACACGCGAAAATAGCACAAAAACTGAACCCTTTTAATATAAAATGTTTTTTTTTTCTTCTTTTCTCTATCGGTGAGGCACACACAATGTGCGCAATGCTTACTTTCGAGCTGTGTATTTATAGAACTTTGTGTACTTAAATATATACACAAATAAGTACGTGCTTTTGTACATACATACATACATACATATGTATGCGCATTTTATTGTATGATATATATATATATATATATAATATATATATTGATTTGTAGCTATTGCGTTGTATATTCTCATCAAAATATTCAAAAAATTGATTTTATAGGTTTGAGTTTTTTTTAGGTTTTTTTTTTTTTTAATTTAAAGTATTTCTTATTTAGAAAACTTCCTCGAATTTTAATTTAAGTATTTAATAGCTTCTGATAATTATTGACTGTTTCTTACCTGTTCACAAATAATACCAATAAATATATAGCGAATCTGGGAGACTTAATAAGTCTCAAAATGTTTGAGATATGTAACTGAGTATATGCTATATGTACATAGATATATACAGTTGCGGCTGTGATTTTTTCTCCACATAATTGGGTCAATACAAGTGGATGAGTACTGTGGCATCTCCTTCAAAAAAAAGCCTACAACAAACGTTTCTCTGCCTTGCGACTTGGGAGCACTTTGAATGCATTTCATTTGATTTCATTTCGTAATTGACAAAAGTCAAAAGTTAGAGAAGCAAACGAATTTCTGCCAATATATGTTGATATTGTTATTGTTGGTGCTGTTGCAGTTATTGTTGTTGCTGTTGTTGTTTGCGTATTTATTCCAATCGCAGGTTGTTGAACTCTACATGTGACCGACCGGCCGAGTGGCTCGAGGCTCTCAGACTTCGAGACCCTCTCGTAGGCTGCTATTGCTGCTGCTGCTACTGCTGCTGCTGCTGCTGCTGCTGCTACTGCTGCTGCTGCTTTTCGCTGCTTGCTTTTTGCTGCTTGCTGCTTGCTTTTGCTTCCGCAACGCTTTCTTCTTTTGCATGGGCACTTTATCGCCGTTGCTTCTGCCGCTGGTTATACCCTGTACCCAAAAAATGCTTAAAATGGCTAAAGTGCAAAGTTGACATCATTGAGCCAAGAGAGTAGGCATACATACATAAATCCAAACATTCATACATACTTACATTCATATATATGCACATAACGCATGTCTTTGTTCAAAATCAGGTGACCACTTTGTGCACAACAGGGTAACTACTCGTCCAGTTCCCCTTTACTACTAGAAGAGCACTAATATTTTGTTTTGTTTCTTTCCTTTGTTGCGCCCCTCTTCTCGCTTCTATCGCTTAATGCGCGCAGCTCAGTTCAGCTCATCTGTGTTCTTTTGGCTTGCTGCTGCTGTTGTTGTTGTTGCTGTTGTTATTCTATATCTAACAGAGGTCTTACCAGCAGCGCCATTGTCTGACGTTTAATTTCCGCTGCCGCTGCTGCTGCTGCTGCTTTTGTCATCTCTCATCCATCTCTTATCCATTATGGTGTGCTCAAGTCTTGGTTGCAATATTCTTTCAATTGCATTTCGTTTGGGGGATTACGTTGTTGGGGTCAGTAACTGGGTGACAAAACATGTCCGTCCACAGCGTCCAGAGCTCTCATCTTCAATCATATGTACAACGATTTCCAATGGCCGACGGCAGACGGTTTTGCTTTCGAAAAATTCTTGCAAAAATGTTATTAAAACGGAGTTGAAAGAACTCCAATAGAGCGTTGATAACATCGACGGGCAGACCTTGCTAGCTCTCATTGTTGTTGTTGTTTTTTTTTTTTTTTTTTTTTTATTTTGGTTGTTCCTCAGCCTTTTTGATTGGTTTGACCGATTTACATTGTGAAAAGAAATGAGTTTTTTTCTGCTATTATTACTTTTTTTTGCGTTCTCGGTGTGTTTAACTTCACACATACAGACACATAGGCATGGAGAACGAGCATACGTACAAATACAGAGAAGAGCTTTTATTGGCGTCTTTTGCCCTAAATTGGTCCACCATTCAGCAGCGGGTCTAGTTTTTGCTATTTCTGATAATTAAAAAGCCACATTTACCTCTGCCGCTGCTGTTATTACTATTATTGTCGCTTCTCTCTGCTTTGCTCTGGTTTTCTCTGTAAGCTGGCATTTTGCCCATAGCTTGCAAATAACCGTTACGTCTGTGCAATACACACACACACACACACAATGCGATTGGCAGAGCTTTTGTGCTGTGCTGCAAGTTAATTAAGACTTGAACTAGTGTGCGAAATGCTTGACGAACTCGCCATTAACATTCTTGACCAAATGATTAAAGCTCTACCATGCAGCTTTCAACCAGAAATTGATTACTTAAGTCCCAAACTAACAGACAAAAATCTTGAAAATAAGTACAAAAATGTTTGTTTTTAGTTGAAAGAAGAGCAGGAAAAATAATAAAAAAAAAAAACCGTTTTGCTAATGAAATAAGAGGTGACGTTGCTTCCTGCAACTTGCAATTTGCAACATGTTTAAGCGTGCTAAGAATGGAGTTGATGATGGTGGCCTAAAATGCCTTTAAGTGAACAGCAAATAAACACTGGTCTGCAATAGATAATAGGTAATGTTTGTTGGTCATGGCCAAGATTTGTTGTTGTCCTACATTGACGCTTCTTCTTCTACTTCGATGTGCACAATTCACATTTGTGTGGAGGAGGACACATACGTATGTATATACAATCGAGAGCTTTGTGCAATGAGTAAGCTCGAGTTGTGTTGGGAGTACGATAAATAGCATTCATCACTTGCGTAATAGTCGTTGGTCTGATCTGGAAGCTTGTTGGTCACGCTCAACCGCAAATAGCTTTTTCGCCAGTAGAAGAAATGTCACATCATCATCGTCGTCGCGTATTTCAATCAACAATTCGCCAACTTCGACTTGAGCTCCACTTGCGTAACCAAAGCGAGCGACAAAACTAACTGGAGCCCCACTAATCCCATTCGGATCACTTTCTAAGCGGGTCGATGCCGGCCTGATACTGTCGCGTCCCCGATGTCTGTCTGTCTGTCTGTCTGCTGATAAAACTTGTTTGGGTCTATAGGTCCACGACTGTCACAAAATTATATATATATTATTTATAAAAATAAAACAAAAAAATACGAAATACATATGCACATAATTTACGTATTTTCTTTTGATGCGGATTTCTTGTTAATAAGCAAACACAAAAAAATACATATGTAAATATAAATTTGTTTAGTGCTGGCAACAGCAGCGCTAGAAAGAAGAAACAAATGTAAAAGAAAGTTTTGAACTTGATATATGCATGCTGCAGCAGCAGCAGCAGCAGCAGCTTTTGTATAGTGTCAATGTCACGCCCCCCGATCGCCATAAGACAGCATCATAATCATAATAAAAATAATAATAATAATAGTAGCAATAATCATGCGCAAATGGTAGAAAACGAATTCGAATCGCATTGAACCGGAGCAGACAGACGAACAGGCAGACAGACAGACTGACTAAATAACAGCGGGTGAAATTTTGTTGTACGCCGACAGTCGACGAGGCACTCAAAACAGCGGCGAAATTTCTTAACACTTTCATAAGAAGTCATAAAGAAGTCTAAAGAGGAAGTAAGAGAGAGAGAGAGTGAGTAAAGCTTAAAATAATATATATGTATGTACACATCATACAGCTTATGTGTGTACGTAAATTAGATTAAGTACAAAAGCTGCTCAGCGAGGCGTGTGCTTAACTTTTGACTTTTGCCAAATGCTCACTTCATTTGGACTTATGCGTGTATGTGAAAGAGTGCGCATGAATAACAGTAGTACAGCAAGCGTTAGAAATTTTGGGCAATAACAGCACACTGTTAGCTAACAGACGCAATTTATCCTTACCATAACATTTGTAAGCTTTACTCTTTGGTCTCTCTCTACCAGCTGTCCTCCTCTCCGGCTAGCTGACATTGAACTGTGTCAGTGGCAGCAGCAGCCGCAGCAACAACAACAACAACAACACAAATAACAAAAGCGTGTAATGGGGCGGGCTGCTGCGTCTGCGCACGCTCTTTCGCTGCGCTGCTGTTGTTGCGCTGCGTTGCGTCTGCGCTGCGGGCTTTGCCTGACTGTTTCATTGTTGGTTGTTTTATGTGGCTGGCGGACAACTTTGCTGCCTGCCTGCTGCTGCTGGCCCCATCAGTCGTCGTCATCGTCGCAGACGCGTCGCGTTGTTCATCTTGGCTCTTTGCTTCTCGTTGCCTGATCGACGTGAGCTGATACATTTTTTTGTTATATTTTTTTTGTTGCTGTTGTTCCTGTTGTGAAGAAAATTACGCAAATATTGAATAGAATTTATCGTGCATTTACAGTTGATCAATAATTGGGTTCCAATTCATGGCATTTATAATCTATTCGGTACTTTTCATGTGAACTGCGTGCTTTAAATGATACCGTTGTCAACAAAATGCAACCGCCTCAGCCAAGTATGAATAAGGATCAAGGAGCAGACTGTGATTATGCCTATGCCAAGTCCAGCAGCTGTCATCGACGTCTCTTTCTCTGCATAGCAAAGGTGCCTACTCTCTCTCTCTCTCTCTATGTTTCTATGTCTTTTGCCTATCTCTTTTGCTTTAAATGATACTCTGCCACTCTCAAAGCTGTCTAGCCATATTTGTGATTAGTCTTTACTCTCTCTCTCTTTCTTTCTCTTTGTTTCCCTCACATACTCCCACTCTCATTTTTGTATATACATAAATTTTCCCAAGTTTTGTCTCAATTTACTGTGGTTTTCCCGGGCTCCTCTGGCTGCGGTTTTTATGTACATTATCTTCAAGCGACGTGCTGCCTAGTCACAGAGATGGTCCAGCCCCATCCCCATCCCATTACCATTCCCCGTCTTCGAGTGCCACCTGTGGTGCTCGTCATTCTCTTTGACTTTGCTTGCATTGCTTGCTCTCATCCCATCCCATCCCAATCCATCCCATTCCATTCCATTCCATGCCATGCCATCATTTGCAGTTGCAGCCGCCTGGCGTACTTTGTATTTTTGTGTTTTTGCTGCGCTATTTATAGACGCGCTTCATTAGTTTTTGTTGACCGTTGCTTGCCTCTTCTGCTTTACCTTTACATTTACCTTAAGCTCAGCTCGGCTCGGCTCGGCTCAGCTCAACTCAGCTGTCAGTTGCAAAGCTGACTTTAACATTCAGTTTGATTTTCGGTTTGCTTTTGCTGTTTTCAAGCGATTCTTCTTCTCTATAATTCTACTTATGCGTGTGTGTGTTGGTTTGTGTGTGTGTGTGTGTGTATAAAAAGCTTGAGAAAGTTGTATTAACTGTTCGGTGGTAGCAAGTCTATTTACATACATACAATTGTGTGTATGCCTTAATTGTTGTTTATATATTTTTGGAATAAGATAAGAGTCGTTGGGACGGTTGGCTATTTTAAGAACATTGCCTAGATAACGAAAAGCCGAAATGGTAAAATGCCAAAAATGTTGAATAAGTAAAAATAGTCTACATACATTTTGTGCTATGATTTTGATTGTAATAAAATCCTTGCATCTAACTGTTGTATTCAGTGTTCGGAGATTGTCAAATGGTGGTCACACTTGCCACTCCACACAGAGATGCAAAACATCCAAAATATTTGATATGCATTTCATTTAATAAACGGAGCATAAACCGTGGCTTAAGCAACGTTGCGACGTTGCCAATATTCTTGCAAATGGCCGACGTCAAATTGGCTGCGCTCGTTCGCAAAATGCATGAAAACTGACGCTTAAATCGTATGTTGTCCACTTTCGTGCATTAATCACTATTTGTTGAGGAGCTTGCCTTACTCACTCCCGTGGAGAGCAATCTGCTTTCGACTTGATTCACGTAATCAACAGCTGTTTGTTTTCGATGAGCTGACTCAACAGAACATAACGCACCTGTATCCAATTTTCATCAGCGACATCATTTGGCACGCAAATTCAATTTTCCCATTTTCAAATTGCTGTTCATATGCAAATATATGGATGTTGGAGGCGACTGACGACTGGCTGGCGACTGGCTGGCAATGCGTAGTTTTAGCTATTCGTTTTCAACGCCCAACCCACCGCCGGAACCATTCACCCCTGATTTAATGCTCATCTACACGCGACTGCGCACCAAGCGGAAGCACATTAAATCTTATCTGAAGAGCATTTTTTTTTTTGGATATATTTATTTTTGAAACTATGCGAAAGTATGCGTTACGATTCCCCCTCCCCGTCTGCCACCCACACACCCCACAATGCAGAAATGCAACAGGTCTTGGCCATACCACGCAACCGACGTGCATTTCCGGCTGCTGTTGCTGTTGCACAATGGAAACTGTGGCAAATGGCCGACAAAGTTCTCACAGCGGCTGCCTCAATCAGCCAGTAATATCCTGCATCCTTTTTCCTATTCCTATTATCCTGATTACAGCACAAATTGAACATAAAATAAAAGTGTAGCAAGTTCAAATCCGTATTTAAACAAAAAATTACATTTTCCATTGGGTCGAACAAGTTGATTTCGATTAGAACGAAATAACTCTGAGTATGTATCACAAATCGAGCTTAATTCAAAGTACCATTCAGTTGAATAATTATATATAACAGTCTTGTCACGATGCAAATCGAATGCTCAGTTTTCGTGCATTTGCAGTTATTAAGTTTAGTGTTAAGTTTGCGATAATATTCACCGATCTGGCTGTTTATTAGTCACCGATTTCTAGAACGTAATGTGTGATCATAAGGCTGAACGATCGTCAATCCCCAATCGATGATTAGTCCACAGCGTGCACACGATTCAATTGATCACACACAAGCATATGTACACTGACAAAAAACCGAAGTAAGATTGCTGCGATATACTCTGCATACAGAAAATACTTGCGTCTGCTCGACTATTACATGGTTGCTTCTTCTCCGATCTTGCTCAATAATTGTATTATCTCTCTGTATTTGTGACATCCGCAATTTTGCATATGCAACTGTGCCCCTGACAGAGGCGCCTCCCCTTAAAAGAGCTATACAGACTACAAAACTGTTATCAGCGAACAATTGCTCATTACTGTTATGCAACAGTCAACTCAACGATCATTTTATTATCTTCACTGACAGAAGATAGCATCTTCGATCCCATAAACTAATAGAGCTGGAATGTAAGTTCTCGTATTCCACAAGCAGATCCGGTTTATTGCATTTGATCGACAACTTGTCTAATTCTCCAAATCAATAACCGATAGCAATAAAAACCACAGATTGTTATATATACATATATAGTTTGACATTTGAAAATCTTGGACTTAGATTGGTTAAGCAAGAATCGCATCAAATTCATATTCATTCATTCAGGGTATCTGCTAGTCGAGCTCTCTCGACTGGAGCATTCTTACTCTGATGCTTTTTATTTATTTCTTTCATGCATGCTTTACAGCGGTTTACAGTTTTAGAATGTTTCTCATTGTTGTTGTTGTTTACTTTGCATGCGCAGTTAAGAGTGTTTTGAAAGCCGTTGCTGCTGTTGTTGCAAGAAAAAAAAAAAATGAAGTAAAAACTATAAAGAAGAAGAAAAAACGTTTCACTTGTTGCTCTATTAACTCGCTGTAAAGAGCTAATGGCCAATAATTTAAGGCAGCGCACGTTCCACCTGCTACTCGTCTTCGCAACCGGAAATGCTGTTCTCCTCACACACACGCACACACACACACACACACACATATACATACATACATACATACATACATATGGATGTGTTTACTCTATGTAGGCTGCTCATTTAATTGACGGAACAATCTTTAATCAACAACAATTCTAACAAATTTGTTTTCATCCACACAATTATATATTGTTCAACAGTTTGGCTTTTAAAGTTTATCTATAATAATATATATATATAATATATATAATACAATTAAATATGGGTTTTCCTTGCTACGTTATTCTAATATCAATTTAAAAAAAGGTTACCGATATAGTTCTATAGTTAGTATCTATACCAAAAAGGTTTGCTAATATTATTATTATTATTTATAAGTAATCGTTTTTTTTTACAATATTGGATTAGTCACATTTTGATAAGCTCTTTTTAGCAAAATGCGCTTTAAAAAAAAGAAGAGTGAAAGCCATCGCAGCAACAACAACAGCTGCAACAAAAGCAACAAAACAGCTTCAACTTGAAGTTGGCTTAAATTAGAGTCAGTTGTTCATTAAAGCTGAACTGGTGTCAACACACACACGCACACGCACACACTTTCACACAGCAGATGTATGGCGTCATGGACTTGATCGGATATACAGTTATGCATTCAATTTACATGTAATTGAATTCTGTTTCCAGCCAGAGCTGAACATGTTTCTGACCTTAGATAATATGCTGCTGCTGGTTGAATCATCCTCATCGATCGGATCGAGCAACTATATCATCTATTCCCAATATTGGTTACATGTCTTACTCTTGGCTTGATTTGTCTTATTTATACCCTCGAAGAGCGCATTACAAGTATCATGTTTAAGGAGACGACTCCGATCTCATAAACTATATATATTCTTGATCAGCATCACCCGCCAAGTCGAATTAGCCAAAGGCGTCTGTCTGTCCATTTCTATGTTAACTAGTCCCTCAGTTTCAAAACTATCCTGATTAAGCTTTATCCATGTATTTGCCCTTTTGCTGCAGATCAGATTCAATTACAATATCATATAGCTGCCTTAGGAACAATGAAAAACTTTTTCGCTTAACAAATTATCGAAACCGGACTTAGTGTGCGTAGTATTACACTTTTCAATTTAAAATGAAAAATCATTCATATCGAACTACTGCAACATATAGCTGCCATAGATCTTCGGCATGCCTAAGACAGCCGATCTTTCGGGTTTTCCGGTTTTCTTGTTGGCTTTATCAGAGACGTTCAAGTTGAACTTTCTAGTGCTCATATGCCTCTCATCGGTTTTTTTTTGTTTATCTGCCTTGCCCACAAAACGGATGATGCTGCAGACTGAAGCTGTGTTGATAATACGCACATATGAATTCGTGGAAACAATGGGCGAGCATAAAGAAATAAAAAAAATAAATAAGGTGACGCACTCTCCATCGAGGCCTGTCCAGATTATCTCTCTCTACACTCGAAAAAAATGAACGCCCATAGTGATAGAGAGCTAAGAGCTTTTCAATGTAGTGCAGAACAAGCTTTCTGTTCGCAATGCAATTTTGAAAAAATGTGTTTTTTCTTTGTTGGTTTTTTCATTCATCATTCTTTTTTCTCGAAAACTTACGTAATTCTTTTATAAGTCAGCAATTTTATTTAAATCATTGTTTATCGTAATACGTGGAAAGGCATTTCATCATACAGATTTTTGTTTTCTCAAGTCGTGTTTGTGTTCAGTTTTCAATGAAATTCGGACACGTAAGTTCCTCACGTACACTGAATGAAAAAAATACGCTCTTCTGAGTGTGAAGAATGAATTATAAAGAATATGAATTGTGAAGAATCAATTATGAATTTTCAGAAATTAAAAATTTAAACAAAAAAAAACGATATTTTAATTATTACTTTTCTTAAACCGGAAATAGAAAACATAAAAATAATGATTAGATTAAAACAGAGAGCGAAACTATAAAACTGAATCAAAAATAATACTTATTGTATATGAAAGGTACCCTTTTGTTTTGCTCAGTGCAGAGCTGCAGCTTTAACTTTATTTGATGACCGAACAAATGCTCTAACCTCCTGTGCGCTGACTGCGACGTTGACTCCGACAGCGACTGCGACGGCGATTGTCGCGGTGACATACGGAAAAGAGACGGTGCAAACGGTATGACTCAAATTGTTGGTATGCTAGGGCGAAGCGGCGCATGCGCTGTCGATTTGCCTTCTTAGAATTCGGTGCCTTCAGTTCTTCAACTGTTTGATCGTTTTCGCCTTCGTTCATTTTTCGTTCGTTCGGCTGTCCCAATGCATTTCAGTTCAATAAAGTTCGTTAACATGGCTTGTCGGCTCGGCAGCAGCTATAGTAATAGCATCGGCAACAGCAGCGGCAGCAGCAGCGGTAGCGGTAGCGGTAACAGCAGCAGCTAGTCATCACAGCAGTCGACGTCGACTTTGACGTCAGCGCCTGCAGCGGCAGCGCTTGCTATCAGCAGTTTCTGTTAATATTACTGTTGTTGTTATTTTTATTATTATTGCTTTTCGCTGTTTAATTTGCTGGCAGATCGACAACGTTTTTTCCGTTTCAGTAATGAAAGAAACTTTGAAAGCGTCGTGTCGCGAATTTCAGTGTCGCCCAAAAAGAACAAAAGCCCAACTGCATACTATACCCTTATAGATATCAGATATCTGCAGTTATTGTTGAAGTGTATTTTTGTCTGTTTTTCTTTTTGTTGTTGTGCGTGTGCAAGTGCGCTAGTTAGCTATTAAACAAAACATAAAAAAGAAAATGGTGCATCTCTGTCAGCGTCGCCGCAACCGGGAACAGGTGGGTGTCATTAGCGATTAGGTCACACATAAAGTTCCCCTTATTCTCCCCACACCCGCTCACCTCTTCAGGCAAAGAAAGCCAATGGCCGAAGAAGCGAAGCGAATTTTTGTTACGATGACAACGTGTATCGCATGTCAAATATCTAATTAGTCAACTGGTGGAAATCGCATGAATAAATCCGAATCGAAGTGAGAGATACTAGGAACAAATGAATATGAAACCATATGTGACAAAAGTGGAAGTGGAAGTAGGCGACAATTATGGGTTATAGATCGAGAGATTAACGAGCTAAAAATTCAATTCGTAGAAACTTAAGCTTTGCAACGGAAGCGCTGAAACAAAATCCCAATTAAAATCAAATTGTCAGCTTATCGGAACTCATGTTACTAGGTATTCCCTTTTCACATCATATTTGCAACACTCTCGACCATCGACATTCGACTCTCGACACAATTCGCAGAAATCGTTTGTGTGCTTTTGCGTGTCTGACTCTGTGGGTGTTTCCGAATGCTAAGAAAATTCGAATAAGACAAGACAAGAATTCAGTTAATTTGGAGATTTCGGATAGTTTAGAACAAATGTATCTAATTTCCGGGGTGTTGTCTTTTATGTATTGTGTACATTGAAGAATTCTTGCATTTCCGATTTTGTTACTTATATTGTTACTAAATATTAGTATTTCTAAACTTCACATACAAACAGGCATTTTAAATACCTTACAATATAAATTCATTCATAAATTCAATTCATTATAATGAAATTCATAATTCAGAAAAGATTATCTTCTGGATTCAAGAACAAAACGAATTAAAAGTAAACCGCAACTATATTCTTAGACTTGAGCTATATTTGAAGATTAATAAACTCGAATCAAAATTTGTGTTGTGTTCTCTTACTTTTCATTTTCATTTTGAAGAAAATATTCTTGAATACATTTTATGCTAATAATCTTCCAGTCTGAATTTGAAGGCTCTTAAAGCAAAATGAGATATTTTGTTTTTCGAATGGAACAAAATGAGTCTAATGAAATGAATGGAATGGGATGATACGGATTCTTTAAAAAATTGTTTAATGCTTTTAAGCTGAAACTACAGTTTTGAATGTGAGCCGTGGCTTTAGTTCCTTATATTATAAATAATATATAATATATTATTTATTGTCTTGTTAGTTCAATTTGATAAATTGCTTTCGGTACTTAAATTTCGATTTTTTTTAAATTTTATTTTATATTTATTATATTTCATGAATTGATGGAAACTCGATTTTGTTTGCACAAAACAAACTCAGTTTGAATCCAGCTGTACAATATGTATGTGCTTGTATGTATATAATATATATACTTCCCAGTACTACGCGAGCTTATCGCTCTTGGAAGGGTAGGGGAGGGGAAACCCCCGCGTTTGATAAGTAACAAGCTATAGAATTGAATGTGAATTGCGATTAAGTAAATCGACGAAACCTTTTCAACACATATCAGAGTGAAGGCATTCTGTCGAAATCGTCAGTTTTCACTGGCAAACATAATATTCTCGATTTATGTTTGTATTATTGGGCTACCATTAAGCGCTTCTCAGTAATTTTCAGTTAATACATTTCTCAATGACAAGAATTGATATAAAAATAAATAAAGCAATTGAAGCTGATTATAGATTGGGTGTTCGGTTGAATTCATAGAAACTATTGATTGGTTTAGTTATATCATTTGATCTTATTGTAATAACAGTTTATGATTCTTGCCAACGAAACACTATCTCGTAGGCAGCAATGTTGCCACATTGATGCAAGTTACGATTAAGTCGCATGTAATTATAAGGCTATTTAAACAAAGCCTGAATCGGAACTCCATTGAAATTTATATCCGAAAGCGGAATCAGAACTTAAATTCAGAATCAGAATCAGAACATCATTTTGAGTAGCGGAACATCATTTTAGTCGATCCCGTTTCTTAGCTGTATTTGTATGAGTATGTGTCTGTACCCAAGCTGGTATCTCCAGCTCATAGAGTCTCTGAGATCCATTTGTTCACATAGACAGACAGACAGACTGACATGACGAAATCGACTCGGTTAGAGATCGTGATCTTTAATATATGGTGTATATGTATATGGGCATGCAGATGCTTCAATCTGCCTATTTTATTTTTTTTATGGTTAAAGGTATAACAAGGAATAATGGCTAGATATCATACCATTGGAGACCTCCCGACCGGATCGTTCTCCCTTATTTTTTTTTTCACACTTTTTTATTAAATATATTTTGTTTGCATACTCCAATGTAAAATGGCTTAAAGGATCAATGTGCGTTTTCTGGTTCGTTGATTGACGATTGGCCGTCTGACCGGGATCAGTTCCATTGACCTGTTTGCCCAGATTTGATAGGCACAAGGTTAATGCAACTGCCTATCGCCGATTGTCTATTGTCGATTGTCTATCAATCTAATATGGGCAATAAACGAGTCACTCGTCTGTCAATTATTTCCACTTTTAATTGCACTTAATGACGTCATTTCACAGCAAGCTGTATATATTAATAAATATAAGCATGCGGTTCATTGTGTATATAATGAGCCATTATAAATACATATGTGTATGGACATAGATATCAATTGGACGGGCACATTAATCACGCCTCAAATGTTTAATTATATTTTAGTTGGCGTCATCCCTGACAATAAATCGAACTTGATGGATAACATGATGTTTCCATTGGCAGTTTGTATGACTTGAGGGATGAGATATTCAAACAAGTAAACAAAATAAAACACACATATAAAGACGAAGGAACTGAGAGCTAAAGACTTCAAAGATGCGAGATTATCGCAATTTATCGATAACTAAAAATCGATTAAGAATGTATAAGCTTTGACATAATATTGATAAGAGTTTCTATCATGTTGTGCAAATATTAATATACTTGGAAAACAATCGCTCTGAATAATAGAAAATCGCCATATTTTTGGGGCCAAGGCTAACTCATCCTATTATGCAGAAAATTATATATTGTATGATTTCGAAAAACTTTGATTATTATTTGCTTGGAACCAGGGTGTGCTAATTACTGCATACGCATGCAAGACAAAAGTGGTTGTTGAAGAATTAAAAATATTGTCATCATTCGTTTCTTTGCAGGCTGTCAAACAATTCATTGATCTCTGCAACAATTTGGGTGCAACAGCAACCGCCGCCTCCCCGAATGCCAACACATTCAATTTCAGCAACGCCACACAGCAACAGCAACAACAAATAGCTGTTGCACCAACAACAATAACAGTCGCCCCCGAAACACATGCAGCAGCAGCAGCAACATCATCAGCATCAGCAACAGCAACAGCTTCGGCATCCGCATCCGCATCATTGCCCATTAGGCGCCATATCTCGCATACGACAGCTGTCAAGTTTCTGTACGCCCGTAAGTTCGATATACCCCGTGCCGTATCCTTGTACGAGCAGCATGAGCAGATACGCCAGAGGGAATACCTCTACAATATTGATGCGGATGTGGAGCCGTTGTGCTCCGAGCTGCAAACGGGAAAATTCACAATATTGGTATGTACCGTTAGTCTACTCTTAAACCAGATCTGAAATACTAAGAGCAAGCAAATTCGCAGGCCTTACCAAAGTTTGCACATATGCTTCAAAGCTTTCACGCTGTTTGACGCATATACACAAGAGCTTTCAATACCCAAAAAGCTCCTTTGACGTTTACTGTGGGGAAGCAGGCAAGCAAAAGTAAAACGATTCACTTAAACGCCACTTAGCGGTAAAAATGTTCGTCCTCTGAAATTGACATAGTGGATGACATGGCAAACTGTGCCTCACATTATATATTTCAGTTTTACTATTCATAATTTCCGTTGCGCACACCACTGTGCGCATTAAAAGCTTTCAATCAGACTTTCAAATCGAAATGAGGTTTAAATTCCGAGTCTGCTACAAAACGTACGTTCCATTCCAACGAAATACTCTGTTACCAGTGTAATTTCAGGTAATAACACGTTGCAAAAGAAGCCTTCTTGAATTTGAGCATTAAATTATTAACATCGGATCATATCATATACTTCGGTCGGTATTTGAAATTTATAATGAAATTGAGGTCTCCAAGGATATGTGTTATTTTTCCATTCCCTGCTTTCAACACTAACCATTTTGTGTGAATACTTTTTGGTAAAGGCCTGCTCTATGGAGGATTTTTTCGTATTTTATATATTATAATGAAAACAACTCAACTCAATTTTGTCGTTTGTTTGTTTATATTCCTATTTCCATTTCAGCCGGCTCGCACATCCTCGGGAGCTGCGATTGCGCTCTTCACGGCCAATCGGCATAGTCCGTTGAGTGCCTCGCATACGACAACATTACAGGGTATCGTCTATCAGCTGGACTGTGCGCTCCAGGACGCTGAGACGCAGCGTGCCGGACTTGTCTTCATCTACGATATGAGTGGCTCCAAATATTCCAATTTTGATTATGATCTATCGCAAAAGATTCTCACATTGCTCAAGGTGAGTTTTTGAATTGGAATTTTAATTTGCACTCGTTGCATACTTTTGGGCTACACTTAAAAATTACATTCGTGTATACAACATGTTAGCGCAAATCTGCCCAAACTTGGCAGTGGAAATTCGCAAAGCGTGCTCCAACAAATTGGAATACCCCTGTTATATGTACATGGGTGTCAGCATATAATTGCTACTTGTCGCAAATGCATCTATTGTGCATTTAATTCAACATTGGAGAATTTTGTGTCTTCAAGCTACAAATTTGGTTTAATTTCATTAGTTTTGCAATACCCTTGCAGGGGGATACCCCTACTATGGCACCGCCAAAACTACATATGTATATATTCATGATTCATGATTCATGAAGATTTCTCTAGTAGCTAACAAGCTACTTATATTCGGGGACAAACTTGGTTTTTTATGGATCTAAAAAAAAAACATCCGTCATCAATTAGACTTATACTTGAATACCGGAATACCTTATCGCATATTAATTGCATAGTAAAAATAATTGATAATTGATATCTGATTGATATCATACACACATACAGCGTGTGCAAGCGTATTAAATCGTTGCCAATCAAAAGATAACTGCGCTTTTGCTGTTCATTGGTATCGCTCATGTTTGCTGCTTGTCGAGCGTGTCCATTTTTCGACACGAATGTGAAAAGCGATGAGGAGTAGGCGGGGCTTATCCGAAATCCACTGAACATTTGCATCGATGCCTGATTCATGTTAATTACTGCCAGTTAATTCCTCCTTTCTATCTCTCTCTCTCTCTCTCTCTCTCTCTCTCTCTCTCTATCTCTATCTCTCTCTATTTATTTCGTTCGGTTTGTGCTGAGCAGTTGATTAGGGCGAACCCATATGCTAAACAAAAGAGCGACTCGGAAATCCTTTTGAGCAGCAAATTTACCGGAAGTAGCCGAGCTTAATAATCAACGTAATCACAATGCCAACTAGCAAACCTTACATCCACACTAATGTATGCACATACGTATGTATTTAGGCCGCCCACACACACGCACACACATATACACACACACCCACACACACGCCTACACACCTAGGCAATGATGCGACGGTGCCTTTATACGCCTACATTGAATGCTGTGACCAGCCAGTAGTAAGACGACATTTTTTTTGGCTGCTTGTATGTACAGATATATATATATATATATATATATATATATAGTACATATGTATAGTATAGTTCATGGCATACATCATATCATCAATCACCGGCCGCTAGTATATATATATATATATATAATATATAAATATATACAAATAATAAAATAAAAATACATAAAATTATGGAAGAATTTATACAAACATTGTATATGCATGCGTTTGACAACAACTGCTTCAAAATCAAAACGCAAAAAAAATTGCGTGGGCAAAATAAACAGCCGACATAGGCGGTCGCAGTGGCAGCAAAGCAGCTGAGCTGAGAGAGTCCACCCAAATAGAGAGCAGCTCTTGCGCTCTGGTGCGCAGTTGAAGAGCGTGAGAAGGAGAAAAAGACATACAGAAAGAAAGAGAGAGAGAGAGAGAGAGAGTGAAACCAACTTGGAATTAAGCAATGTAAAGCGCTGCGAGTGAAATGTTTATAGCTCGATTATTTCAAAGATCAATGGAAAGTTAGAACACAAAAACGCAGAATATTCATACGTATATATTTATATGCTTAACAGTATGAAACAATTTAGCAATACGAATGTGTATATAGTTCATTTCATTCGCAATTCACGGGTAATATTTGTTGTAATACCTAATTTGTCAAACTTGTTATGGCAATTATCGAAATTTCTATAATAAATGTAATATTTAAATCAATTATGGAAAATAAACTGAAATTCTTATGAACTACCACTGTGCAGTAAAGTCTAACATCCACTCGCACAGCAGCCATACATTAATATAATCGGATGTCACCGAGGCGTATGCGCAACATTTGGTATCTTACATTACGCATACGCAGTGTGAGACTGAGTGCTGTGTGATTGTGTGGTCGGCCAATGGTAAGCCAAAACTCATGTACAATTTATGCACAAGTTACACAGATTACATGCATGCATATTGGAAAGCGATCGTAACGTTTATTGCGTGGCATATTCGAACAGCTGGCTATACCCAGTGCATATAGTAAGCAGACACACACACACATGCACACACACATGGGCATACTCATGGGCATACAACAGTCATAGTCATACTGACACATTTTCACTCTCGTTTTTTTTTTGTTTTTTTTTTTTTTTTTTGATGTTTGTAGTGTGCCTCTCATCACTCTCGGCTGGCAGCTGCTTACTTGCTCACACTCGCGCTCGTCGCTTCGTCTTCTCTGGCACTGCGCTCGTGGCAAACGCGCGCGCCGACGCTTGGGGCTATCTTTCGCTTGATTAACTAATTCAGTTGACGAGTTCTAGTCGAACGTAATAGATTGATTCTCAAGCAGCACAAAAGCCAAAGAAAGCCAAATCATAATAAAATAAAAAGAACGTGCCTCTTGCGTTGTGCGTTATGCGTTGTGCATTAAGTCGTGCCGGCTCGTTAACCGTTTCCGTTACGCCCTGATATTCGCCCTCCCCCATTTGTCGCTTTTACAATTGGAAGCAATCGTGCGTAGTTCGGAAGCTAAAGTTTTTGTTGTTGTGTTTTATTTTTTATTTTTTTTCTCTCGTTCAACTTTAATATCTTCTACGCGATACTACAAGGAACAATATCAAGTTTTATATGTAGGTAGCAGGCACTCTCAACACAATAATCAAAACTGTATAGGATTGATATTTTTATTTTTAGTGCTCACCCACGCAAGCACACACACACACACTCACTCACTCAAACACACACATGCACATGCGCGCATATTGAGAGCAAAGTGTTCATTCATTGCTCAGTTGGCTTAAAAAAAAAACGTATACATTGCGTTGATATTTCGTGTTATTTTTACAACGTGCGCTTTGCTTATTTATTGTTGCTGTTGTTTCTGTCTGACATTGACGCAAATATATGTATTTATATGTATATGTATATATGTGCACATATGTGTATGTAAGTGTGTGTTAGCTGTTTGTGAACTTAAAATGCAAATTCAAAGTCAACGAAACAAAGTTATGCGCTATTATTTACCTCATTTTGCAGTACAATTTTTTACAAACACATCCATACGTGATGTATGCACGTATATCACACAGTTTAATTTAGTTTCGAAAACATATTGATGTTGTCGTTGTTGTTGTCGTTGCTGTTGTTGTTGTCGTTTCCGCATTGAAACAGTCCAGCAGTCAAGACAACAATCATGTGGGCGTTAGGGTTTGTGCCAAGGCTAAGTAACTGTTTATACATTGCATAAATCAGTGACACAATTATATGGGTGCATACAGACACACACACACTTACAAACGTTGTGGCAATACTGGTCACATTAAGATCATACATATCGGTGCAGTGTGAATTTTGGTAACCCTTAGCCTTCACAATCACATTATCAGCAGCCCTGGCGACAACCGCCCACACCAAACCACAACGGACAGCTGTAAAAATGCAACCATGCAAGCGAGCAATGCAGAAACTGAAATCAACCCTTAGGTTGGCAGCACACGCAACGCTCTGCCTGAAGCAACCCCAGCAGTCAGTTATCGGATTATTTTTGGGAAAGGGTGGTGAGCGAAACAGCGAAAAGGCAAGGCAAAGCAAAGCAGGCCAGTGGGTTGCTTTGCTCTCACTTTGTGCGCGCGCTCTCTATTCCTTTTTTTACTCTCTTTTGCTTTCTCTCTTTCTCCCTCTCTCTCTGTCGCTCTTGTCACTTTCGTTGGTGCTGTTGCTGATGGCGAAGGTGATGGTGGTGGTGGGAGAGCGCGCCTGCGTCAAGAACGCAGCGTTGGAGGTTTTTGGCGTCGTGTATTCGCCGTTTTACTGTTTAGCGCTGCTGCTGGCGACTACGAAGGCGGCAGCAGCAACGACAACAACGGCGGCAGAGGCCGACAAATAGACGTAGTTCAGCTCTCCACAACGACGCGCAGCAAACAAAGTTAACCGCTGAATGTTACTTATAAACGAATGATAATATTAATATATATCAAATGAAACAAGCATAATTCATTCCCAATAATCAATAAACACGAAAAACAATTGGTGTCTACATTTTTTTTATGAATATTTTATGTGACACAGCGAAAAGTGAGAACCGTTTACTTAGCCAGCCAAAGAAAATTGTAAGCAAAACGTATAAAATACATTTGTGTGCGTATGTGTTTCGCGTCTGTGTCTCTCTCTCTCTGTGTGTGTGTGTATGTATCTACATATATGTGTGTGGGTCTGTATATGTGCATAAGTGTATGTGCTTAAGCCAAATGCTGTCACACGGCTGCTGCAAGTGCCACAATGTGTTGCTTACACATACACATATATAAATACATGCATGCATACATACATACATACACACATACATACACTCATGCATGCATGCATATGTCTTATACAAAACAAATCCAATAAGTGCCGCAACTTTTGATCGCCAAAGGGTCTAGCGAGAAAAGTGTCTACAAGTGCAAAAAAGACGCAGCTGCCCAACGTCCGCTGTCCGCTGTTCGCAGTTCGCAGTCCGTGTTGCTGCAGTAATTGTAACAGCAACTGTAACTGTAAAGCACCGTCTGTCTATAGTCTGTTGTTTTGTTTTGTTTCTCCCATTATTTGCGTGTGTGTGTGTGGTTTTTTTTTTTGTTTTTTGCATTTCTCTCACAATTTGCAATTTTTGGATGCATCATTTGTGCAATTGTGTAACCGACAACAAACAACAATGAAAAGCTTATTATATAAACAAATAAAAAAAAAACAACCAACAAAAATCGCAAAAACTAACAAATTGCCAATTAAAATTGTTCCAAAAAACAAAAAAAATTGTGCTCTCATCGTGCTACCAGCTGCTCCCCTCCGCCCCTACCCTAGTGCTATTTAGTGCATTTAGCATTTGACTGTGCGAAAATTTTGCAAAAACCAATAACAATTGCCACAAAAATAACGCGTATCTACAAATATTTAAAGCGACCGTCGCCATCTCAGGTGCTAGAACATTTAAGCCTTATTAAAAGTACGCAGATATATATACGTATATATATATAAATAGTGTTTGTATTTTCGTATTGTTGATTGCACCTTAAAACAGTAGGCGAAAATTACATACCCTACAGTCCATGACTTGGTTATATTCGCTTCCTTATTCGAAAAGTTCTACTTTAATCGATATAAGTTGTATTTATGCTGGTCCATAAGTATTTTTAATGACTAATTGTTACTTACAAAATTTAGTATCAACGACATTAAAAATAAAAAAAATTAATAATAATAATATCAGCGATCAGGATGATACAATTTGAATTCTTGCCTAAATAATATGAGAATTCTGATTTGAGCCTTGCCTTATTTGTACAACAACAAATGCAAAATATCCCTAATGGGCGACAACAATTAAATAGCCTTACCTAACCCAACCTTTTCAAAGGCTACTCAGAACAGGTTCCCAAAAATGTATTCAAAGTAAAGATTCAAGCTGAATTTGGCGTCACATCTTGCCATGACTTTAAAACTTTAAAAATCCCATTAAATTAATAATAATAAGTATAAACGATATGTAAGGCATGCATAAGTACCAAGTACGAGTACCAGAACCAGCACAAGTACCAGTACAAGTACTCGGTATCGAAGCTATCATCTAACTGACAGGTGATGTGAGAGGTTTTTATTTTTATTTAATTATTATTTTTTGTTAATGGCATTGGATGGGAACAAAAGCAGCTGCCAGTTGCAAAAGAATGACAAAATCAAAATCAAACAGCCGATATCAGCGACAGCAACAACAACAGCAACAACAGCAACAAATAATACAACGATGACTAGGAGAATGAGGTGAAGCCAAAAGAGTCAACGAAATCACAGCTGTTTGGACATTGGCGCGTTTATTTGAACGACGCTTTTGATTTATGTGCACACATTGATTTCTGCCTTTCGTTTCGCTTGCCAACTCATTCTACACACATTTACACACATCTGTGTAAGTATTAGTGAGTATACTGGCATGGCAACTGTAGAGAAAATAAACCCCAAACAATTAATAATGATCTGGTCGACTAATGGGGCAGGCAACGTACCACTTTAAAAACAGTATGTTGACACTGTTGTTGTTGATATAGTGCAGCAATTTATGTGTATATATATATATGAAGAGTCTTTCGACTGAAAGCTAATAATTTATTTACCCACTGAATTGTTCATATTTTTTAACTTGAAATATTTTATGAACCACTCATACATACATATTCTGAATTAATCCAAAAATACTGCTGACTCTTTTAAGGTGAAAAATTGCAGAGAGCAGTAAGTAAATAAACATTTCTGTTGAACGAATGATTAAATATAAATATAATAACTGGGAAACAAAATATTTACACAGCTAGGGTTCACTATTTGTTTTGCTATTTACTTATTACTTGGCACTTGGCGTCTGCTTGTCGATATCCGGCGCAATGATTAAACAGAACCAAAAATTCCATTTTTTTGTTTTTATTTTTGTGTTATTGTGAACTGCTTGCTCCCCTCTCCATTTAATCATAATATCTGTCATATCCATCTAGCCATCTGTGTGGCTCTCTGGCTGGCTGTCTGTCTGTCAGCTCATCGGACTGTTTGGTGCGTCCAAACAGTGCCTTTTCAGGCCAAACGCCGCCAAGAACCACAACAACAACAACAAATTCGTTTCATGCCCAAAACCGGGGACAAGCTTAAAACGCATTACCAATTTTGGCCATGGCTAATTTCACACACACAAACACTTCCATACATATATGTATGTAGCCTTTTTTTTTATAAACATACACAGTCAATGTTCAATGTTGTTGCTTTTGTTCATAATTTTTATTTATTTTTATATAATTTTTTTGTTTTATTTTTTGTATGGCACGTCATTTGGCCAGCTCATTGTTTGGCTAGTATGTCGGCCTTTTATTTTTGGGCATACAGACATACCTACATACGTATATTGACAATATGCAAAAGCAAACAGCGCGCCAACTAAGCAAACACATTCGAAAATACATCACAAAACAAGACAAAAGAATACAACTATATTTGACGCACCGACGAGTAGATACTCTTATTTCCAAAATTCCCACCTTAATGGACATTTCAATAATTTCTCATCTAGTTATCGGGCATCTCCCGATAAACCGATAAGCAAAAATGTTTGTTCATATGTTCGGTCGATTGTTCAAGTGACAGCTTTATGATATATATAGTGGTCTGCCTCCGACTGATCAAGAATATATAAAAGTCCATGTGGCGTATGATTGATTTGGAATTTGTAGCCACAGACAAGTCAAGTGCAGTTTGCAATCTGAGATCTAGAGCCTCTAGTCTCCTTGTCATCCTCATCTGCTGCTATGTACTTAAGTGGCACAACGGGATGTGGGACACACTGAATCTTTGTGCTACGTTGAAGAAATAAGTTGCAAGAACTTAAAATATGTATTTATCTGATTGCTTCTTCTTTCTAGTTTCGATACGTTTTGCACACGCAAACCATTGCTGATATTATAGATAATATATACATATATATATATATATATATATATATCTTATCGCAACCTAGAGCGTTGATTATCTGTATTTAACTGATCTTTAACCGCTATCAAACAGAGCAACCAAAAATACTTAATTTCGAATTAAAATTCTGCAAATTTTGTTTAAAATAAAAACGAATTTTTTATCAGCTGCACAGCCAGCTGCTGCTACTGCTGCTCTTAGCGTCCCCCACGTCCCTGCTGCCCACCCTTGCTGTTGCTGCATTTTAATCACTTTCTTCTTGTGGCAACAAACAATTATTAGGAACGCAAGTCGCATGCCGAGGCACGTATTAAGTGGAGCCGCTTGGAGTGCGTTGTGGAGTGCATAACATGCCCACTTGACGCACAACCACTTCAATTCTTCACTGCTCCACCTACACCTGCGCCGCCAAACCCTTCTCCAGGGGCTATTTGGAGGCGGAACAAGTGGGCGGCGGCAAGGGGCGACATGATGAGTTGACTTTCTTTTGGGCTGAATTGCAACTGGCTGCCAAGACTTTAACAATAACAACGTGTACATGTGGGCTGTGAGATGTGTTTGTGTGTGTGTGTGTGTGTGTGTGTGTATATGTATGTGTCTGTGTGTGTTTGTATCTGTGCATGTGCGCTTATTATTTTCGGCTTAATTTGCTGCCGGTTGTTGCGTGGCTTTCCTCAATGATTGTCGATGAATGTCGATTGTTGTTGCTATTTTGTGCGTATTAGGGGCAGGTGCGTCATAACGCTGCTTATTAAGAGGCGAATACTTTTTTGCCTCTTGTATCTCTCTCTTCTGCCCACACAAAATATTTCAATTTGTGCAACTCAAGCCAATAACCAAATTTAATTGTTATTTATCGATTTCGGTTCGATATTCGCCTATGACCCCAAAAAAAACCTGCATGACTAAGCGAAATGAAATATTAATTTAGTTAACCCATAAAATGCATCTACAACTAATTTGATGGACTGCTGTTCAGCGGAGTTGAATGTGGTGCAAAATATGATTAAACTGTGTGTAAAAATGATTCAAATCAATACCAATACAAAAATCAAAACCGAAGTTAAATGTAGACCCCCAAAATGTTCAAAGTTAGTAAGTCAAATTACGACAATGTATTTTTACAGTAAAGAAACGAAAGGTCGAACAAATGTGGGACTGTTCTAGTCGAGAGAGAGGGTTCGACTGGAAGACATCGAAACTCGAGCATGGATGGTCAATGTTAGGTCATATATATATATATATATATATATTCAAACTTGATTAGAAAGATGTATCTTTCAAATTGTGGTTTTTAGTGTTATCGATTTATATCGAGGACAGTCATCGAACGAGAGCACAACTTAATCTGCTTAGGCTATACGAGCACTTACATTCGAAATTTGAAGTCTCCAGCGCTTATAGACAGATCATCTGGAATATATTTATATATATATCCTCATTCAACCTTTTCGTGGATTCAGGATATACAAATATTTATGCATTTGTGTAAGCTGTAACTGTAACTGAAGTGGTCTGTATGTATGTAACTATTGCGAGTACTTTTGCTATTGGCACACGCAACCGTAACTGTGAGAGTAACGGTGAAAGTGAAAGTGAAAGTAGCAAGGACGAAACAACTGAAAGCACAACTGCAAATAATCAGCCAGCAAATTGTCCTTAACCCAACAATTTCTACCGTTTCTAAATATGATTGTCAAATTAGTTGAAATGTGTGCAAGTGTGCGTATTATATGAGTGGCATTATGCAAATTGGCTGCGATTCTACAAGGTTGTTGGGGGGGGGAGGGGGACTTGATTGCCGTGTGGGTCAAATAGCTGCAACAGTTGTGTCATTGAAAGCACCGCACTTCCCCAGGAGAAGCCAACTTTAATAGCTGGGCAAATTGGAAATATGTTGCCTACTTTGTTGCGAGGCACAGCCTTGAAGTCAACTGTACCCCAAAGAGCAACAACAACAAGCAGCAAGAGTGAGCGGAACACCAGCAGAAGGATTGCAATTTTGTTGCATTTGCTGTTGCTGTTGCTGTTGCTGATGATGATGCAATCCGTTGAAAAGGACATACGCTCAGGAGTCATAAAGCCGCTTTGGGGCAAAGTGGCAGGCTGTAAATTGGCCCATTTAAATGGTCAAATGTAGCAAGTGGCTCCATTCGTAAACACCGGGAAACTTTGTGCAACTGTGTGGAAAATTTTACTTAACATTTAAATCTAAAAAAATGTGTCTCGATTTCAAAAATAATCATTTTATAGATAGAATCAGTTCGTGGAAACGCTGTGAACGGATTTAATTAAAAGTGAACAGGCACACACACACACACACACACACAACACACACCACACACACCACACACACACAGTTGGGGTAGAAAACAAGTGTGGGCGTGCAAAACTGTTAAGCCTTAAATCCGGTCAACTTGAATACCAATTTTTGTTCGTTGTTGTTGTTGTTGTTCTTTGTGGTTATCTTTATTGTTGTTGCTGTAAGCGTTGCTTTTAATTAAGGCAAATGGTAAAATGCTCTTGTTGTTGTTGTTGTTGTTAGTGCTGCGGCTGCTCTGCTGCTGACCTTAATCTGCGTGTCTACCTATATGTGTGTGTCTGTGAGTGTGTGTGTGTGTCTGTGTGTGACCACAATCGAGCACATACAAATATATACATAAAGGAAGACAAGAAGAGATACTGAAAGAGGGGCAGAGAGAGAGACAGAGAGAGAGGCAGAGAGAGAGAGAGAACTAACAATAAACTGGGAATAAATAGCGCTGACACGGATATATCTATATGGATATGCAGGCACAAGGCAGAAACCTTCCGCTGGCCACGCTACCCCTTCCCCCCCCCCCCCCCGCCGCAAATTGGGTGGTTTTGGGGCGTACGTTCGTTTCGCCGGCGTCGGCCATTTTGTGCAATCCAAAAATATGGCCGCAGCAGTGTGAAGTGTTGAATACGCTGCAACTGGGTGAAGGTTGTGTTGCAGCAGTGGCAGACATCCACTCAGAGCCACAGCAGAGCACATCGAATCAGCAGTCGCAACAAATTCATTTCATTTCATTTCAATTTATTTGCAATTGCATTTGTTGTTGTTGTTGTTGTTGTTGCTTATACACAACACACACACACACACACACACAGAGAGAGAGACACGCACACGCATACACTGCGAGAAATGCTGCTGTCAATCAGTATTTACGCCAACGCGTGCGTTTATTACGCTTTAATGTAATTGATTGATGCATTTCAATTGGCATTTGTCGCTTGAGATGACTCGCAGATACCCTGTAAGTCGAACTACCGATTATTGGTCTATGTCCGCGTCGGCTAGGAAAGCGATAAAATCGATAAGCCGCAAATATCCCACAATTTTAAGGCTACAGTCATCAAATTTGGTTGGTAGGTTGGTGGCGATGTCCTTCACGCACACACCATCGCCGCCCGAGGTCTTGGAAGGTGTATTACTGGGATCGTCTTCCAACTCCCGCCCCAAAATTTTCTAAAGCCCATATCTTCGTAATTTAAGTGCTAAAGTTATCAAACTCGAAAGGAAGGGTCCCAGAAAACTCTTCCAACAGGCATTGGTTGCCCTCACCCAACATCTTGGAATATCTGTGCTATATTGGGTCTGTGGTCCATAATACTGTTAGAATTGCATTAAGATCGCTTTGGCAAGAGTCGTAATATTCATAATTGTGAAATTCATGTTCATTCTGGTAATCTAGCTAGCTTGGCTAAAGCAGGATGATTTGCCTATAATATATATTCATATATATATATATATATATATATATATATATATGTATGTATATATAAATGAAACATGACGAGTCATTTGTCGTGACTCATTGTGTAGAAATAAGCTGACACTTTAACAATCTTTAGACAAGCCGACAAATTGCTGACTTGTTTATTTTAGCCAGAGAAAAGATAATAAATGAGTTTTCTCTTTGGTCCAGTTAACATAATATTCAGCTTAAACAATATCACTCGAGTAACCGAATAACTCTTGTTGGTGAATCAGTTGGCCATAGTTACAGTCATGACTTGTGTCTCTTACGTCGAATGTGTGGTATATGTCAGTATGTATGTATGTGTGTATCTATGTAACTTTTAACAAATGATATATGTAAAACAACTGAACAGTTGCGGAACAGTGTTGGCAAATGAATATACAATACAAATGATGTCCAGGTGTCTATATACATAAAGATATCTCCCTGATTGTAATAATGAAAATAGTGCGCTCATTTGCCTGTGTTATCTATATATATATTTATCGAATCACATTTCGCATTAGTGGAATTGGTAGTGGATTGCCACCTTAGCGTGTGTGTGTGTGTAGGAAAACCTCATTACACACACACACACACACACAGAGAGAGACACACACCTAATGTAAGCATACACACACGTGTGTGTGTAGGTAGTGATTGTTGTTGGCTAATTAAGATTCAATAATCGTGCAACAACATCAAATTTCTAATGTATATTTTGTATATATTTTGTAGGGCGGGTATCCGGCACGCCTGAAGAAAGTGCTGATCGTGACGGCGCCGCTGTGGTTCAAGGCGCCGTTTAAAATACTGCGTCTGTTTGTGCGCGAGAAGCTGCGCGAGCGTGTGTTCACCGTATCGGTGCCGCAGCTGAGCCTGCACGTGCCGCGCAAGGCGCTGCCGGTGCATCTGGGCGGCACGCTTAAAATCGAACACGCCACATGGTTGCTAAATTGCCGCAAATCGATGACGAATCGTGAAGACGAACTGCTTGCCAATATTGTGGTGGGTGTCGCTTGCGCACCAGTCGCACCAGCACCAGCACCAACAGAAGCAACATCTGCAACGGCGACGCCGCTAAGCAACGGCACCACTAGCAGCAGCAGCAGCAGCAGCGGTGCTGCGAACGCCGCGACATCAACAATAATCAGCGCCGTGCATCAGTTGGCCGAGAGCAACACAACGGTTGTGACAGTTAGTGGCGAGCAGAGAGCAACTGCAACAGCAACTGGCAACAGCGGCAACACGGAATCGGAGTCCAACGAGAACATCACAATAAACGGACTAAGTCCAACGCATCGAACGGCCGTTGGCATCGCAGGCGGGGCGCTGCTCAAGCTAAATACCAGCGGCATACAGAGTAACGGTACTGGTGGTTGTGGAGCAGCTGCTGGGATTGCCATTGCACCAGCAGCGACAACAGCAACGGCGTCAGCGGCAGCAACAGTTGCTGGCAGCGCTGTCAACGGCAGCGCCGCTGGTGTCGCTAGCAACGGTAGCGCTGGAGGCGGCGTTGGTGCCGGTGAATTCTGGTCGGAAAATCCGCCCAGCAGTGCCTCATCTGGCTTCAGTGATGACGACAGTCTCGCCGGCCAGGAGGGTGACCCCAAAACGATTGATCTAATCGTTCAAATGGTGCGAGAACGCGGCCGTCAGGGCCTAATCAAAGAGTATGCGGACATACGAAATCGGGCGCCCGAGGGCACCTTCCTCCATGCGCGGTAAGTTTAATGTGCCCCAACAAGCATCAGCCAACTCTTCGATTCAATGTGATCCGATTTCATTTTGCAGTATGCGCAACAATCTGACCAAAAATCGTTATACAGACGTGCTCTGCTATGATCACAGTCGTGTGGTGCTGGCACGCGACGAGGAGGATGACGAGCTGTCTGATTACATAAATGCGAATTTCGTCGATGGCTATAAACAGAAGAATGCATATATTTCAACTCAAGGTGAGGTCGCCGCAACGCCGCATTTATCGATTCTCTTACTATGGCTTCCCAGAGAGCGAGAGAGAGAGAGAGAGAGACAGCAATAATACGCATTTCAATTGGCATCGTTACGTTTTGGTTTTTCATTTCATTTCTTTTTTTATTTTTAATTTATTTATTTATTTTTTTTGTTGGTTTTGGTTTTGGTTTCGGTATTGCAGGTCCATTACCAAAGACATCCCAGGACTTTTGGCGCATGATCTGGGAACAACATTGCCTAGTTATAGTTATGACAACGCGCGTCATGGAGCGCGGACGTGTTAAGTGCGGCCAATACTGGGAGCCCACTGACGATAGTTCCTTAGAGTTTGGAAATTACAATGTGCGAACAATTAGCGTCGAGTGCTACGTGGATTACACCGTTGCATCCCTAGAATTGAGAAACCTAAAGGTTAGTTAGAAGCTGCCTCAATTCGCTGTTGTAGATCTGCTTGCGTTTGCTACCTACCGCCAGTTGCTGACCGTGTTTATTCTTTTGCATTTGCATTTGCAGACTGATGAAATTCGCAATGTGTCACATTGGCAGTTTACCAGCTGGCCGGACTACGGTGTGCCCAGCTCCGCAATGGCCATGCTTAACTTTCTGAAGAGAGTGCGACAGAGGCAGACACAGATGGTATACGCACTCGGCGACACCTGGGCGGGTCATGCGCGCGGTCCGCCAATTGTGGTGCACTGCAGCGCTGGCATTGGACGCACCGGTAAATATTTTAACTAACCATTAACACCACCGAACACGAGTACAATGTAGAATCACAAACCTCAAAGCTTCCAACAAAATCTGCTTCCGAAATCCATATTTATTGATCGAACTCTTAAACTATCCACAATTATGCTTATCCTCCCTAGGATGCACCTTGTCAGCTGCAAATGTGTCTGGACACATTATTATATATATTATTTATTATTATATATGATATTTATATATATATTATTCTGATATCACTATATTTGCTTCGGAGCATTATAATGTACAGTTTTCTTACAGTCTTCGTGATCAGAGTCCCTTTCCACTATATTATCATTTTATGATTTGATAATCCAGCTTTATAGTCATTACTTTAGGCAATGCTTAAATCCATGCTGGAGGAGAGAGCATTGATTTATTGCACTGGGTTGGGTTTACGATGGCTTTATGGAAGTCAAGACATTAATATGTCTTTAGTTCGGTTTGAAGAATCATGTTTATATGCCCATAGATTTGTCTTCATATTCAGATCTCTTGTTATATATATATATATATGTAAGCAAACATATATGACAAAGATAAATGGAGACTTAAGCAGTGCTATCCGATTACTAATCGTCACATTTGTTTTTGCTTATTAGGCACCTTCATCACGCTGGACATATGCATATCGCGTCTAGAGGATGTCGGCACGGCGGACATACGTGGCACGGTAGAGAAGATACGCTCGCAGCGCGCCTACTCCATACAAATGCCGGATCAATATGTGTTCTGCCATCTGGCGCTGATCGAGTTCGCGTATTCGCGCGGCATGCTCCAAGCGGTTGATTTGGCAGGCTTTGATGGACTGGAACAGGACTCCGACTAGGCGGTAGCAGCAGCAGCAGCCATCCACACGGAATACAAATTGTATACAGATTACTTATATTATTGTCATTTTTTACAACTATTATTATTATTTTTATATATATATATATATAAACATGCATATATAATATTATGAATTGAAATTGTAATTTTGTATTAGATGAATGTTTCATTCGTTCGTTCAATCAGACGCATAGGCAAGCAATTTATGTTTGTTATCATATTATTAATAATTCTAATATTCTTTTTAATGAAGAAAAAAATACAACAGCAACAATAACAACAACAACAACAACATGCCAACATTTATATATATCAAATATGTATGTGAAAGAGAAAGAGCAAGCGAGAGAGCGAATGAGACAAGTTTAGCAATGTTTCGATGTAAGCGGCTGGTAATTGTAAAGTTGACTATTTTTTGTATGTTTCTTATTATTAATATTATTATTATTATTATCTTATTATCTTATTATTATTTTATGTAAAAGTGAAAAAGTGCAGCTGCAACTGCTTAAAGTTGCAAGTTGCTTAACCAATTCTAATGATTAATGAAGTATGTAGTCAGTTTGTATGTGTGTGTGTGTGTGTGTGTGAGCGTGTGTGCAAAATAGATGATATACACACACCCACATACACACGCCTACCTACATAGTATGTATATGTATATGTATTTATAACAAATTTTTTTGTAATGTACGTGATTAATATTTAAAATTCATTATTTTATATAGAATAATTTCAATGATGAAAATGATGCTTATTTTTTGAATCCCCAAACAACCACAGCACCCCAAACCCAACCCAATCCAACCCAGCCAAGCCAAGCCAAGCCCACACACCCAGCCTTCGCCACTCCCAATATCCCAGCCAGCTTCCTTGCAAACGTCGTCTTCATTATTAACATGAATTGTAACTGTAATTGTAATGTACATTTATTTAAATTAAATTCAAATTGAAAACAAAAACGTAAACAAAATACAAAACTAGGAAAAAAAAGATCAGCATTATGCGGAATAGCAAAACAAACAAAAACAAAATGAGAAAAAAAATCAAATAAAATAACTTGCTAAAAAAAATAAAAAAAAAATAGAATAAAAAGAAAAAAATATTTTTAATTAACAGTCATACAAAAGTTAACTACGTAAGAAACGCAACTTGCTAACAATTATGTTCAGATGACGCTTAGAGAGAAACGCGGTAAAGTACAACGAAACGAAACGCATGGCTAGGCCGGAACCGAACCGAACCGAACCGAATTGAGTGGCACAGAGAAGAGTCTCAATCAGAAACAGTCCCAATCCAAAAAGAGAATACGAGTTGATACCGTCCGGTGCAACTGCGGCAACGGAGATGAGTCTAAAGTCAATAAATAATTAAATTAAATTAAATAATAATTATGAATTAGACGGCAGCAGCAGGTCACAATGATTCATAGCAATTAAAAAGAATTTGTTGTGCAATTCTTTTAATTTGTACTGTCGTGTTTTGTATACTTTATATCTATTTATATATATATATATATATAATAATACAATTTATGCAAATTGCTGCAAATTTCCTACAATCAACTACAAATCAGACAAAAAAGTTACAGCATACGTACATACATATATGCATGCATACATACACATCCGCAGAGAGTGATGTGTGCAGATCAAAGTAAATCAAAGTCAATAAGCATATTTAAGCAATTTTAAGCACTGTTCAACTGTTGTTGCACACACACTATTCCTACTGACAAATAGCCACAAGCAGAGCAGAGTTCAAAGTGCACAGTATACATAGTTTGTCCCTCGAGCAGCATTCTCCAGTCCTCCTCCCTCCTGCAAGAAGTTACCCCACCAGGCCCCATCTAGAAGTCGAATCGCTTTTTAAGGAACAACAATAAACTTAAGATGAAAACAAATAAAAAAAAAAACAAAATAATACAAATACGTAATGATAAACAACAAAATTGAAATAAAACCGTCGTACTAGCTGTTGAATGTAATCGCGTATGATTTTTTTTTTTACCATATTTTTTGGTAGTAATATATTTAGGATTGACGACATTTCATTTCGAGCATTATCCAATGAAAACGAATTCTACATGTAGTAGAATTTACTAAGTAAATAATGATATGATATACATACATAAACACATATTAATGAGAGTCGCAGATATATAGATATATATACATATATATATAAATAAATATATATATATACAGATTATATGCCTTCCTCTCATGATTTTCATATACCAGGCGAAAAACTAAAACTTCTACTAAAATCAAAATATTTTGTATAACCTTTTTAAATACTAAAAGATTATTATGACAAACAAAATAACATAAATTAATGAAAGAAAAAAAATGAATATTTAGTTGTTGTGTGTAGCAGGTAATGCAAATAAGGCAGTAAATATATATATATATATATATTAACTGGCAGCTTTCTTAACAATTAAGCATCAAATATATTAAAATCAACATTTGTTTGCCAGCGCAAACTTTTTGCATATGTGTGTAAAAGTATAAAAGTTGAAAAGTATTATAAATATATAAGTATGTATGATAATGTATATGCATACATTTATTGCATGCTTACATCAAAGCTCTGACACTCTCATGTATATGCATATACACAATCATCACATACGTGGACACATACAAATACGTATAACAGTATTTCTGCTGCGAATTTAGTAAGAGGACAAATTTATGAACAACAACAACAACAACATACTTCGTTGGCCACACATGTACACACACATGCATACATCAATTTGAATATCATTAGAAGAAAAGCTGTGATCAACATAATGCAAAAATTAAAAGGTAACCTAAAACATTATCCTGCTTACATACTAGTCGTACCAAATTCCAAACAAGCTGCAAGAGTTAAAAAACAAAATACAAAGCAAATCAAATACTACCTATAATGAATGACAGTAAATATATATAGCTTATAAACATCTCTTACAAAACAAAAAAAAAAAACATTTTCAATTTTTGAAAGCCTTTTCGTAATGTGGTCGAGAGCACATCTAATCCAGATACAAAGTATTACTCTATTCAAAATAAAAAATAATGCTCTATTTTTGTAATGCTTCAAATATAATGAATTAAAATCAAAGTATCCGCATTATAACATTAAATGCACACACACACACACACACATACATATATATTCAGAGATGTATATAATCATCAATGTTATTTTTTTTTTTTTAATTTATTTAAAATTCATTATATATGTGTATGTATGTATATACTTGAAAAGATACATACAAATATATGACAATGATATACACACACATATATGTATATATTATCTGTAAACTATGTGTATGATAAAATGATTTAGCAAAATTTCTTCAAGTGTAATGTATAATTAGCTAGAATTACTACACACAAACAGGCACACACACACACTCACACACATACGCTTGCAATCAGGCAACAGGCATTTGTCTTGCACTGCCCCATGGCCAGGCTCTCTAAGAGGCAGCTTGGCATATTAGCAGACAAATGTTGCAAATGTGATTTTGCATTCAGTCATTGGCTTTCTGAAAGCTTTCGCTGCACTCGCAGGGATCACACACACACACACAAATTTAACTTATAACAGAGAACCGAGAGACCGTTAACCAGCCCACCCAACTCTGCGCATCTAAAAAATACCTAATCTGAGCCACAATAATTCTAATTAACTCACACGCTACTCTCTCTCTCTCTCTCTCTCTCTCTCTATACTCCTCTACATAAATATATACATATACATATACATAAATACATACATACATTCATAAAACCTACCTAAAAAGTAGCACTTCCAATGCCCAGCTCAAAACTTTGTACATACATAATAAGTCCAAGTCCAATTAAAAGAAAAAAAGAAAAAAAAGAAAACTAATTAAAATGCGGAAATCGAAGTCGGTCGGTCAAGTAACAAATAAATATTTAAGTACATAAATGTATCTTATCATTTCCATTATAATCTAAAGAATATTGACAGGCAAAAGATGAAAATGAAAATAAATCGGTATATGTAAAGCAAATTACATTTGCTGATGCAAAAAAAAAACAAAAGAAAAAAGAAAACAAAAATCAAAATGCAAAAAAAAGATACCAAACACAAATAAAAGTAAATGAAATTGTGAACAAAATATATATATATAGAAAAAAAAAAACAATTTTTAATCTTGGTCATATTTTTTAACAATATTTCAACATTTTTCCAATCTACAAGTCAAAAATCTTACAGCTTTGGGATGAATTAATCCGTGCAGATTTTGCAAGTACATGGACCAACTCTTGCGATCTATTTGGTAAAGTTAAAGCAGTTATTGCCAAGTTAGTTAAGTCCAAATACTTGAATAATTTCAATCGATGAGCGAAAGGAAGTGCGCCCAGATGATATTGGGGTTCTTTTATCAACTTAAAGCCGTAGTTAGTTTGACTTCAACCTTTTGGATATATATTCCGATTTGGCACACAAGGTATATTTGTTGGTCTAAGTACAATTGGATGACCAGGTTACAGCCAATTTTCAGGACTTACAAAGAATTTCTGACTCAAAAAATCCTAAAAATCATTGAATAAATCGATTTGAAACCCAGTTCAACTGTCTAGCATTCATCACAAAGTGGCCTAAATCAATCCTAACGGCTTGGAAGTACTATGAAGTACCAAGTGTGAATTATTTCTAATATATCCCGATTTTAAGTACATAAGCAAAACAAACTCATCGATGAAACTTCAACTATTAAAGATATAATAAATTCAAACACGTTGTTTAGCTTTCCAAGTAAAAGGCTCATGTTTATTAATTCATTAATTAATTATAGTTAATTTATTTAATAAATACACGCACATTAATAATACAATAAAACATTCTCATGCATCAAAAAAGCGTTTAGCTATATAAGTATCCCGATCTCCAATCTATATCTTCAGTTTGTCTTTCATTTTTTTCTTCATAATTGCGTTAAACTAATGCGAAAATAAATCACCATTTTGTAGTTGTTCTTTTATTCTCAATCATTTTCAATACTAATCTTAAAAATGTGTCTCAATTTTGTATTTAATTGTTAGCTAATAAATTTCGTTATTTTGGTTTTTGATTAATATTAATTTGTATGCGCCAGAAAATCTAATAGTTCCAAAGCAAATCAGTGGACCAATGGCTGTAGAATCAATCGATTGTATATAGTTATGTATGTACACATACATAACATAGATCGATCTATGCATGTATGTTGGGTATGTTTGCATATATGCATCGACCATTGTAAATTTAAATTTAGTACAAGTTGGTTTTTTTTTTTTGTTTTCAGTTGCGAATAGTATAACTAAACATACGTATCTTTAATATTTATCGATCCCAAAATGGAATGCACAGCTAATAACGCAGACATCTCAAGAGATTTCTTTAAGGCTAAGAAATTACAAGCTATTTAAGTATTGGCGTAGAATGTTTCATAGGTTCGTTTCTCTTCATCCTTTTTTTTTTTTTTATTTTTGTTCATAGTTTTTGGTTGTATGGAATGAGCTGAGAAAAAATAGTTTGTTTTTGTATTTTCAAATCTTCTCTTTGAATTTGAAGACGAGCTATATTATGGTTGTAAGTTGAAGTTGCCAAATTGCTTTGGGCAGCTTTTAGAACTTAAGCACTAGGGACTGCAGTGGCGTCTGTGTATGCGTGGGTGTGTGTATGTGTATGTGCGAATATGTGTGTGTATTTCTTACGGCTAATGACTGCAATGTGCGGCGCATTGTGGCGCTGTCAAAAGATTTGTTTTTTGAGGTAACGGTAACGGTAACAGTAACAGTAATGGTAATGGTAATGGTAACGCTAACTATAACGGCAAAATCAAAGCGGCAAATATTCAGACCATCAAATTGCAAGCAACCAAATTCGTCACCAAATAATATTATTATTCGTATTTAGAATTTGCTGTGCGGCAAAAAAAAAAACAGTCTGTTATCGATTCGAGCTAATCGATTTGCTGACAACAGCAACAACAGCAACAACAATATGTGTGTTTGTCTGTATATTTACATGCCAGTTCGAAGCCACTAATACATCAAAATTGAAGAAAGCACAAATAATTATTAAGTGAATAAATAACGTATGTCAGCATCGACAACTGATTACAAGAACAACAACAACAACAACAAACACCATCAAATATCACGCATCAGCAGCAGCAGCCAAGTGCACATCCACGTATCCACATGCACATGCACATCTCGCATCCAATCGGATTCTATAGCATTGTGGTATGGTTATTCTGCTGATTGAATTCACTCAATGCCAAAGGTGTTGGTCTCCTCGACGGCAAGGAGCAGCTTCTCATAAAGCAGCTCCGGCGTGGGATACGGCGGCAGATCTAACCGGTTGAAGCAGGTGTGCGCCCGGGGTAGCGAGTTTGGCTTGCCCCATTTCTCGATGCAGAACCGTCTGGGGCCGGTGGAGCCGCGCAGCGCGGAGAACCCCTCGTAGGGTATGCTGGACGTGCCCGTGACGAACTGAAGCAGGCGCAGTCGCTGCTCATTGCTGAAGCGTTCGATAACCTGCCAGAACCAAATGATCACCTGATGGTTGTCATGGTAGCCCGACCGGTATTCGGTATTCAGGCGCCAATCGTTGGTGTCTATCTCGGCGGTGCCGGCAATGACCAGCTCCAGTTCACGGGCATCGAAGACGGAGACTAGCCGTGAGTCAACCACCTCGTAGAAGCCGCGCACCAGCGACTCCGTTTGCTCCTGGACGCCACGCTCTAAGCGCCATTTGATCATGCGCTCCAGATACTCCTTCTTGTTCTTCTCGTGGACAATGACATTCCTGCCGCCCGGCTTCAGTTCGCGCTCAACAACGCGACCCAGCAGCTCCTCGGTGACGCAGAAGGTGAGTCCCAGATCGATGCCGGTGCCAATATCGTTGTCGCGAATCCATTGAAGCGACTGATGGAACTCATTGTCCAGCGACTCGAGATCACTGAGTGCAACTGGCAGACGCAACAGCGCCTTGTAGAAGGGTCGCGTAAAGAACGCATCCAGCAGATACTGATGGACGAGGGCGAGGCCCAAAACCCGTCCACTGAACCGAAACCAGTCGTGGCAGTTATCCACAAATGCTGACAACGGCGACACCTGCACCGTATACGTATCGTTTGCGGAGTACTCGAACAATCCGTAGTAGGGATTGAACAGTTCGCGCGACAGCAGAAAAAAGAACTCCCGGGACGGGCCGCCATAGTCCAAGCCCTCCTCAGTATCCCAGAGTACGGCGAGGCGGCCACGCTGTAAGTCCTTCTTATTGGCCGACATAATGCGACGGAATGCGTCCTCCAGTAGATGACTCCGCCGGATGTGCAATCTGTTAAAAAAAAAATACAACCAATTAATCTCTTCAAACCCATTTTGGGACGTCTATATACTAACTTGAGCTTGTGTGGTCCCTGACCGTAGCCCTTTGACTCTAGCTTGCGATAGAAGCTACGCAGTTTGGCCTCAAAGTCGCGACGGAATGGAGGCGGTGCACGTTGCGTCATCCGGGAACTAAGCACTGGCGAACCCTGCGGACTCCGCTCCTCAATGGGCACATAGCTCATGATCTCCTGCTCGAACAGGCTGAAAGCGAAAGAGAGAAAGAGAGAGAGAGAGCGTTGAAGATTAGCTCTGGCATTGATAATCTCTGAAATGTATCTGAAATAGTAGCTGCAACTTGCAACGTGCACACACAACTAATTGTGCATATTATTCACACACTCGTTGCTATATGCTCACAATTGATCAAATATCTGTTTTTTGACTAAGCTGACTAAGCTGACAATTTACAAATGAAACATGTTACCAAGCTGCAAGCAACAAACAACAGCAACAGATGTTGGTCAAGTAGTCGAAGTCGACACAACATAGCCCCGCCCGATTGTACTGCAATAAGTATTATTAGTTTTGCAATCGATTACTATCGATTTTTCTGTAGTTTGCAAAATGTGATTGGTTTTCTTGTGTTTTGATTAATACCACTGCCAACAATACTATAATGCTAGATACCCCCAAATATATACCTGCAAACAACCAAACTTTGTACATAAGCACAGTGGGCTGCCGATAACAATCAATTATATTCCATACCAGCTTTAAGGAAATAGAAATATAATAAACACATATAGACAATAATATAATATGTGAACATTTAAGCCAAGCACATATATAGTGGGTTATCGATAACAATCGAGTTAATTATCAAATTCTAGTAAATTATTTAATGGACGAAACCTTTGAACAGAAGATGACAAATAAAGTTCATGACATTCTCAATTACCACATTGATGATCTCAAAATTGAATTAATTAATGCAAATTGATTGAACAACAGGCACCAACAAGAACAAGGGGACTCATATATCGATGACTTTCTTGCAGCTCTGAAAATCCACATGCCTTTCGGTTGTGTAGTGCATCAAGCTCACAACTTGACCATGATTTTCCATTTGAAAAACAGCAGCTGTAATATGTAGATATATAAACGCCTGCCGGAAGAATTCGAATAGACCGCAGACCTTGAAGCGAGAACTCGCTGGAGACTTTTCCCAATGGGTTCGATGCCGCATAATCGGCTACAAATCATAAGCTCCAATAATATCGGTTCAATATTCAGTAGTATTCTAATTGCCGATTTGTGTTGCGTTTTTTTTTTCTCTCTCTCTTTTTTCGCGCTTACTTTTTGACCTTCAACTTGAATTTGAAAATTGGTCAATTAATACACAAATATTATTATGGCGATCGGTGACTGTCTGTGGTCGACAGCGTTATGGGTGAGGTGGGAGAGGGGGGCGGGGGGTAATGGGAGGGGAAGGGCGGTGCCGTGCCATGTCCATGCACTAGTGACAACAGTTTGAGTGCAATTAACGCCTCTTTTGCTCGGCACGGAAATGACTAATTTCCAAAATAAATATATATATATATATATATATATATACATTGTGGAAGCGAGCCGATAAAAATTTGGTACATTTTTGGTTGTGTTTGCTGCAAAACAAAAACAACTTGCGTTGATTCAAAATGGTAACTGATCGGCAATATAATTTGGGCCGTGTCAAATTACTTTCAAATTGACTAAAATTAACAAATTATTAGCGAAAACAACACAGGAAATTGAAATTAACGTAAATTAAAAGCGGCGCAAAACGCGAGCGCGACTTTAAACGCGCGCATTTGGCAACCACATGCGGGTCTGCCTTGTCGCCCACACTGGTGCGAGTGGTGGTGCTGGTAATCGTGGTTTCTGTTGGTAATCGCGGTTGCTGCTGGTAGTCGTGGTTGCTGCTTTATGATTGGTGGTGTCATCTTTACTGTTCCAAGTGCAATGCGAACACGAATTGATGCGCCAGATGAGGGGTCACCAAATGTTTTCGGGTGTGGTCAATTTCAGTTAAACAAGCTTTGAGTTCTTGACACATTTGTAGTATATTTACAAATATATATCTATATATATATATATATGTATATATATATATGTATATTTAGATATATATTTATACGCGATGCATATCACACATTCATATATTTATTTACATCTGTTTTTAACTGGTAGTTTGCTAACTGAAGGGTTTCACAAAATTCGATTTCATGGTCTATTAATTTCACAAATATACCAGATGCCAGTTTGCGACAATTGGATTTTAATCATCAAGCATATTTGATAATAAGAAAAACACATCGAATAATTCTATAGAACAAAATCGAAAGACTTTTAATTAAATGTAACTAATACGAGTAGATAAGCCATGAGCTTGATTGCTCCAACTTTGATGAACGACCTACAAAACAAGTACATCGAGTAACACTGATCATAAATCATTGATATTGAGTTAAGCGCAGATATATACATATACATATATATGTACTAGCATAAGGATCAATTGAATTTTAAAGATCTAGAAATCGAATGAAGACAAATAACATTAATCTCAATCTTTTCTGATTGAAATCCCAGTCCAGCTACAATTTCTGTAAATATATTTGTATGGACAGGTACACTGCAAGCTATCTACATACATGTATGTTCGCAAGCTGCATACTTATGTGATAGTAACAAGCAAACAAAATTCCATAAATAGGTCTAATATTTATATATATATATATATATATATATAATATATAAATAAATACAAGTGTGTGCTATCTCTGTGTACTTGGACTACAAATATGCTAGATATGCTTCTACACAGAGAAAAAAGCCAAAACGAAATAATATTAAAAAAAAATAATTTGTACAAAATATTTCGGACGTATATCTTCAATATTCTTAGAACTCGGGTTTACACTATTGTTTCAACTTTTAAGCAACGCGATTTCGTTTTAATAATTTGTATTTGTACACAATTTGTAAATGAAAATGTGAGAAGCCTCTTACTTGGGCAACATGGTGTTATAGGTATAGCTGAACTTGGAAAAGAGACCCATTTGATTGGGCCCAAATGGATTCTCAATTAAAACTGAATAGAAACAACCAAACAAACAAAAAATACCAACAAAAAAGTTGAAAATGTAACGTAAATTGTATTCTCGACGATTCGAAATGAAAAGCCTTTCAACGAAAGCGAAGCGACTGATTTGCGGTTACTGGGCTGCACATAGCAGTTGCAGTTACCCCAAACAAAGTGAAATAGACAGAGAGAAAGAGAGAGAGAGAGAGAGAGAGAGAGGGCATATTGAGAGCGAGGCCCGATAGCGTTGATAAGCGGCCACGATAAAACCATTGTGGGGTATTACGAATTTAATGACAACCCACTGTCGCAAGTACGCAATGCACACCTAAAGGTGTCGAGGGGCGTACAACGGGGGGTTGTTGGGTTGGTTAGGTTGGTTAGGTTGGTGGGGTAATCCGGTAACTTATGGCGGCCAGTGGCGGCAGTGTTTCAAAAACTGATCGATTGTAACCAATCCACAATCTGGCAACCCCAATTTGGACAGAATACCGCGATAAGGGCTCAACAAATTTTGTATTGTTTCCGCTTGCGCTAAACTCTGTATAAATTCCACTTCTTGTTGTGTAATACGACTAAAAGATACTTTGCTTGAGCAGATGAGATGTTTTTGTTGACTACCAGCAATCCTTGAGCCTATCGTCTGGCAGCAATTGGTGCGAGTAATTGGATCTGAGATCACAACAAAAAGTCAGAAAACAAAAACCCAACTTGTTGTTGCAAGATTTGAGAACTGAACGCAATATTTACCCACATCATTATATATACAAAGATGATTACGATAAAAGGCTTGCGATTTGCTTGCGTAGCATTCCTTTAACCGGATACCCTGAGATACTTCTTCTCTGGGTGGCAGTAGTGAAAACTGTGCATTTATGAATGGCTCAGTGAGTAAAGTGGCAAATAATAATAAAAAATCGCTTTGTTGGCGCAATTTGGACCATGATTCATTATTGTATAGTACGAGCGATGTGGAATGCAAGAGCGCAGCGTAACTGAGGATCTTTAGATACAGAAAGAGAGAACCAGAGAGAGAGAGAAAGAGAGAGGGACAGGCAGATATAGATAAACGACTTTAGCCGCTTCCGCTGTTGATGTGAAGATAGCTTGCAAATTCCTTGACAACACTTCAAAACACTTTTTAAATACCTCTCAAACTCTTTAGTTCGAAACTGCATGAGATCTCTGATAAAAAATTAGGTTTTTCAATCATTAGCTTACAAACAAAGTTACTGGAATATGATCATTATCATATATTTTTTATCAATCTAAGAATCACATACTTTTACATTTTTGGTGATTGACCAAAACAATATTTTTTTAGATGTCGCCAAATCGATCTACTTTTATCCTGCTTTTCCTGGGTTCACGCTTACAGCTAATCTAAGCTTATTATTATAATATTATGATGGAAGCTACCCCAACAGATCAATTGGTCTTATTATAATAAGTTTATAAAACAGGTTGCCCTAGAGACCTATATCTATATATTTGATGTACACACATGTGTTCTTAATACTGATCGATCTCCTCCCCATTGGCATTATTTGATTAGCTCTTTTCTGGCTATAGTTTCCTAGTTTTTTGATATCATAAGAAGCTTGATTTATTTTTTAACAGACAAGTACTAAGAAGTATTTCTGATTAAGATTTCTTGGAATATGTAACATAATCAAAAGTCATTTCTTGAATGAGATTCAATTGGATTGGGCAGTAGGAAGAAGTTAGTTCGAGCTTAGCTATAATCAACTGAAACAAGCCATCAGTTGGCAATATGTAAAACATATATTGTAGAGCGTATTTCAAACAGCTGTAGGAAATGCCTTATGCATTCGTAGTCTTTCCACTTGTACTTCACAAATGCAAGTAATTCCCGCAATTTTAGTCATGACCGAAGCGCTCTTCAGTAATATTATGTAGTATGTAGTCATATGTATTGTATATGATAATGGCTTGGATAAATATTAGATGGGTTGGTTACACTTACACGGCCCACACGATGTAAGCAGCCTTCGATAGGAAGCCCATTTTGTAGCGCGGCCAAAGTCTTGTGCATGGAATAGTTAAACATGCCGTTGGATGCTTGAAATTCCTTCGAACTGTTCACAGTACTAATTATTATAAGGACAGACACCAAAAAAACAATAAAGTAAAACACAAGCTAAAAATGTGAAACAAGCGCTCAGTTTTAATATAAGTAGTTCACTTTTTTTGTTTAAATTAAATTTTATAGTTTATGTTTACATTGTTGTCGACCTGTACACGCTTACAGTTCAAATGCTTCTGTTTTTTATTTTTTATTTCATTTGTTTTTTTTTTGTTTTGATCAGTTTAAAGAGGCGCGCGAAATCGAAACTGAGTCGAAGTCAGAGTCAGAGACAGAGTCGGAGTCGGAGTCGGAGTTGTACAGTTGGGTATATTTGTGTGCTAAGGCAACAGTGTTAAATGCGAGTTTCCGCTGTATTTCTAATGTCGAAGAGCAAACGCAGAATGGACGCGTTTGTCTAGCGCCCAACCGATAAATATGAAATTGGAAATGGAATTAAGCGAGCGCACGAAATATACAACAACATCAACAACAACAACAAGAACAACAACAACAACAACAACATCAGCACCAACAACTCCAAACAGCAAAGAAAATTGTTTAATTGTAATTTTATTTTTTGTGTTCTTTTTATTTCTGTTTGACGAAGTGCAACCGAAGCGCCAACGAACGAAGTGCCGAGCTATAAATTCTATGTGCGACGACAGCGACGCCGACTGCGGCTGCGACTGCGACTGCGCTACTGCGTTTATGCCAATACTTCAAGAATTAAATGAACGGCTTTTTAGCTTTGGGCAGAGCTCTGCGACTGACTCACAACTCATTTGATGGTGGTGCACTTGGATTGCGAGTGATTGGCGAGTGCGACGGTGTGAGCGGGAAAGCAGAGCAGGGCAGCGCAGCGCAGCACATGTGCAGCGATGACAACTGTGGCGTTGGTCATGGTTATGAGCTGTCGCTCATCAGCCGATCGCCGGCTGTTCAATGCGCTTGGTGGAGTTCTAAGTGCTGCGAGGGCGCAGCAGAAGCTCAAAAGGCGCGCCATGCGCTTAACAGGCCAATCAAAAAATAGTAGCTGTACTAGCAGCACTTGGTTGCGACGGCCACTGTCAAGCATAGCACGCATCCAAAAACCCAAACCCAAACCTAAATCCAACCCATGCCCAGGAACCAATGAACTGTAAACCAAGCGAGGCGAGACAGCAGCAACTATTGAGGCCCTGATTCGCCTTCAATGGGTCAAATCCCAAACACAAATAGCCCCTCGAAATCTCAAATGGTTGTCAACGCTTCAGTTGTGAAAATAAAAAAACAAACAGGAAGAACAAGTATCTGAGGCACTACGAAAATTTAAATACCCTAGCCTAACGGAGTCGAGCTGCTCTAATCTAAATTTCAAAATTCCAAGTTGATGTTAGCATCACATAATTATTTTTCAATGGATTTTATGGGAATATCTTGAAGAACTCAGCATTCAATCGTTCCTATGTGAGCTTGCTCTTCTAACATATTGGCCAACTAGTATTGAAGCTAATCAAGAATATGTACGCTAAGTATGGTCGTAGGCGTCTCTTTCAATGCGTTACAGACTTCACGTCAAAATCGTAATACCCTCGGCAATGGACACAAAAAAAAAAAACACACACACACACACACACTCGTGCTGCTAATGAAGATGACGTAGCTGCCGCAACCCCGCCCTCAACTTAACCCAACCCAACCTAACTGAGGCTTTGAGCCCAAGTCCGATCTGCAGCTGAAGCTGGAGAGCTCTGAGACGTCGTCTGGCCAATAAATTATTGGTTTATTGGCAACGCTCATTTGCCGCTGACCCCAGCTCCAAATAAAAAAGCTAAAATTGAGCTAAACTGTCTCCTTTTCGAGGGATTAGCACGAGGAAACAATTGCTGTTTTTTTTTTGTATTGTTATTGTTGTTGTTGTTGTTGTTGTAAAAGCAGCGCGTTTTTAAAATAAAATAAAATTAACAGATAATAAAACAGCCGCAAAATATGATAAGATATTCGAACAGAGTGATTAATGCGATCAATATCAAGCAGATTGTTCATATAGGAGTTATCTATAGCAATACCAGTAACTTCGGTTTGGACATCTTGAATGGAAAAGGTTTTCAAATATAGCAAGTAAAAGCAACTTATAGGCTAGTTTGCATAGAGAACTATAGACATGACTATAGCGACTATATGGTTGGTATATGGTTTGAAGTTCAAATCAAAATTGGTTACGGGAGTACTAAATTCGTATATTCTTACAATTGAGAAAGACTTACGTTAAAGATATCTCTTAGTCGAGCTCTTTCGACTTGTATATTCTAATTTTATTGCTATATGTATATATATACACATTCGCATCGATTATTGCTTTGCTTTGGTCGAAACTGAACCAATTTTGTGGGTTTAAATGAAATGTAACTTGTCAGGAGTGCACAGAGATTGTTGCAGAGTTTGTTGCAGAGTTTGTTGCAGAGTTTGTTGCAGAGTTTGTTGCAGAGTTTGTTGCAGAGTTTGTTGCAGAGTTTGTTGCAGAGTACAGGGAAGAAGAGCGATGACATATGTATGTGTGATATGTCAGCTTATCATACATGTTCTTACTTGCTGCATTGATTAGTAGATTTGTAGATTGGTTGGCCGTATTTACTTCCACTAGGCATTTGGACTGCCCACTCCCACGGCAATGCCAACTTGGATTTGATCGCCTAGTTTTTGGGATGCAATGAAGCATGATAATTTATCTAATTGAACGCAATTAAATCGCTAAAAATCTAATCGGTGGGCAGCTGCTTTCAGGCGGACCGCCTGTCATGAGACGGAGCTCGATTAGATCACGTCGACTAATCTATGGCTTAATCTTATAACAGCAACAACAACAACAACAACAACAACAACAACTTGTTTAGATATTAAGGTCAGAAAATGCATGTGAATATTTCCTCAATATTTGTGGTTGAGTCAACAACATTTTGAAGAAATATTGGCAATTAAACAATAAGTGTGTATAGAACGAATGGAATGAAGGTGGGGGCTGGGGGCTGAGGGCTGGGGGCTGGTGCTGCAGGAGGTTCGGGCAATTTGTTGTTTTCAAAATACATATTTTGTTAACCTTGCTGTTTGTTGCTATTCGAAGTGTTTTGGAAAATTAGTTGGCAACCTTCGCAGCGATTTTCAAATGCAATTAACACACATGCACTCGTCGATGACTTCGTTGACGAGCTGAAGCACTGAAGCAGGACGACCAACTGGCAATTGCTACCACCGACCAACTCCATCGAGACATCCATCGATCAGCAAAGTCACTGCTGATGACGCAGCAATGCAATTCGTGCCAAAGCCTTTGCCAAGTGCAACCGATGGCTATGGGATATTAGCAATTGGCAATTGGATATGACGCCGACTCTGGTAGTGTCCCACTATACATTCATGAATATGTACATAAGTAGTAGTATGTATGTATGTTTGTATGTACTTACATAATATTACTATTTGAATTTGCGTGTAGGTCTGAAACTAAGCTATAAATTATACCAAATGTTAAGGTATGAAAGCGCATCTCGGCTGCATCATCTTGACAACACTGATTCGAAGTTTACTTGGTCTACTTGGACAACTCATCTACTGCCTTGATGGGATTGTAACATCGTTGAATAGTTGCAACATTTGCAACTCATTCAGAATTAAACTCACTGTAAAATATTGCTCTTCAATTGTTGCTTACAATTAATTCCCGATTCAATGGGAATCGAGACGCGTTTCCTTAACCAATGAGAAATTGATTACCAACCAGATGATATAAGTGTCCAAATTACGAGTAGACCTTCAGACAAGCATAGCTTCTCATTTATGGAATATGTTGTGGCAATCACTTACCTAAGCAAAATGGTCAGTTGCAGATCATGGCCAAGACGCTCCAAAGCGGGCACGCCCTCAACTCGTAGTATGTTAATTTTTTCTCGTAACGAACGGGACACGGTATGTTGGCCCTGCCGTTCCCGTAGAATCTCCAGAATGTTGGGTTGCCGTAAAAATGCAATGACCTGAAATATACAAACATGGTGTACGGAGTATAATTGACGAAAGAACGACTTAGGCACGCTGAAGATTGTGTGCACTTGAAGACCGCAGTCAACTGGACAATATCAACATTTTTCTGGAAATTTAAAAAGATGACCGATTCTTCCTATGACACCCATTTGATATAGTAATCCAATCCGATCGGCTGACTATAGTATTTCCAAATGACGGACATTTGCAAAGTTTCATGAAGAAAGCTTCAAACTGTGGATCAAGTCTGTAGGGGCCAGTCTACACATTCATCTGATTGACTTTAAACATGATCTACAATCTTTATATATACAAATTGTATGGATCTATCGGAATGTTACGGTTACGGTTATGGTTGTGGCTATGAAATTCGATTAACTGGGTACCGGGCTCCTAGCTATTAACTGAGATTGGTTCCAGTTGGTGGACTTTTTCGTGTTCTCACCTTTTCGTTGTAGGCAATGGGGACGTCCTCATATCCAGACTGGGCATGGGCTCCGCTGGTGCTGGGGCCGCCGGCAGCACCACCGCTCAAACTCAAGGCGCAGGCGATGGCTGCCGTCGTGGTGCAATTATGTGCCGCGGCTGCTGCTGCTGCTGCTGTTTGGTTGGCACTGCCACGACAGGGACGTGGCGGGGGCAGGGGCGGCACGCCCGAAACCGAAGCCGTCGCATTGCTGCTGGAACTGGAGCTGGAGTTAATATGGCCACTGGTGGCCGACAGGCAGTTGCCATCAACTAGATCCGGTTGCGGCTGTGGCAAATACTGATTTTGATGATGATGGTGATGATGATGATGCTGCTGCTGCTGTTGCCGATGTCGGACGACCCGGGGACACTCGACGGGTAGGCGGGGATCCATGAAGGAAGTCTTGCGATGTTGATGATCGATGAAAAACTGTTTGCCGGACTGATCGATTTTCGTCTCCCAACTGGAGGGCAACTCACGGCTGAGTTGGGCAAATGTGTTGACCAGCGCCACCAGATCTTTGTTGTACTGATAGCGCTGAAAGCACTGAGGATCGCGACGTATGCGCATCACCATGTGCTTCAGTGCCGCATTGCGATTGTAAATGGCCAGAGCCGCCTCATTTGTGTGCAGCAGCGAATAAAAGTCTGGACGGCAGAGCAGCAGCACTGCCGGATGTATGGCCAGATTGAGAGAGGCGGATGACGACAATGGCGCCGGCGGCGGCGGTGGCGGCATAGTTGCACCACCAACGCCCCCAACACCAGCACCACCATCAGCAGGAGTAACTGTGGATGACTGTGAAACTGTTGTGGTCTGGGCAGTGCCACGTGGCAGATTATATAGCTGATTGTGGGCGTGGCCCATGGACGGCTCGACGGTGTGCATGGACAGACGATTCTCATTGGTGATGGTGCGCCGTATGGACTGATAGCGTCTATCCAGCTGCTGGCGATGATGCTGCTCCCGTCCGCTGGGCACAGTACTGGGACCACCCGGACGCTGCCACGATGTGGTGCGTGTTGTATGATCAATATAAAATATACGACCATGACTATCCATGCGCGCCTCCCATGCCGGTGGCAATGGTGGCTCTCCCACGCATGCTCCATTCGCACCATTGCCGCTATCCACAATGCCAGCGCCGACGGCAGCTGCGGCGGCTGCTGCAGCTGCTGCCGCAGTGCGTTCGGGTATGGAGGGCAGACGAGTGCTGCTAATGTGCAGCATTTCGTTGTTGTCATCCACAACAGCAGCAGCGACGACTCCAGGAGCTGGCGAACCGGGCGGCGTCTGCAATTGACTAGAGTTGCACTCCGGTACGGAGTTGGCAGTGACGGCCTGCAGACGCGCATGTCGCCGTGCATGATGTGTTGGCGTAGGTGGACAGATGAGTCCAGTAGTAGGTGCACTACATCCTCCTCCTACTCCTGCACCTGTTCCGCCACCACCACCCACACGTTTCAATAGCCTCTGCTGTGGACGCTGAGCATGAAATGTGGGCGTCCCAGGTGGCGGTGGTGCCAATGGCAGTGGAAGCATTGAGTCCAAGCCACCAACGCCACGTCCACGCGTTGGCGAATGCTGTTCTGGACTCAGACTGAGATCCAGCGGCGATACACTGCGCGTGGAACAACCCGAGGGTGGACTACGTTGGCGCTTCGGGGATAGCAGCAGTCGCGGAGAATTGTTGCAACTATTGCTGCTTACCAGATGATGCGGTTCATCCGTGGTGCCCTTGCCATTGGAGAGGGCGCGTGTCAGGGGACGATGCTGTCTCAGATAGGGGAAATGGTGTGCGACCAGGCCATTGTTGGAGTTGCCACTTCCACTAGCCATACTGCAGCTGTTGTTGTTGTTGTTGCTGCTGCTGTTGCTGTACTGCTCCTGCAGCGGAAATGTGGGAAACTCATAGGTCAAATGGGCGGGCACCTTTTGTGTGCTGATCGTATTGATGTAACTATCGGGTCCAATCTTCTTCTGTATTAGCGGCTTAAAGCGCATCGGCGGCTGACTGACCTCCGTCAGTCCAGTTCCAGATGTGGGCCCGAGTCCGGGTCCTGGTCCTGGTCCAGGCAGACGCAATGGCGAGCTGTTGCTGTTGGTGCAGGCGCCGCTGTAACTGGGCGCTTCGTCCGCATGGAGTTGCTCATCCGTATCGAGTATGTCGAACTTGAACACGTCCCCATGCAGCTTAATTTCGCGTCCAACGGCACGTGGCGGCCACGAGCGCTCCAAAGGACGATGCTGTGCCGGCGGCTGTCGCAGATTATTATTATGTTTTTGACGACCCAGTGCTCCCGATCCCGAACTGGATGCGGAGTTAATATAAGCTCTTGCTTGCAGAGCTGCTGCAGCGCCCAGTAGACTCTCAACGGCAGCGGCTTCCTCATCCACATCATCGTCATCAGCCTGCTCGTGATCGTGATGAGGCGTCTCCTCTTCCTCCTCCAGCTGTTCGTCCTCTTGTTGCTCCTGCAGCTCGGCAACGGTGAGCGTGTCGACCATTTCAGCGGGCACCGTCTCAAAGCATTCACGTGCCACCCACAAATTAAAGCTATCGCCATTGGACGCAATTGATTTGGTTTTCCTCTTGGAGCTGACGCTTTGCGGTGACAGTGTCCACGACTTGCGACGCGCACCGCCGCCAACGCTGCAGCTGCCATCGCTGCCAATGCTGCCGTTGCACGAACTGCTCGGCGATAGCGTTGCACCCGCTCCAGCTGCCACAGGCGTCTCGCATGATTTGGTCGTTAGCAATGTCTGGTGTTTAGGTGCTGATCCAGCTGCTGTTGTTGCTATTGTTGTTGTTGTTATTTCGCTAATTTCGTTGTTTGTCTCATGTTGCAAGTCTCTTGGAGCTGTTTTTTTTTTTTTTGATGTGCAACTAATTAGATCATATCCATAATAACATTCATAATTTTTAATCACTTACTTTGGTTACGTTTTCTGCGCATCACGATCGCATCCGATGCTGCATCCAGCTGCTGCTGCTGCTGCGGTTCAGTGCCATTCTCAGCATCCACAATCACATCCGCATCTGCATCGCAAATATTCACTCTGACGTCACCGACCAAAGTTAACGCACTTTGAAATGCAGTTTCCAGCTCATCGCTTTCATTGCCATTGCGCGCCTCGTAGTAAGCATCCTTGGTATCATCATCATCATCATCAGCATCGTCCTCATCATCGCCGTCATCATCATCGTCGCCATCATTATCCTCTTCTGCGTGATTGCTTTGCGCTGCTGCGACTTGAGTATCGTGCTCAGCATCCGCTAAACTCTGGCCCAGGCAGCTAGTTGTGACGCCCGTTACAGCAACGTTCGCTGGAGCCTCCATGCTACTGCTCCAGATGCTGATGCTGTGGCTGATGCTGGTCCTGCTCCTGCTTACCCCACCCCAACTGCGGCTGCGGCTGCGGCGGCTTCTGCTCTACTTTTTTATAGATTTCTAGTTTGGCATAATTTTGGCTGTTTGCTGCTGCGTCGTTGTGTTCTTGCTATCGATAAGTTTTTGAATGTGTTTTTGGTGTGTACTCGAACAGCTGTTTATTGGACCTTCATCTTAACCACCACTGTGCGCGCTACACAACAACATTGCCCTCATTTGTAGCACTACTGTAAAAGCAAGAAGAAAAAGGCGACAACAAAACGTAAACAAAAGTATGACCAGCATTTTGTAAATAGCATGGTCACCCTTTTTTCAGTATTTTAATCTGATTGCGACCAACTCGCAAATAACTTGAATCATTTCAATTTGACAATTCCTACACTTGATATTTATGACCGATTATCTAGCAAACATACATATATAAAAAAACCGTTTTATTTTATGGTCACGCTTTGAAAAGTCCATACCATATGGCTCCAACAGAAGCCTACGCTTTTTATGATTTCACAGTTCATATGAGTAGCAAGAGAGAATGGACGACTCTAAATGACTTCCTCCATATGAAACCGCACATTGGTACAACGGATCACGGATCAGGGCAACCTGAAACGTAGGTATGGGAATACGGATACATCCATCCTATCCGATAGTCAAGCAACAATAAGGGGGACTAATATAACATTAAAAGTAGTCCATGAGATACGATCCAAGCTTGACTAACTCTGGACACACAATAGGCTTGCTTTAAGATGGATCCCAGGGCACAGGGATATAGCGGGGAACGAAGCGGCTTATGAGCAAGCGAGAATGGAAGAAGAGAGGCCCCTAACAGGGCCAGAACCGTTTTGTGGCATAAGCAGACACACAATGTGACTGCAACTTTGGAACGAATAGAGACAGAGGCGACAACGGAGCTGGGCAGAGACAGCAGGACTCCGACAAGTTGTTATAATCATAAACGATTTAAGCAAGTAATAACCATGGAGAAGAACAGACTTAGGATACCCACCGGTATACTGCCAGGACATTGTAGACTAAGAAGTCACCTAATTAACCTATGTAGTTATAGAAGGGAACTATGCTGATCTTATGAAAGCGAGGAAGAATTCTCAATGAACATCCTAGCAGAGTGTGTCGCCCTAACTGGAAAAAGATGCAGCTTCCAAGGGATGCATGCTATGAATTTCAAAGTCATCGAATCCCTCAACCCAGCAAAGATTCTCATATTCGTGCGGATCAGGAAATATAGGCTCAGAAGGGGGCACAATAGATCTAGTAAATCGCAGTGCAGGTATTCCAATAAATATAACAATGGTTACGCTTAAACATATCTATGAATGTAATGTGAGTAAAGTTACACCAAATATAAAATAAATTAAAATAATAAATATACGTGTGTTTTTGGGTTATGTAGTGTTTTTACCGTTTACGCCTGCGCTTTTGCCGGCTGTACGCTGCTCATTTTATCAGTTTGTGCATCTTTTGTATTTAGTTTGTGCTTGGCGGCGCCAACGACTCTGGCCGTGCGGCGGTCTCCGTTGGAAAACATGTTGCATGTTGTTTTCATACTTATATTCAGTGAAGCATAATTAATTGTAATGCGTCTTAATATTTGTTAAGATAAGTTAGTTAGATATTTTTATTGGCAAATTCTTGTAATCTTAAAATAAACAATGAATGAATATAATATGTATTTAATTTGTAATTATTTCAGTAACTAAATCAAACTGAGATACACAGCAATTTTTAAACAAATTTATATACGCTTCTTAAGGTTTTTCTTTTTTTATTGCTTTGCGAAAATGCATTGTTCAAGTAATATATAAATGTTCAATTTTTTAACGTGTGGCTATTTTTTTTGAAGCACTGTTCCCTCCGCTTCTGCTCTGCAGCGACAGCAAGCAAATTACGGTAAAACAAAATAGTCATATAATTTCAATGGTCTGCATTACATTGGATCGAAAAGAGCTGATGATTTTTTAGAGCCATATTATTTATTGTTTTGTGTATTACGTTTGGTTGTGATTGAAAAATGTTTGTGCATCCCAAGAGCTATGAAATGGATGCCACTTTCTCTGTGCCCGAATCGGATATGGATAGCAACAGCATGGGCATCGAAATGGAATTGAATAAAAATAAAAATAAAAATCAATGTGAAAATGCTCACCAGCCGGGCGTCAGTAAAACCATATGCAAGTGTTTTGTTAATACATATCAGGACTATTGCCAGCACACATCCATACATGGTGTACAGTATCTCGGGGAGGAGAGGCGACCGATTAAGGAGCGCATCTTCTGGCTATGTGTTTTCGTGGTGTCCATTTACTGTTCGGCGAAGCTGATCTACAGCGCCTACACCAAGTGGAATGAGACGCCAGTGATTGTTAGCTTTGCGGAGAGATCGACGCCCGTATGGAATATACCTTTCCCAGCTGTGACCATCTGCTCGGAAACGAAACGTGTGCTGAAGACGCAAGGCAACCACAACAATTCATATGCGAATCTTTACCGTCAATTTACAGCCGATATGCGGTCTGGTCGCATTTTCCGGCCACACAATATCACTGCGTGGGAAATGGAGGAGTTTCGTACGTTGCTGCACATCTGCAATAAGCAGATCATTGAGCAGGATATGCCGCTGATACCGGGCGAAGATGTGGATTACACGGATGTGCTCGAACGGATGTTGCCACCATTTGAGCGATACTTCTTCTACTGCCGCTGGCTGAGTCGCTTCAATGAATGCCACAAATACTTTAAACAGACGCTGACAGAGGAAGGCATCTGTTATACGTTCAATGGACTGCAAGCGACGGAGATTTATCGCGAGGATACATATCAATATCATTACAGCAGCAATACGGCTGTAAAGCAGAATATCACCGCTGCGAAATGGAGCTTGGAGACCGGCTATGATGCCAACAGCGATGTCGAAACTTATCCGGCACGTGTCTTAAGTGCCGGCGCTCGTTCGGGCATATTCATGGCACTGCAGAGTTTCAAACAGGAGGTGGACTATGCATGCAGGGGGCCCGTACAGGGATTCAAGGTGTCGCTTCATGCGCCGGACGATGTGCCGCAGGTGTCCAAGCAATTTGTACGCATACCGATGGGCAGGGAGGTGCTGATTGCCGTCAAACCAAATATGATAACTACATCGTCTGGCATTGCCGAATATCATCCGCTGCGACGGCAATGCTTCCTCAGCCACGAGCGCCAGCTGCGCTTCTTTAAGATCTACTCGGAGTCCAATTGCCAGCTGGAATGCCAGGCCAATTTTACGCTGAGCCAATGCGGCTGCGTCAAGTTTTCGATGCCGCGGAGTTTGGACACGCCAGTCTGTGGCGAGGATAAAATACATTGCTATGATCGGGCCGAGACGCAGCTGCTAGTTCGCGAGTTCCATCGCGTGCGCAGCCTGAATGTGGTCGGCGATGCGCCGAGCGGTGTGGAGACCGCATGTAATTGTATGCCCGCGTGCACATCGCTCATTTACAACACGGAAATCTCGCAGGCCAACTTCGATTTGGATGAGATGCTGGTCGCCGAGGGAGATACGGAATTTATGCGCGAATATCCCGGTTCGCAAATGTCCCGCCTTTCGATATACTTCAAGCAAAGTCAGTTTATCACCTCGAAACGATCTGAGCTGTATGGCGTAACCGAGTTCTTGGCCAATTGTGGCGGCATCTTTGGCCTTTTCATGGGCTTCTCCATACTAAGCATGGTGGAGCTGCTCTATCACTTTACATTACGTTTCGGTGTCAATCTGAAACATTTGTTTAAAGTGAATTTCTAGCCGAGAATCCCCTCCACGTAACTTTTGCATCTATTCATCCGCTATTTGCATATTGCGCATGCAATCAGGTCAAAAGTGCCCTTTTTATTTATCATCTCCAAGTTATATTTTAAGTTTTCAACTTATTTGATATGAACATAATTGTAATTTTGTTAATCATCTCATACTGATTATAAGCTTTTCTAATTGATTTTATATTGTAACCAAAAAAAGCAGTCGTTAAAGAGATTCATTGTCATTCCAATTAACAAGGCGTCGCCTTCATTTTTAGAGTTATAGCTTAAGAGCAAGTAAATTGTAAAATGTGTATATCTTACGATGTTTATATGTTATTTGTTAAGTTTTTAAAATTATAGATATTTGCGAAACGAACAATATTCGGCATTTTGTATATGGCAAAAGCTCTTTCAAAATATTTGCTAATGCGTGAATTCGCCTTGGACCAATTCTGTACTCTGTCTTGTGGCTTTCAATACCGCGCACATTTTTGCGCGCCAACTGCAATTATCGATACTTATCGTAGCGTTATCGCATAACCGAACTTGAATGGTGCCATTCCAGCTGAATGTCGTCACCGCGAGTAATAATAAACTCTCGATTGGGATTAACTTTGGCATACACATTTGCATATTAAGATACAGCAGTTTATTAAGAACATATGTTAAAAAAAATTAATTTCATTTTCCAGACTTATAATGCTCACAATTAATTTGAGACATAAAGAGCGTAATTTATCAAAATAAATCGATTTTATTTCGTTTAATCAGTAATAAGCATGTTTCACTTGAGAACAATTTTTGTTTTATACACAATTTCGAAAAATTGGTATTAAGCGATTTTTTTTTTTTTAAATGGGTTACAGCACCGCATTAGGTAGGTTGTAAATATGTACGTATGTTTGCCTCGATTTTTGTTACAATTTTTGTTTTGTTTTTTTTTTTTGTTTAAAGCGTTCTGTGTACAGATTAAGTAGCTCAACATTTGCATGGATAACCGATTAAATTTATATATATATATGTATATGTATATGCGTATGAATATTGATAAATATGTATTTACATTTTTGCATACTGCTAATAGAACTCGTGATCGAAACTCAACTGAATTGCAATTTGCGTCTTTAGTAACTAAACCGATGCTCCAAAAAACACAAATAAAAATAATAATGATAAAATTATATTATAATTAAAACAATAATCTACAAAGCACGAGCCCAGAATAACAGAACTGAACAAAATTAAGCGAATTTTACAAACCTATATAAATTGTATATATATATATATAAATAAGTATTTGTCTTCGTATAATACGAATTAAAACACCATACAATACAGTACATCGTTACAACAATTTCACTTATCTGTATGTATAGCAAATTGATAACTGTCTGCTTTGCTTTTGTCATATAATGCAAAATGCAAAACACAAAAATCGCTGAAAGATTCAACGGTGCTGAGACCCAATTGGATTTATGTTTGCGTATGCACATTGTATGTAGTACGTATGTATATATATATATATATATATATATATATATAAATATATATGAATATATATTTAGGATATTAGTTGGTAATACGAGGCGTACAATAGTTTACTTAAAATCATCCGTCTCGAGTATCTCAAAGTCGCTTTCATCGGATGAATCCAACGCGGTCACCTGGCGTCGCTGAGATTTGGCCAGCGCAACACTATCTGTGCAATCTGTTGTAGCGGACAGCTCGTTGGCGCCCCACTTGACCAAGTTGGACATGAGGCTGGGAAGCAGGGACTGCGCCGCTTGTGCCTTAACAGCGATAGCCAATAGGGAGCTGGCGCTGCCGGTGGGTGCATCGCTGATCATCGCTGTACCAGTTAGCTGAGGCAGCGACGGAGCGCCAGCATCGACGCTGGTATGATCGAGAAACTGCAGACCCTTGGATAGGCTCTCCTCTGACGATGATGAGGTGGTGGACAATGATGAGTCTCGTTTAAAGTGTCCCCTGCGAAAATCCATCGTTTTGTCTGCCTTTGACAAATTGGTATTGTTGGTGGAATCGTTCGGCATTGTCTGTTCAGATTTGACGTAGCCTGCAGCACTTCGTTCCTCTGCTGTCTGCTTGGACTGAGACATGAAGGGCACCAACTCATCATCCTCGTCCGTTGAGTGCTCATCGATTTCGGGTATGGAATCGGGTATTAGAAGCTCAGAAGGTATATCATCGCTGCGATCGTCATCATCATCATTATCGCCAACCCCATCGGCATCGGTGGGTGAACTGATTGTAGCCACATCACTGGCGCGCTCCAGCACAAACAGATTCGATTCGTTCACGTCGGGCATGAACTCATCATCCAGTTCCGCATCGGCATTGGTATAGTTGATCTTCTCTGACCACTGAAAATCTGCAAGTGAAGTGAATTGAAGTCAAAGTGAAAACAATATTTAATGTGTGTATATAATACATATAAAAATATGAAATATATTTACCTTTGCGTTCAATTTGCAGCAGCTTGAAATTGTATTTGGTGGAGATCAGTGCTGAAAGTACCAATAGGGTCAGCACCAGTGTTGAGCCCGATAACAGATGTCCCAAAATGGCAAGGGTGGCCAGGCAGCCGCTGCTAACCAGACAGAACATGCTGGGTGAGTTGTGACGCCAATTCTCGGCACGATGCAACCACGACTCGAATTTGTTACGCAGCTGCGGTGTAAGGACCACACGATAACTACACCGAGTCCAATAGAGCCAGTAGCTGAATAGGCCTAGGAAGAGCACACCCAACGGACGAACACTGCAAAGATAGACAGCCGGGCAGGCAAACCAGGAAACAATTAGCACACACTGAGAGCAACAAACTCGTCGAGGGATCTTGAAGATGAACTGAAGATGTTGACGGGTCAAGCACAAATGCGACTTGCTAACTTGGCTTAACCAGCTAACCAATTACCAATCGCATATAGCGTTACTCTCTATATAAGTTTCTTAAGATGGCTAAAAACCAAAAAAAAAAACACAAACAAAAAATAAAACACGTTCTAACAGGAAGCAGCTGGTTCAGCATCATCACAATTTTATATAACTTGGTTTTGGATTATGGTTTCGGTTTTGGTTTTCGTTTCGTTTATTTATTGTGCGAACTCAGCTGATCTGTGTTTGTTTCTGTTTTCTTCTACTGTGTGTGTGTGTGTGTGTGTGTGTGTGTGATTCCCTGTTTGCTAGTATCTGACTGAACCTGACTAATCTACAGGTTATGCAAAGAACGCTACTCTTTCGCACCTCTCTCTCTCTCTTTCTACCTTGCTCTTTATTTGTACGTCTCTCACTCTCTCTCTATCTCTCTCTCTCTCTCTCCACCTTGTGCACAGCTAGCTGTACGGAAATGTTCAACGCTAATAAGCAAAAGTGACTTAAATTGTTGTTATTTCAAATTTTTGACCTTTCAAACGCGCTGATTAACTTTCGTTCCTGTATATTTTGATTTGTTTATTTTTGAATAGTCGTTCATTCATCGTTTGGTTTTTGAATAAATATCAATCGAATAAAGTACTTAATACTAAATTAAATGTGTGACTATATAATTAATAAAAATTATAAAATATTATGGTTATAGTTACTTACTGACTATGTAAGTGCATAGCAAAAAACAAATGTATTTTAAGCAAACGCTGGCAAACAATTTGGCTACGTAATGCGTATATCAGATTTATGTCTGTGAAACTTTCAGTTGGTCACACATTAATTGCCCCAAATCAAACAGATTATATACAATGAATATTGTAAGTTAGTAAACACGTATTCATTCTATATATGTAGATGTATTTATAAAAAGTTAAAGGCAGCCAATTTGTCGCACTTGAAAGATTAGATTTTTTTAAAGTGGGGCAAATAGCGAAAGTTGTCGTTCCTCAATGTGCGTTGTATCTGAGTTGGCAATAACAAAAACAGAATACGCTAAACTGACTAATCACCTTCTTGTCTTTGTTCTTTTTATACCCATTGATTACCAAGCGAAACCAAATTTGGTACGCACATCACGTGTTATGATATGGTTATCAGCTATGCACCGTACAGGGTGCTATCTCCTTGCTGTCTCTCGCTCACTCTCTAGCGAATTGGAGAATTCGAATTATCACAATGCTTACACTTGACCGCCAGGTTACACATTTGTTTACCGCAAAAGCCAAAACAATATTGTCAGAGGGAAAAGTAACTAACATCCAATAATAATACAAGTCTAAATAGAATCAGCCCCCAAGTTCTTGTTGTCACAATAAAAAGTTTCATTAATGTAAAGAAAGTTTCTGATCAAAATATATGTACATTCATTTATATATGTACATATGTATATATTGAATAATGGTATTCGATCTTGCTTTTGTTGTTGATGTTATTGTTATTGGCAGTTGTTGGCGTCGTTGTCTGACAAACAACCTTTAGCTGCATAACAGTTGTTGTTGTTGTTTATTTTCACTGATAATCAGTCGACTGATAAACAAACTAGTGCAGCATAAGTGCATTTTGAGAAGACTCGTTCCACTCTTAAGATATAATCTAATCTAAGCACATATGCGTCCCTATATAGAATCTGACTTAATGCGAACCATTTTTGCTATATTCTCCATTGGTTAATTGCGCGACACAGCGAAATTGTGATTGCATACACACACACGCATACATGTGCAATGCAAGCTGAGCTGTTTGGGGGTATGCATGGAAATGACATTTATATATATATATATATATATATATAATATATAAATATATATAATATATATATATATATATATAAATACAAATAATATATATATATATATATATATACGTGTGTGTGTACATATTTATGCATGTAAAAAGTCAGCACAAAGAATAACGCAACTGACCACCAACCAAATACATACATACGTCTTTACATACATGTATATACATAGGTAAAAGCGGGGGGCCCAAAAGGCGACGCTGAGCAGCCAGCCGAAACCAAGGTGTAAGCACGTACACACTTACACATATGCATGTCATATATATACGTATACAGATATATATATATACTTATTCCTAAAATAAAACATTGCAACTTTGAACAAGAGAAAGTTATTTTGTTGGGACGAATTTTGAATACCCTTGCACGCATATAGATCATATGTATACATATATATATATATATATATATATATATATATATATATATTTATATATATATTTATATAGACCACTGGTCCTGATCAAGATGTGTGAACATATATATTTTATATCACATTTCAACAGGTTATATGACAAAATGATAATATCAACTGATAGGGTATGAAATTTGGCCACGCGACGAATCGTCCACGCTCTTCCTCTCTCTCTCTCTCTCTCTCTCTTCCAAACACTTTCTTTGTCTCATTCTCTTTGCGCTACCGTTCCTGTGTCGCCGGCTATAGAATTTATTTTTGTCCCTTTAAAATGGGAATGCGTTTGGTTTTGGCTTGTGACCCAAATTTGGAAGGCGTGAGTACACCTTAAGTATTTAAATTATTGACAACTTCATGCAACAGGAATATGGAAAGTGTGTATGTATGAGTTTGTGTGTGTGAGTGCTTTTACTTACCAGGACATTAGAAGCACAATGATTAGAGCGATGGCAGCCCCTTGCAGCGTTAGCCGCGAAGGTCGTGGAATTTGAAACATATTTTCTTTGTTGATAAATTTGTCTTACTCTTTCGGTTTTCGGCTTGTTAATAAATGTGCTTTGAACAGAATGTGGCCCGTTAATTGGGTTACTTTGCTTTGTTTTGCTTTGTTTTGGTTTGGGTTTGCGTTTGGGTTAGGGTTTGTGCTTTTGGGTTAGTGTTCGACAATCGGTTCCAATTGATCGAACAGCTGTGCGCGCATGGGCACCGTTACATCAATCTTTGCACTTGCACTTTTCCTCACTGAATGTGAATGCGAATGGTCACAGCCAGAATCTCAATTCACTCTTGAGGGGCACTGAGCCAACTTGTTTTTCCGGCCGATGCTGATGCTGCTGATTGTTGCTGCTGCGTAGAAATGAAATATTGCTGAAAACAACAGAATATGGCAATTTACCAAAAATAAATGCAAACGAATAAACCAAATAAGAAAAACAATATAGTGGCTGTTCGTATTATTATTAAAATGGGACAAAAACAGAAATGTCCATAATGATAGGGCACTTTCGAATCTCTCTGCTCTCAATGTGGACAACACCGACCAAGCCATACTCTCACTCTCTCACTCTATAACAGCAAAAGGTTATTCAAATATATGCTTTGTAATCACATCTATAGAAATTGCATTTGTTGATTTATCGATAGATCAGATTTTTATACTAAATTACTTTTGGGTAAAGCGTTTTCAATTCTGCGTATACGCCCGCTTTTCCATTTGAAACAGTGTGCAAACATAACAAAAACGAAAATAAAGGAAATTAAATTGCGTTACGATTTCCACCCAATATTTGAATGGGGTATGTAAGATAATTGTGACAATTTGCTTCCTCAAAGGACTGCAGTTACTCAGCTCAGCGAAGGAAGCGATGGCGTTTGGCATTGGCCGCGCCTGAGACGCCGGCTGCGTGCTACAGCGAGATGGATTGAGGGATTGCGCAAACGATCGGGCGCGTGAGCAGCGAGCAACAACAATATTGTGCGAGGAGTGAGTGAAGTTGTGATAATAACAAAAACAAAGCCAAATAACAGAAAAGCGTAAAAAGAACGCGAAAACAAAAACAGCAAAGTTGTTTGGCCTTCGATGTCTTTTCAATTGCGTCGCAGAATATACATACATACATATGTACTTACATATTTACTGTGTGCGTGTGTATAAATATATATATATATATTTAAATATACATTCATACATATATATATATATATATATATATATTCATGTATGTATACATATTATATATATGCGTAAGCATATATATGTGTGTGGTGTTGTCATTCTTTTTGTACTCTATTCTGCTCTAGTATGTACAAAGTAATTAAATACAAAGACATTTTTTATGTACATACATACGTACATGTACGCAAAGCAAATAAAAGTCAATCGACTTAAGACTTGCATTTTAGACATTTCGCAAGTGCCCACCGCAAAAAAAAAATAATTCTAGTTGAAACAAACGCCTCCCTTGGAAGCAAACTAAAACGCAGTTACAATTACAGCTCAACACTCCGCACCCCCTCACCATCGTCAAGCTAAAGCGGCAGCTGCTACGGATAACAGCACCCACACATACACACACACATCCGACGACTCAGATACAGAAACATTTACAAGGCTACTACATACATATGTACATATTTTCGCGCACATGTGATTTTTTGGAACTGAACAAATCTTGCATTCTCAACTCAATTTGTTTCTGTATTTGTTCAAATATGTCGGCAGATCTTGAAAGACTTATTTTTGTAATTCGCACACACTCGCACACACATAAAAAAAAACGCTCCTGGAATAGCGTGCAACAGCACACAAAACAACAACAAATGTTGAGAGTCGCGCCGTTGCCGAGAAGAGTGAAGGGGCTGGGACGGGTTGAGTTGAGGTTGATTGTGATTGTGGGGGGTACGTACGTCCTTATGCTACACGATCTTATGCTGTTTTCGGCACCAGAACGAATCAATTCGATGCACAATTTGGTCAAATATTGATGCTTGCGCGTCACTTTTGCCTCTGTCTGCTTGCTCCGATTTTAGCCGCCCAATAAACAAAAACAAAAAAATTTATAATAACAACGAACTAGGTCCGAAACGCGCAACGCGATATCAAATCCAATGTTACGCGTATGTTAACCTGCTGCTCAACACTCGTTATATCGGCATTTCGATAACCGTTTGACATCGACGGTATCATCGAATTCGTGTAACAGCGCATGTTATTCAACCTGTACAGCATAGCGCGCTGCGCGCAAGAGCTGCCCACTTGCTCGAAAGTAAATTGAATTCAAAAACATCAGCAAGCTGGCAGGCTCATGCAAAGCAGTCGAACAGAAAAGCAAATGCCAAGCATTTTTCTATTAATTAATTATTCTTGCTGCTTTTCTTTTTAGTTTGTATTTATGTTCGTGTGGCAGCCAACCGACAGCCGTTCAAAGTGCACAGTTGTCCTTGAAATTGTCATGGCAACGGACAAACAAATGTAGTTAGCTTTCAATTATAGCTTTTGGCAACACGCACACTGGGCGAAATCAAAAACAGAAACAAAACATAAACCAAAAAAGAGCATCGCTTGGCATTGTTTCACACAACATTCCTTCCAAAATTCAAAGTGCATTTAACAACGATTTCTTTTATATGGATATGGATAATGTAAGGTGAGTTTACCACCATTAAGTAAATAAAATATAATTAAAATATAATAATTCATCTTTGCTGTTTTGCTTTCTGTTTTATTTTCGATGGTTTATCACAGATTTGCAATGGATGTGCTGCGTGAAGCCGCAGAACAGAATGAGGACAGATTAAGATTGGATACCAACACACCCAATGTCGACAATCCCTACCAGCTAGCAGTGCCGCCCGAATACGTGTCGCAGTTCCGGATCGATGGTCAACCCATATTACCGCCACTTGTGAGTATATATACATGTATATATGTGGGGAGTGCCATTACTGAAGCATGCAAATTACCATTTACAGATGACGGCGGAAAAGCGATGCCAAATGCAGAAGCTACGACAACAAGCTAAGGCGCTAGAGGCCAAGTACAGGCAGCCGCATGCCATCAGATCAACATCACCGCTAGACGAGGAACAAGCTGACAGCAACAGCAGCAGCAACACCAGCAAAAGCAGCAACAACAGCAGTAGCACGAATAGCACAGTGAACAGCATGCATCAACTGCCACAACTGCAGCAAACGGAAACGTTTATCTATGACAGCACACGCCAGCAGCAGCAGCAACAGCAGCTGCTGCAGAAGGATGTGTATCAAGAGGAGCTTAGCAGCTCAGCAGGACCAAATCGACCCCAGACTCTCAATATTGAGTCGAAGAAGCATACGGCATTATCTGGTCTTTCCATAACTGCGATACCAACGATATGCGTAAATCCGCCAACACCGATGCAGTCATCGACGAAGCCATCATGCGTGTCAACACCAACTACGGCCACAAGTTCAGCGACATCGCTGAGCGCAATGCGACAACGCAAATTGAACAACATAAGCGGTCGCATTCGGCTGTTTGAGTGCTCTGGCCTAGGCAAACGGATGGAGCCACTGCAGCCGGAATCTGCCCATTTGCTTTGGCAGAACGAGACGCTGATTGGACAAGCGGACAAGCGAATGATGCGCTCCAGCACCAGTCCAGCACTGAGCGCTTCCCCAGTGGATTTGAAGCAATTGCATCGATCGCGTTCCTTCACGCTGGAGCAGCCATCACAGGCGCTGATCGAGCACATGCAGCGCGAGGGAAAAAAGCTGCCAACACCACCCCCAGTGCCACCACCAATGCCACCACCAGTCCCACCATTACCAGCTCAATTATCGACACGTTGCCGCTTCGCAATGCCAGCATCGAGCAACGACAACGGATCGGGATGTTCACCATCGATGGGTTTGGCGCATTTGCGTCGCGACACCGTCGAGTCGCGGGCCAAACAGGTGCAACGCAACACTCCCAGATCCCCGGCAACATCTGCAGAGGGAAGAAGACGGCGTGGTGGGAGTAGCAACAGCACAACGGCTCGACTGCAGCATCAGCAACAGCAACTGGAGGATCTGTTGCAGCGTGCGCTGCACGAGACAACCGATTGTTTGGCGGGACAGGAGCAGGTCGAGCGCAATAGGCTGGCGCTGGCCAAGCGCCAAATGTTTAAAGATATCAAGACGGCTCATCGGGATCGCTTCCAACAACTTGTGCAGTATCAGCACGAGGAGCAGCGTCGCATGCAGGAGGAGTTCGATCGCCAGCAAAAGTTTCTCATCGAACAGATATGCACCGAGATCAATGTGTCCGCCTATGCGCACGAGCCGCTCACCGCTGCGCCCAGTCCCAGTGCCATTTCCGAGTACACCAGCACCGATGATTTGCCAACGCCAACGGCAACATCTCACTCCTCGACGCCACAAAGTTCGGAGTTCATTAGCCAGGGGCACTCGATGCATATGGCACGAAAGCGTCTCTTCGACATAGACAGTAATTCTGAGGTTCAGGGCATAGAGTTGATGTCGCTGTCGCTGCCTCTGCAGAGTGCGTCCAGTGGACCCAAATCCAGCTCACTGCGCAGCAACAATAGCAAAATCAAAAAGCCCGTACAGCGCAGGCAATCGAAGAAGATCAGCAGTCCACCGCTGTTGTCCAAGTCGCCGTCTCCAGTGCAAAGAGCCAGCAAAAATAACAGCAAGAACGGCAACAACAACAGCAACAGCAGCAACAACAAGTCAACAACATGGACACCACAGACGATGGCGACCAGCAAAAACAACACACGCCGCAGCCCGCAACAACAGCAACCGTTGCAATTGGCCAAGACTCGACGCAGTGCATCCCCGAGCCGTTTAACTGTAAGTAGCCAGTGTGCTCCCAGCTACTGTCTGGGACAATGTGTTAACCAAAAAAACAAAACAAAAAACAAACAAATCTCTTCCTTTTCTTCAAATCTGTCTGTGCGAATTGCGAATTGTATGCGAATCTGCTGTTCTGCTCCAACAGCAGCGCTTTGTGGCCAAGAAGTGATAGTGATTAATGCAATAAATCCAAAAGTGCCTTAAGCCAAATATATTGGCAATCTCTGGGAACAAATAGCAACTAGCAACCACTAACTAACTAATCATTTGACAAACATTCCCATTTCCCAAATGTTGAATAAATACTAAGGAGGGAGATCATCGAACTAACTCGAACTAATTTACTAATACCGAAACCATTAATGGCTCTAATTATTAATAACATGCTATCTGATCTGATCTGATCTGATATCATTTGATCCCATTTAATTGATCATCGCTAGCAGTCAGAGATGCAGCGACGCCATGAAGCTGCCACGCTGCTAAATGCTGCCACACGCGGCTTCCTCGTGCGTCGACTCTTTCGTACGGAGCAAGTGCAGCGGATTGTACAAACCATACGCGATACACTCATCTTTGTGCTCAATCTACATCTGGAGACGTATGGCAGCAGTCTTGAGCAGGAGGAGCCGGCCAATATACGACTGAAGGCACGCTTGTTACAACAGGTGCGTACTATATATATATATATGATATGACCAATAAACTCATCTTTAATTTATTGTTGTCCTCCACATTTAGTTGTGCTCAGCCAGCCGTACTCTGCACCTGATCTTCCAAACGAGCATCAAGGAGCGCATGGAGATAATTGCGCGGGATCGCAAACGTATCAAGATAAAGCTTATGGCCACGCATATCAAGCAACGCCCATAGCTAAATAATCCTCGCAAGCCAGCCACTTCGCAATCTATACCAAGTTCTCGCATCAACTGGAATCACGTCTGCTACTCGGTAGATGTTTCAATTCGAGTATAGAATAAAGACTTGACACACACAAATTCCGATTTTCAGGTTCGCTACCAAATTATTTCATTTTCCACACTAAATCCTTCAATTTTAAAATTGTTTAATGAATCTGAAATTTAAATATATACTATATAGATTAATATACTCGTAAGCAATGCAGATGCATATTTTTTCCAGTTGTTCTTGTGTGATATCGTTGATGACCGCTTTAAACTCTGTTCAACAGTTTTCTGATACTATATGAACCTAATAATAAAAACGTATTGAAAATACGTTTAACTTACGTTGTAAGACGCCCTTAAGTAAAAGTGTGAAATTTATTTGAAGTTTTTTTTATCCAAAAAAAGAATTTGTCAAACAATATTTTCGGAAAAATGAATTGAATTAAATTTTTGAAAGTTGCACTTCGAATAAATGTAAATAACAAATGCAATCTTTTCACCTTTGAATATAATAATTGAGTTAGCTATAAAACAAAACAAAATTGAAATAATTATCGAAAACAGTTGAAATAACATTTAGCGTAATACTTTTTATTTGTAGTTGCCCGAAGTCGCCTGTTGAGTATTTGGCAGTTGGAACTTGTCTGAATTAAAAATATATACATATTGGATATATATCATATTAAATTGGCATCAGATTAGAAAGCAAAAGCAATTAAAAAAGAGAAAGAAAGATTTCGAGGCAGAGAGAGAAAGAGGAAGAGACAACATAACCGAAGGAGATAGACACACAAAGACTTAAGTTTGAAACATTTACACATGTATATATTATCATAATTATGTATATTGGTATAATTGCATATGTATAATATTATCTGTACCGTTAGCCTAGCCATGCAAAACAACAAGATGCCAGCTTAAACTTTAAAACACACACGCACTCACGGATAGACACTGACACAGACACACGAGTCAGAGCACATTCGCACATTAAATAATAGGGACTGTTTGTATGTATTTTCTGCATGTACCCAGTCGAAAATTGTCAAGCTTCTCTTCATTATTAAGCAGCCAATACAATTACACTGCAATTCGATGTAAGATATGCAATTCAAGAATTATGAATCTTCAAATTCGAAGAGTTGACAGTGTTGACTGAAATTCTCTCCGAATTCACTGCTCTGCTGTTTGTTAGCATCCTTGCAGTGGAATTGGGCTCTTATCTGTAGAATTTTAGACTATTTGCACGGAGAATGAGTCGCATTTTCATGCCTCTGCAGGAGGTATTGTAATTTTGAAGGAGAATGAACATGTATTGTTAGTTATGTAATACTCATCGACAGCAGTGCAAATGAAGGGATTTAAATCGATTCCTTCCCAACTAGGTATATGCGTACAGTATGGTATGGTATGGTGATATATATTAAATATAAAATTAACTAATTAATTTATAAAAAAGCATACAAATTCTACGTCTGAGTCATTGGCCATCAGCGCCTTATCGCCGTTTGTATCCTGAACCTGTTGATCTTGCTAGTCGCACGTTGGTGTTTTTTGTTGTTGTTTCTGTTTCTGCGGTGTTTGTGTTCCTGTTTTACGTTCCAGTGCCTCCGTTAACCTGGTTTAGGCGAAACTGCAACACGAATTGGTCTTTTTCGCTGTCTTATAAAATGCCTTGCTCTGCATGGATAGCTGCTCCGATTTAGTGACCATGTCCTCCAGCTTCTCGCCACGTTCCAGCACGGACGCAATTGTGTCCTTCAGTATGATTTTCGTTTCATCCAAATCGTTTTGCATTTTCGTTAGGGGATCGGCCTCTTTGGGATCCTGGTATTTGGCCAGAAATGCTGGCAAGGAATCGAAGCTTATGGTCGCTTCGGTACCATTGGGCCACTGCTCGGCGGCCACCTTGGCTGTGAAGTCATCTAGTATTTTTGTAATTAACGTGTGTGCCACACGATGTGGATACTCGTGATCAGCGATAAGAACGCCAGATAAATTATCGGCTCTCACATACACATGGCACATATAGGCATCCTGTTTGACTGACTGCCTCAGTGCCGGCTGTGTGCGTTCCACAATAGTCTTCGAAGCGAAACTGTGAGGAAGGCGAGCCAAACAAACATATGTGTGTGTATTAAAGTGGGGCACAGGTTGTTAAGGCCGCTCGGTCGGTCAGTCGGTGGGTGCAATGGGCAAATGGGCGAATTGCGCATACTCACGTCATGAACTCATTGACTGTGCCACGTTGAAAAAACGAGAAGGACTGTAAGTCGGATGCTGTCTTCAGTAGGCGTGCTTCGCTGGCGCCCTTGTAAAAGACGCTCAATGTGAATAGCCGGACCATTTTTGAAGACTTCTTCAATGCGGGTTGCAAAACTTTCGAATTTGCCTTTTTTTATATTGATGAGATTGACAGATTGGCGTTGCAGTGCAGCTGATGTCGTTCTTGTTTGCAAGGTTGCCTTTAGTTGAGTCGCACACTTGTCACCATTACCATATCACACATATGTCTATCAATTATGGAAAATCTTGAATTGTTTAATGCGCTGTTTGTTTTGTGTATGGGACTCAGCTAGAGTTGAGCAATATCGGAGCGTACCTGGATCTAATTTGCTGTGACTGACAAATATGTCGTGTCACGCCGTGACTGAATATCGAGAGTAACAGGTCATACTCCGATATTAATCACCGCTGATATCGATAGCTCGTTCAACTGTGTGCAGTGCTGTATTTCGCTTTAATAAAAGTCCGTTAAAAGTACAATTCTATTCAAATTATAAAAAAGTTCACCAAACAATAAACAAGTTAAATTTTATTTCGCAATTCAAAATTGATTCTCTTTAAAATTACACAATAAAACTTTATTCACACAGATAAATAATATTTTCCAAAAATTCACATTTTGAAAAGCCATGCGTGAGGCTACAGCGGCGAACGGAGTAAACTTTGTGGTTGACGAGGTTTTTTACAAATTCGGGATACCAGAAAGCATTCACTCGGATAATGGTCGCCAGTTTGCGTCTCACACCTTTCTGAATATGATCGAGTCCTTCGGGATTACGCATCAAATTAAACCACAGACACAACGGCTAAATATACAAAGACTAAACGGCAGCAACCGCAACAACTTAACGGTGCCCACGGAGCAGCTTGGCACCCTCTGCCACCATGAACCACAAGCCAGCAAAAATTACTGGAAGTAACTCTGTGAGGTCGAGAGGATTGGAGGACCAACCCTGGACAATGTATATATAAAAGCGATTCCGTTCCATCCGAAAATTTTGACGGCGTGGAAACTTCAATTCATCCTCAGTGCGCCGGCGCAGCGCCCAAATCCTCCCCACTGATCGGCCTTACATCGGCGATGTAAAACTGGTTTTGGCCAATGTTGGATGCAATTTATGCATATTATTTTCTGTTGTAACTGTTTCCTTTTTTTGTAATTATAATTTCGTTAATTTATTGTTAAATATTTATTAGTTGAATATTTATTAGTTCAATAGGTATTAGTAAAAATTTGATTTTTTTTGTAATACAATTTTTTTTTTGTTAATTTGTATTATGTTACCTTAAATTCTAATTTTATTTATATTTATTATTTTAAAAAAAATATATATATGTATCAGGCGTAGATTAATGTTTTGTCTTGCCTCGTGACTTCAATATTAGGATATATTAAAGGGTGGGGCCTGCAAGAAAAGAAGAAAAGATTTCGCCGCACAGGAAGGGCGGGAGGGCTACGGCGATAACACCGAAGCCGCCGTTGGACGTCGGAAGTAACGTTTTTTTTGAATATTTATGATTGCCAATGTCCGTTAAATCAGCTGTTTGTTACTGATGTGTAGATTTGGGTAGTGTTGTGCTATTGAACGGTCGGCGGGCGTGGAAAGACCTGCCCCTAACGGAGCACTTTCTGGCCGGAGCTGCCCCATTAAGACAAACCGTCGCGTAACAGCGTCTCTGATTTGGTGGTGGCAATTGTGGAAAGTTTGCCGTATATAGATTGCACCCGACACCTCCTGGCAACAGAGGTCTACGCCAACGTGGAATTGGAGGGGCACGCGTTGCTAATGATTCTGATACTATTGCCCGTGACATCGGCTCAAAACACTAGAAGAAATAAAAAAGGTTGAAAACTACATTAAACTTGCTCAGAAGCGAGATTTTGGGAAATTCGATACCTAAGCTTAGAAAATGGGAATAATGCCATATTGGAAAATACATTCTGATAATACATTATGTTATTATGTCCTTGTATAGACAAGGATCAGAAATACTCATAGCTTTTCAATTCACCTGCGGCTTGGCTGTTATTGTTACCTCCCAGTTGTCAATCGGAATTGGTATTGGCTTCGTTACTGTTGCTGTTGAAGATTATGGATATATAGTACGTCTGTATCGTCTGGCCATATCAAAGAAGAATTTACCGTGCATTGCATACATTTGAGCTGCACCCTGATCCTCCTGGTACAGATTCAGCATAAATGGATCTTTGTTGTGGTTCTGGTTGCTGTGGCGAACCAAATGGCAGCAATAATTGCAAGGTTTGCCCTTGTAAAAGCAATTGGTATGGTACTGTGGGCGTGGATTGGACCACCAATACTGCTGCTGGAGTTGGCCCGATGGTAGTTGCTGTGCATTCTGATGCATTCTGTAACGCACGTTTTGCTGCTGGTACTGCCAGCGACTGTTGTTGCTTGGATTGCTTGCATTATAATTGTGATGGCTTTTATCAAAGTAACGAGAATTGTCCTTGCTGCGCACGTTATAATTATCGTTGCTGGTTGCTGCTGCAACTGCTGTACTAACCATTTGTTGGCTGGTGTGGCCATATAGGCTATGTTGCTGATGAGCCAATACAGCCCGACTGCGCTGACCGCAGCTCAATGCTCTTTGCTGCTGATTTTTCTGCTGCCAGTTGTCCCACTGGATGCTGCGCTTCCAAATGCATTTGATGCCGTCCACAATGCTGTTGGGATTCGGATCGATTATATTGCTGTTGCATTGCTGGAGCAACCACAAATCATCCTTCATCATTGGTTGTAATTGCTTCTGCTGCTGCTGCTTTTGCATTTGGTTTTTGCACTTGGCCTCATATCCAATGGGCTTCAGGGAGCCTTGGGGCACAATATCGGCGAATTGATGTGGATTGTGTTTCTCTTCGGTGCTATTGAAGTATCTCATATAAAAGGGATTGGACCAGAATTTCATGCATGGTATATTGCCGGCAGTGCTGGCCCTGCCCGTACTCAGTGGTTCAAGTCCCGTGTTATGATGCATGGGTAGCATCAGGCTGGCCAGTTCCTTGTATGGTGTAGTCATGGCTAAGAGCAACAGCAGCTCGTGAACTGACACATCTGGGCTCCAAGACATTGTTGGCCTTTTTGGCAACTGCGTAAATTTCAAATGGTTGCTGAGTTTGGCGGTCTGCTCATTGGTGTCTTCAGGCGATGACCTCGACGCTCACCAAAAAGTTGACTAAAAGGCTCAGGGCTCATGAAGCTGCATAGGGTCAGTAGCTCAAGCCGAGGTTTATAACTCTTCAGATCCCGATAAAAGTGCTGACAGAAACTGCTCGAGTCAAATCTAAACTGAAAGCGATGTTGATCTACGGAAAGCATAAATACATATATTTATATTTAAAATATTTGTGTATATTATTAACTAACAACTCTCAAGCAAACAATTATTTTCAGTTTAATAAGAATTTACTATATCTTAGAATGTTTTGAATCTTCTGCTTTTGCGAGTTTTAGAATGGCAGGAAACACCTCAGCGCAGCTTTTTCCAGCTTATGCCGAAAACTGCATCGCACAAGGAAAGGCAATAATCGGGAAGTTTGGACTTAATTGATGAACTGTTACGAATAGTTTCAGTTGGCTAAACGAATCGAAGATCAATTGCATAACATTCGAGACATTTGATTTACTTCATGTTTGCCTTCTGTGTAGAGTGTTTGTCTTTTGTCAATTCAAAGCGTGCTAATGCGCTGTACATTTGTTTATAAATCAGTTTTTCTATGTGTTGAGTGGCGGCATTTGACACCGATGCCAGACAACCGGCGTCGATTACTCACGGCATGTCGTCCCGTCGCTGTTGTTGCTTCTGGAGCTGACGATGATGCTTGGATTTGTAGACAACCTTGGCGATGCACTGTCTCGTCAATGGCACCTGCTTTTATATGGAGCAATTTAAATAGGAATTAGAATTGCACGTGTTCGGCTTAACCGTTAGCATTGAGCTTACCTTCTTATTGGGGGACGTTGTCTCTCTCTCCGTTGAGGCCTTCAGTGCTGATCGGGAAACAGATCTTTCCAAATCACTTGAAAAGTCATACCCTTCTTGTACGCTGTCGCTTGGTCAGATATTTTATTTTCGTGTCGCTTCGGCACAATTCGCGCAGTCGACGTTCGTATTTTTAAATGTTTCAATGGCCGCTGACGATGCAGTGTGGTCGAATGCACTGAATGATTGAAATACGGATAAATTTACCAAAAAATACCATTTGGTATTTAATATTCTTCAATGTATAACAGCGAAAATTAAGTCATATTGCTTTGAATGTATACAAATGTATGTAGCTGCCAAGCTAATCCAAAGTTGTTAATGTTAAAAAGCCTTGAGCCTTATTTCGTTTTGGAAATCTTAGGAACTTTTTGAAATCCAGTCAAATAGGTGTTGCAGGCCTACACAAAAAACATAGCGATATTTTTTGTTCACTTTGCTCTGCCGAAAGAATCAGCAGAGAAACAGCTGTTTTCTTGTGATTTGGGACCGCCAAACTGTCAAATATTTTAAAGAACTGCTCTTTTTTCGCTGCGCATTAAAATTCGCTATTGTCGAAAATGTCTGATGATCCAGACCACGTGTTTGCAAGGAAACTTCAAAAGGAAATCTATGGCGATGTAATCAATTTTGATTCGGACTCGCCCCATGTAAGTAACTGAATAAAACGAGCAACGCACTTACAATGCAGGAAAATAAAAAATTAAATTCTTATTTTGCCAACTTTGGATAGGCAAAAACTAATCAAAAGTCGGTCAAAGATGACGACTGTCAAATGGCCATGCAGCTGCAAGCCGAATTTGATGCCGAGAATACCTCAAATGCAGATGATAGTAACGCTTCTTTTTCCAAAGCCACTCGGCCATCAGACATCAGCATTTTGGTAAGCGATGCAAATGTATATATATTAATATGTTGTATATAAATAAACCATTGATCTTACATTTGTATTATTTAGGAGCCTGTTGGAGACGATGACAATAACCTGGATCAGACACAGAATCTCGTCCATCCAGGATGGGAGCTGGTCGATCCCACACCGGACATATTCGGCATGTTCGTGCGTTTCGATGAGAAGTTCTTTAATCGCCGTCTCAGCGCCGTCGCTGTTCAATGGAGTAAACGTATGTATTCCTGCGCTGGTATCTGCTATCAGCGTAGCAATCGTCTGGGCAAGGAGATTATTATACGCCTCAGTGAGCCGCTACTAAAGCTGCGTCCACACAAGGATCTAGTGGAGACCCTGCTAGTAAGAGCATAAATCTGTGGTAATAAATATATATATGTATATTTGTAAATTATGTCGCCTGCAGCACGAGATGATACATGCATATTGCTTTGAGATAAACATATTTGAGGCCAATGGCGGACATGGACCGCACTTTAAGCGCATTATGGGAACAATAAACAAAGTTGCGGGCACCAACATCACATTTTATCACACATTCAACGATGAGGTTAACGCATATAACACGCACATTTGGCGTTGCAATGGCATTTGCCAATATCATAATCCCTTTAAGGGCTTGGTGAAGCGCACATCGAATCGCGCTCCCGGTCCCAGTGACCAGTGGTGGGCTAAACATCAGCGCCAGTGTGGCGGCACCTTTGAGAAGAAGAGCGGGCCACCGAAACCAGCTGCCAAATCAAACAAACCAGTTGCAAAACCAGCGTCGAAGATATCAAGCACTATCACATCAATCTCAAGCGATGATATTCGCAAGTATTTTGGCAAAAAGAAGCCATCTGTTAATTTACTGCCGCAAGCGCAGCCGCATCTTGGACTACCAGGCGCATTTCCGCCCACCTCATATCCGGGTCTGTCTAACGACCCATTTGCTGGCATTCAGACCAATAACGCAACGAAGCGTGGCAACATAGTTACCTTCGCGGATCTGACCAACGATGACAGCCCAAGCGACGAGGACAAGGCGAAGGCCAAGTCCATAGGCAGTCATATGCAGGGTCAGGGCTGTAGTCTAACAACGAGCATCCCCGGTCAGCTACAGCCGCCAGACAATGTAAACCGCAATTATTTGCGCGAGATTTGGTGCAAGCGTTTTGATAACGGAAATAAACAAAGTGAGCCAAAACAAGAGGCGCAAAACAAACAGAATCCGAGCAAACGTCGACGCGACTCTTCAGATACCGAGGGCTGGGAGAAATACAATGAAGATATTTTCATGCACTCTGTAAAAGTTCCAATTTTAACCATATCAGATAGCGAAGATGAGGCTGCGCCTGAAAATAAGTTTGTGCTCACAAAACCGGAAAAACGGGCAGCAATAAGCAGCCATGATCGCACCATTAACATCAAGCGCGAGGTTATGGAGGAAGAGGAGCTGTACAATGACGTCGACATTGTCATGATCGATGATGAGTACGATGATAACGTGGATGAGGTGATCGCAGCCATAGAGCTCTGCGATCTGTTTATTACTGAAGATCTGTTTGGGGAGGATACACTGCTGCAGGAATTCCAGCTCGAGAACGATGTGGCCTCCAGCTCGCGTTTTCAGTTCAATGCTGCCAACGATATTACCAGTTGTCCCATTTGCTTTGAAAAGATGAAGCGCTGTGAATTTGCTAATCACCTGGAGGGCTGCAGCATCACCATTAAAGTGCCAGCTCCATCGTACAAGGGCTTGTCAAAATTGCCCAGGGACAGCAACACCATCAACAAGCCAAAATCATCACAAAAACCAAAACGCAAATGCTCAAGTCGTCAGGTCTTGAGAAGCGCTGGCTACTCAGAAAGCGATATTGCTACGCTTGATCTCAGTACGTCCAGCGAATCAGACAATATGTCACCACAACAGTGGCGCCAACGTTCCCTCAAGAAGCAGACCAATCAGTGTCCCAAGTGCGGCCAGGAAATACTTGGCCATCAAATGGAGGCACACCGTATGATCTGCAAGCGCAAAAAACGCTGACTTTCTAAATTCGTACATGCAAAAACATGTCAATACAAATAATTTGTCACAGTTATTAATAATAATATTCGATATTCTTAGAAATAGTTTGTTTTATTCAATTTCTGCTGTTTTTTATTTTATTTTTGATTTGTTTTTCGGTACATTTTGCATGTATGCTATGTTTCTATTAAACTAGTTTTTCTTGTACATGGTCTATTGATATTTCGTTTGCGAAACCAGCCAACCGGCGTCAATTGCTCACGGCATGTCGTCCCGTCGGGCGGCTGCTGCTGCTGCTTGGACGCGTAGACGACCTTGGCGATGCTCTGTTTCGTCAATAGCACCTGCTTTTATATGGAGCAATTTAAATATGAATTAGAAGTGCACGTGTTCGGCTTAACCGTTAGCATTGAGCTTACCTTCTTATTGGGGGACGTTGTCTCTCTCTCCGTTGAGGCCTTCAGTGCTGATCGGGAAACAGATCTTTCCAAATCACTTGAAAAGTCATACCCTTCTTGTACGCTGTCGCTTGGTCAGATATTTTATTTTCGTGTCGATTCGGCACAATTCGCGCAGTCGACGTTCGTATTTTTAAATGTTTCAATGGCCGCTGACGATGCAGTGTGGTCGAATGCACTGAATGATTGAAATACGGATAAATTTACCAAAAAATACCATTTGGTATTTAATATTCTTCAATGTATAACAGCGAAAATTGATACGCGTCGGTTTGTCCGCATGGGGCAGCTCCGGCCAGCCAGTGCTCAAATAGGGGTGGTTCTGCCCGTGCCCGCCGACCGCACAATAAACGAGACTACACATCTACACATCACTAAAACAACTGTTCTAACGGACAGTGGCAATTCAAAAAATAAACGCAAACAACAAAAAAAAAACGATTTTACACCCGGCTTCCAACGGCGGCTTGGTGTTATTGCCGTAGCGCTCCCGCCCTTCCTGTGGGGGTGATTAAATGATTGGTGCCCCCACCCTTTAAGTCTGCACACTCACATACGCCTAACCCACCTTGGGTCCCCTTCCCTTATTTATAACGCTTAGCCTTTCATTTTGGCTAATTAAACGTTATTTCCTTATTTATAAAAAAAAATAATTCATCACAAAAAAAATATAAATAGTGCAAAAAAATTATAAATAACAAAAAAAAATATATAAATAATAACAAAAAAAAATATAAATAATTACAAAAAAATAGTAATAAAAAAAAAGTAACCAAAAAAAAATATAAATGCAAAAAAATATTAGCAGCAAAAAAAAATTGTAAATGCAAAAAAAATATAAATAATAGCAACAAGAAAAATAAATAATAACCAAAAAAAAAGGTAACCAAAAAAAAAATTAATGCAAAAAAAATAGTCAACACCAAAACGACAAAAAAATAATACACATAACAAAAAAAAAACGATATCCAGACAAAAAAAAAATGTTGCTGGAGTCTGACCGCTGCCGTATTTTCTTATTCGCAGCTCAGTCCAGACTGATCTGACTTTGGCTTGACCTCCAACGTTCAGCCTCTCATTCTTTTCTTTCCCTTCCAACAATTCTCCGTTATTTGGGAGCTTTTGGGCTCGCGCTCTCTTTTGAACAGGGGGCTACCACTCGTTCGGCGTTGTGAGCAGCCCCAAATATCGATAGCTTCGGACCCCGCCGCAACAACACCCCTGGATTCAGAAGGATACCCGGCAAGAATCCTGGGAGCAAGGGGTTTTCTGAAGATATCGGCCTATTTAAAGTCTTTCGCCGCGCCCAACGTGGGGCGTACCACGATTTGATTCAGGGCTTAAGGTCTTTGGCATGGAAGACCCCTAAGGACCTCCCCTGAAAATCCTCCAAAAGATAGGCGTTGTTGCCGACTCGCCAGACCACTCTCGCCTTCAAGAACTTCTTCGCGAACTTGGCGTTAAAGCCCTTAGCAAAATTGCTCAACGCAAAATTCCGCCTATAGACCTCTTGGCCCGGCTTAGCATGAAATGTGCGTGCCCGAGTCTCTCCACGTTGATGACTACGCTCATAGGCCTTATGTAGTTGTTGCTGGACCGTTTGTCTTATCAACTGTATTTTGTCGGCGGCCCTCAAATGAACGATTTCATGTTCACACATGGATTTTAATTTCCGCGCCAGTTTATAGCTCGCCCCGTTTAAGAACATGTGGTGGCCGAACACGGCAAAGAATGGCGTGACTCCGGTAGCCGCGTTACGGATGGCCACTTCTATCTCCGGAAGGTACAAGGAAGGTCCTGTTGACGTGTTCAGCCGCATTACTTTGCGGCGAATACACGGCCGTTCGCATATGTGAAATCCCGAAGGGCTCGATCATATTTTGAAAGGTGTGGGATACAAATTGGCGGCCGTTATCCGAGTGAATGCTTTCTGGTGTTCCGAATTTGTAGAACACCTCGTTGACCAGGAAGTTCACTACGTTTGTCGCCGTAGCCTCCCGCATGGCTTTCAAAAAGGTGAACTTGGAGAAATGGTCAACGACTATAAATATCCAGGCGTGCCCTTGCTTGGATCGCGGATATTTCCCAAGAAAGTCGATGTACAGCTTTTGGAAGGGTCGTTCCGTCACAACTTCGCTTCCGATTCCCACTTGCATGCGGAAATTTGGTACCTTGCATGACTCACAATGCCTCACCCAATCTTTTACTTGCACAATCATGCCTGGCCAGTAGAAATAACGACGTAAGTTTTCCAAAGTCTTCACGACTCCACCATGTCCCGCTGTTTCATCAACGTGGGCCTTTCCGATCAGTCCGGCGGTCAAGGAGTTAGGGACCCACAACTTCCAAAATGTTCCTTCCAGTTCCTCTTCCGGACGGACAAACTCCATACGCTTGAATAGCAATTCTCCCTCTATCTTCATATCGGGCAACTTGTCTTGATTCTGGCGTACGTGTACGAGCAAGGCTTGATATTCCTTAGACTCGAACTCGGTGGTGCTAAAGCCCAACAACTGCTCGGGATCAAGGCGTATCTCCTCGACACTGCGCGAAAGTGTATCAGCCACTATGTTGTCTGTACCTTTCCGATGTTCTATTCGAAAATCATACCCTTGAAGTTGTAAAGACCAACGAGCTAACCTCCCACTCAGACCTTTCATGGACATTAACCATTTCAAACTGGCGTGGTCAGTGATGCAAGTGAATGACATTCCCTCGATATAAGGCCTGAACTTCTTAATGGAGAGAATCGCCGCCAAACATTCTTTCTCCGTGACGGAATAGTTCTTCTGGTGTTTATTTAATTTGGCTGAGAAGAAAGCTATTGGTTGTTCCTGGTCTTCTACATTTTTTTAGAACAAGACCGACCCTACTCCAAACTGCGATGCGTCACACTGGACAAAGAACGGTTTGGAGAAGTCAGCGTGAACAAGCACCGGTGCTGTGGTCAAAGCGGTCTTCAAAACCTCCACGCCCCGTATAGCTTCTTCCCCCAAAACAAACTTGCCTTCACTCTTCTTGAGCGCTTCCGTCAACGGTGCGGCTAGGCTAGCGAAATCGCGTATGAAACGCCTATACCACCCAGCAGTGCCTAAAAAGGAGCGAACTTCTTTCCGCGAACGTGGTACCGGGATTCTTTTAATTGCAACCACTCGCTCGGGATCCATGCGTAGCGTACCTCCACCGATGATGAATCCTAGATACTTCAGGGACTTAAAACAAAACTTGGACTTCTGCAAGCCGATGCAAAGGTTTGCCTTCCTGAGGCAATCTCCTACTCTTCGCAAGTATTTCATATGGGTGGGAAATTCGGGGGCGATTATCAGTAGATCATCTAGATAGACAAAGACATTGGATCTTAACTCGGCGGGTATCACTTTGTCCATCAAACGAACAAGTCTTTGGGCGGCATTGCATAGCCCGAACGGCATCATTCGAAACTGATATAACGGCCTTCCAGGTACCGCGAAAGCAGTATAGGGCTTACTTTTGTCATCCAGTTCGACCTGCCAATACGCAAACTTCAAATCTACGCTGGAGATGTAATAAGTTTGGTCGATCCTGGACAGTATGCCTTCTATGCAAGGTAAAGGATAGGCATCCTTTATGGACAACTCGTTGAGTTTGCGGGCATCCAAACAGAATCGATTCTTACCCGGCCTTCGTACGACAGTGGTACGGTTACTCCACGGGCTATTGCTCTCTTCTATGACACCTAGCTCCAACATTTTGTCCACTTCACCATGCACCAATTGCTGCATGGTGGGTGACAAGGGATAGGGCCTATCCTTAAATGGTTGCGCCCCTTCGACCAAATCGATGGTATGTTTTTCGATAGCCGTCTTCCCCAAGCCATTGTCTTCGAATGACAGAAACGTTTGCTTCACAGACTCTATTTCGTTTCTTTCGTCCCAAGACAACTCCCAAGATTCTGGCTCCCCCTCTTCCTCGTCCTCATCGTCCCCATAATGCGTCATGGACACCGCTAATACTTCCTCGACTTCCTTCCTGGTCGTAAATAACTGGTCGGGACCCAGGATGGTTGGAGCTGAATCAAAGGCTCTCCAAAAGTCAACTCCAAAATAGGCTCGTTGTTCCAGATAAGGGCATACAAAGAAGGTGATATTCTTCATTTGACCCCGGTATGATATGGGTAGGTCAACTCGGCCGATGATCGATCGGTCTTGCCCTCCGGCTGTTCGGACTATCGACACATAGGGTTGCATTGGAATCGCCAGTTCCTCAATCAATTCCCGGCTGCCTTTCCCTAGCAAGCTTACACTTGCTCCGGTATCCAACAGACCTCTTAACGAATACGCGCCTACCCATACCTCCTTGAATACCCCGATCGCCTCTCCGTATGGCATCCACAACAGCCTTTCGCCTTACGCGTCGTCGTTGAAAGCGTTCACGCGTCTTCTTGACTCTACGTGATACCATTCGCATCCCTTCTAATTGCCGGTCACTAAATATCCTATTCCTTACTTCTAAATATTTCCTAAACCTTTCATCAAGGGGTAAATGCCGGATTAAATTACTATGCTTAATTCTACAAAATTCTCGGGGCGGGTTTTCTACTCCCTCTCTTTTCCGGACTGCATCCCCGAACGTGAGTCGCCCGTCCTCTTCACGCTCATCCGTCCGTTTCCCGAGCATTCTGGGCATTTCGGAGAGATGGTCCCTGGACAGCCGCATCTATAACAAAACAGTTTACGCGGCTGTAACGCTTTCCAAAACTGGCTTCGACCTCACACGCTTCGTCTCTCAACTGGTCCACAGTAAACAGCTCCATGGCATATACGTATCGAGCCAGGTTATCTTTTAGCCCTTTTTTTATGATCTTGACAAGATCGCGCTCGGACAAGGGTTTCTGCAATCGCGAGGCTAATTGTCTCATGGCGTGGATATAATCCTCGGCTCCTTCCCCGGACTGTTGCTCCCGCTTTAACAACTCGTGCATCCGGTCATGTTCCGACCATGAACCCCGAAACCTGTCCAACAGCGCCTTACGCAAAGACGGCCAACCATCTACTCTTGCTTGACGTACGTATAGCCAATACCAGTCCCTGGCTTTCCCAGTTAGTAACGCATGGAAAGACCTTAATATCTCGTCCCAAGGACAACGATGCTGGTATTGCAAAAATTCTAGTCGAAAAACGAAATCTTCGACGGCGGACGGGCGACTGTTCCCGTCAAACGGAGCTGCCCCATGCGGACAAACCGACGCGTATCAAAATTAAGTCATATTGCTTTGAATGTATACAAATGTATGTAGTTGCCAAGCTAATCCAAAGTTGTTAATGTTAAAAAGCCTTGAGCCTTATTTCGTTTTGGAAATCTTAGTAACTTTTTGAAATCCAGTCAAATAGGTGTTGCAGCCCCACACAAAAAACATAGCGATATTTTTTGTTCACTTTGCTCTGCCGAAAGAATCAGCAGAGAAACAGCTGTTTTCTTGTAATTTGGGACCGCCAAACTGTCAACTATTTTAAAGAACTGCTCTTTTTTCGCTGCGCATTAAAATTCGCTATTGTCGAAAATGTCTGATGATCCACACCACGTGTTTGCAAGGAAACTTCAAAAGGAAATCTATGGCGATGTAATCAATTTTGATTCGAACTCGCCCCATGAAGTAACTGAATAAAACGAGCAACGCACTTACAATGCAGGAAAATAAAAAATTAAATTCTTATTTTGCCAACTTTGGATAGGCAAAAACTAATCAAAAGTCGGTCAAAGATGACGACTGTCAAATGGCCATGCAGCTGCAAGCCGAATTTGATGCCGAGAATACCTCAAATGCAGATGATAGTAACGCTTCTTTTTCCAAAGCCACTCGGCCATCAGACATCAGCATTTTGGTAAGCGATGCAAATGTATATATATTAATATGTTGTATATAAATAAACCATTGATCTTACATTTGTATTATTTAGGAGCCTGTTGGAGACGATGACAATAACCTGGATCAGACACAGAATCTCGTCCATCCAGGATGGGAGCTGGTCGATCCCACACCGGACATATTCGGCATGTTCGTGCGTTTCGATGAGAAGTTCTTTAATCGCCGTCTCAGCGCCGTCGCTGTTCAATGGAGTAAACGTATGTATTCCTGCGCTGGTATCTGCTATCAGCGTAGCAATCGTCTGGGCAAGGAGATTATTATACGCCTCAGTGAGCCGCTACTAAAGCTGCGTCCACACAAGGATCTAGTGGAGACCCTGCTAGTAAGAGCATAAATCTGTGGTAATAAATTTATATATGTATATTTGTAAATTATGTCGCCTGCAGCACGAGATGATACATGCATATTGCTTTGAGATAAACATATTTGAGGCCAATGGCGGACATGGACCGCACTTTAAGCGCATTATGGGAACAATAAACAAAGTTGCGGGCACCAACATCACAGTTTATCACACATTCAACGATGAGGTTAACGCATATAACACGCACATTTGGCGTTGCAATGGCATTTGCCAATATCATAATCCCTTTAAGGGCTTGGTGAAGCGCACATCGAATCGCGCTCCCGGTCCCAGTGACCAGTGGTGGGCTAAACATCAGCGCCAGTGTGGCGGCACCTTTGAGAAGAAGAGCGGGCCACCGAAACCAGCTGCCAAATCAAGCAAACCAGTTGCAAAACCAGCGTCGAAGATATCAAGCACTATCACATCAATCTCAAGCGATGATATTCGCAAGTATTTTGGCAAAAAGAAGCCATCTGTTAATTTACTGCCGCAAGCGCAGCCGCATCTTGGACTACCAGGCGCATTTCCGCCCACCTCATATCCGGGTCTGTCTAACGACCCATTTGCTGGCATTCAGACCAATAACGCAACGAAGCGAAACATAGTTACCTTCGCGGATCTGACCAACGATGACAGCCCAAGCGACGAGGACAAGGCGAAGGCCAAGTCCATAGGCAGTCATATGCAGGGTCAGGGCTGTAGTCTAACAACGAGCATCCCCGGTCAGCTACAGCCGCCAGACAATGTAAACCGCAATTATTTGCGCGAGATTTGGTGCAAGCGTTTTGATAACGGAAATAAACAAAGTGAGCCAAAACAAGAGGCGCAAAACAAACAGAATCCGAGCAAACGTCGACGCGACTCTTCAGATACCGAGGGCTGGGAGAAATACAATGAAGATATTTTCATGCACTCTGTAAAAGTTCCAATTTTAACCATATCAGATAGCGAAGATGAGGCTGCGCCTGAAAATAAGTTTGTGCTCACAAAACCAGAAAAACGGGCAGCAATAAGCAGCCATGATCGCACCATTAACATCAAGCGCGAGGTTATGGAGGAAGAGGAGCTGTACAATGACGTCGACATTGTCATGATCGATGATGAGTACGATGATAACTTGGATGAGGTGATCGCAGCCATTGAGCTCTGCGATCTGTTTATTACTGAAGATCTGTTTGGGGAGGATACACTGCTGCAGGAATTCCAGCTCGAGAACGATGTGGCCTCCAGCTCGCGCTTTCAGTTCAATGCTGCCAACGATATTACCAGTTGTCCAATCTGCTTTGAAAAGATGAAGCGCTGTGAATTTGCTAATCACCCGGAGGGCTGCAGCATCACCATTAAAATGCCAGCTCCATCGTACAAGGGCTTGTCAAAATTGCCCAGGGACAGCAACACCATCAACAAGCCAAAATCATCACAATAACCAAAACGCAAATGCTCAAGTCGTCAGGTCTTGAGAAGCGCTGGCTACCCAGAAAGCGATATTGCTACGATTGATCTCAGTACGTCCAGCGAATCAGACAATATGTCACCACAACAGTGGCGCCAACGTTCCCTCAAGAAGCAGACCAATCAGTGTCCCAAGTGCGGCCAGGAAATACTTGGCCATCAAATGGAGGCACACCGTATGATCTGCAAGCGCAAAAAACGCTGACTTTCTAAATTCGTACATGCAAAAACATGTCAATACAAATAATTTGTCACAGTTATTAATAATAATATTCGATATTCTTAGAAATAGTTTGTTTTATTCTGTTTCTGCTGTTTTTTATTTTATTTTTGATTTGTTTTTCGGTACATTTTGCATGTATGCTATGTTTCTATTTAACTAGTTTTTCTTGTACATGGTTTATTGATATTTCGTTTGCGAAACCAGCCAACCGGCGTCAATTGCTCACGGCATGTCGTCCCGTCGGGCGGCTGCTGCTGCTGCTTGGACGCGTAGACGACCTTGGCGATGCTCTGTTTCGTCAATAGCACCTGCTTTAATATGGAGCAATTTAAATATGAATTAGAAGTGCACGTGTTCGGCTTAACCGCTAGCATTGAGCTTACCTTCTTATTGGGGGACGTTGTCTCTCTCTCCGTTGAGGCCTTCAGTGCTGATCGGGAAACAGATCTTTCCAAATCACTTGAAAAGTCATACCCTTCTTGTACGCTGTCGCTGGTCAGATATTTTATTTTCGTGTCGCTTCGGCACAATTCGCGCAGTCGACGTTCGTATTTTTAAATGTTTCAATGGCCGCTGACGATGCAGTGTGGTCGAATGCACTGAATGATTGAAATACGGATAAATTTACCAAAAAATACCATTTGGTATTTAATATTCTTCAATGTATAACAGCGAAAATTAAGTCATATTGCTTTGAATGTATACAAATGTATGTAGCTGCCAAGCTAATCCAAAGTTGTTAATGTTAAAAAGCCTTGAGCCTTATTTCGTTTTGGAAATCTTAGTAACTTTTTGAAATCCAGTTAAATAGGTGTTGCAGCCCCACACAAAAAACATAGCGATATTTTTTGTTCACTTTGCTCTGCCGAAAGAATCAGCAGAGAAACAGCTGTTTTCTTGTGATTTGGGACCGCCAAACTGTCAAATATTTTAAAGAACTGCTCTTTTTTCGCTATTGTCGAAAATGTCTGATGATCCAGACCACGTGTTTGCAAGGAAACTTCAAAAGGAAATCTATGGCGATGTAATCAATTTTGATTCGAACTCGCCCCATGAAGTAACTGAATAAAACGAGCAACGCACTTACAATGCAGGAAAATAAAAAATTAAATTCTTATTTTGCCAACTTTGGATAGGCAAAAACTAATCAAAAGTCGGTCAAAGATGACGACTGTCAAATGGCCATGCAGCTGCAAGCCGAATTTGATGCCGAGAATACCTCAAATGCAGATGATAGTAACGCTTCTTTTTCCAAAGCCACTCGGCCATCAGACATCAGCATTTTGGTAAGCGATGCAAATGTATATATATTAATATGTTGTATATAAATAAACCATTGATCTTACATTTGTATTATTTAGGAGCCTGTTGGAGACGATGACAATAACCTGGATCAGACACAGAATCTCGTCCATCCAGGATGGGAGCTGGTCGATCCCACACCGGACATATTCGGCATGTTCGTGCGTTTCGATGAGAAGTTCTTTAATCGCCGTCTCAGCGCCGTCGCTGTTCAATGGAGTAAACGTATGTATTCCTGCGCTGGTATCTGCTATCAGCGTAGCAATCGTCTGGGCAAGGAGATTATTATACGCCTCAGTGAGCCGCTACTAAAGCTGCGTCCACACAAGGATCTAGTGGAGACCCTGCTAGTAAGAGCATAAATCTGTGGTAATAAATATATATATGTATATTTGTAAATTATGTCGCCTGCAGCACGAGATGATACATGCATATTGCTTTGAGATAAACATATTTGAGGCCAATGGCGGACATGGACCGCACTTTAAGCGCATTATGGGAACAATAAACAAAGTTGCGGGCACCAACATCACAGTTTATCACACATTCAACGATGAGGTTAACGCATATAAGACGCACATTTGGCGTTGCAATGGCATTTGCCAATATCATAATCCCTTTAAGGGCTTGGTGAAGCGCACATCGAATCGCGCTCCCGGTCCCAGTGACCAGTGGTGGGCTAAACATCAGCGCCAGTGTGGCGGCACCTTTGAGAAGAAGAGCGGGCCACCGAAACCAGCTGCCAAATCAAGCAAACCAGTTGCAAAACCAGCGTCGAAGATATCAAGCACTATCACATCAATCTCAAGCGATGATATTCGCAAGTATTTTGGCAAAAAGAAGCCATCTGTTAATTTACTGCCGCAAGCGCAGCCGCATCTTGGACTACCAGGCGCATTTCCGCCCACCTCATATCCGGGTCTGTCTAACGACCCATTTGCTGGCATTCAGACCAATAACGCAACGAAGCGTGGCAACATAGTTACCTTCGCGGATCTGACCAACGATGACAGCCCAAGCGACGAGGACAAGGCGAAGGCCAAGTCCATAGGCAGTCATATGCAGGGTCAGGGCTGTAGTCTAACAACGAGCATCCCCGGTCAGCTACAGCCGCCAGACAATGTAAACCGCAATTATTTGCGCGAGATTTGGTGCAAGCGTTTTGATAACGGAAATAAACAAAGTGAGCCAAAACAAGAGGCGCAAAACAAACAGAATCCGAGCAAACGTCGACGCGACTCTTCAGATACCGAGGGCTGGGAGAAATACAATGAAGATATTTTCATGCACTCTGTAAAAGTTCCAATTTTAACCATATCAGATAGCGAAGATGAGGCTGCGCCTGAAAATAAGTTTGTGCTCACAAAACCGGAAAAACGGGCAGCAATAAGCAGCCATGATCGCACCATTAACATCAAGCGCGAGGTTATGGAGGAAGAGGAGCTGTACAATGACGTCGACATTGTCATGATCGATGATGAGTACGATGATAACGTGGATGAGGTGATCGCAGCCATAGAGCTCTGCGATCTGTTTATTACTGAAGATCTGTTTGGGGAGGATACACTGCTGCAGGAATTCCAGCTCGAGAACGATGTGGCCTCCAGCTCGCGCTTTCAGTTCAATGCTGCCAACGATATTACCAGTTGTCCAATCTGCTTTGAAAAGATGAAGCGCTGTGAATTTGCTAATCACCTGGAGGGCTGCAGCATCACCATTAAAATGCCAGCTCCATCGTACAAGGGCTTGTCAAAATTGCCCAGGGACAGCAACACCATCAACAAGCCAAAATCATCACAATAACCAAAACGCAAATGCTCAAGTCGTCAGGTCTTGAGAAGCGCTGGCTACCCAGAAAGCGATATTGCTACGATTGATCTCAGTACGTCCAGCGAATCAGACAATATGTCACCACAACAGTGGCGCCAACGTTCCCTCAAGAAGCAGACCAATCAGTGTCCCAAGTGCGGCCAGGAAATACTTGGCCATCAAATGGAGGCACACCGTATGATCTGCAAGCGCAAAAAACGCTGACTTTCTAAATTCGTACATACAAAAACATGTCAATACAAATAATTTGTCACAGTTATTAATAATAATATTCGATATTCTTAGAAATAGTTTGTTTTATTCTGTTTCTGCTGTTTTTTATTTTATTTTTGATTTGTTTTTCGGTACATTTTGCATGTATGCTATGTTTCTATTTAACTAGTTTTTCTTGTACATGGTTTATTGATATTTCGTTTGCGAAACCAGCCAACCGGCGTCAATTGCTCACGGCATGTCGTCCCGTCGGGCGGCTGCTGCTGCTGCTTGGACGCGTAGACGACCTTGGCGATGCTCTGTTTCGTCAATAGCACCTGCTTTTATATGGAGCAATTTAAATATGAATTAGAAGTGCACGTGTTCGGCTTAACCGCTAGCATTAAGCTTACCTTCTTATTGGGGGACGTTGTCTCTCTCTCTGTTGAGGCCTTCAGTGCTGATCGGGAAACAGATCTTTCCAAATCACTTGAAAAGTCATACCCTTCTTGTACGCTGTCGCTTGGTCAGATATTTTATGTTCGTGTCGCTTCGGCACAATTCGCGCAGTCGGCGCGATACGGATAAATTTACCAAAAAATACCATTTGGTATTTAATATTCTTCAATGTATAACAGCGAAAATTAAGTCATATTGCTTTGAATGTATACAAATGTATGTAGTTGCCAAGCTAATCCAAAGTTGTTAATGTTAAAAAGCATTGAGCCTTATTTCATTTTGGAAATCTTAGTAACTTTTTGAAATCCAGTCAAATAAGTGTTGCAGCCCCACACAAAAAACATATCGATATTTTTTGTTCACTTTGCACTGCCGAAAGAATCAGCAGAGAAACAGCTGTTTTCTTGTCATTTGGGACCGCCAAGCTATCAAATATTTTAAAGAACTGCTCTTTTTTCGCTGCGCATTAAAATTCGCTATTGTCTAAAATGTCTGATGACCCAGACTACGTGTTTGCAAGGAAGCTTCAAAAGGAAATCAATGGCGATGTAATCAATTTTGATTCGGACTCGCCCCATGAAGTAACTGAATAAAACGAGCAACGCACTTACAATGCAGGAAAATAAAAAATTGAATTCTTATTTTGCCAACTTTGGATAGGCAAAAACTAATCAAAAGTCGGTCAAAGATGACGATTATCAAATGGCGATGCAGCTACAAGCCGAATTTGATGCCGAGAATACCTCAAATGCAGATGATAGTAACGCTTCTTTTTCCAAAGCCACTCGGCCATCAGACATCAGCATTTTGGTAAGCGATGCAAATGTATATATATTAATATGTTGTATATAAATAAACCATTGATCTTACATTTGTATTATTTAGGAGCCTGTTGGACACGATGACAATAACCTGGATCAGACACAGAATCTCGTCCATCCAGGATGGGAGCTGGTCGATCCCACACCGGACATATTCGGCATGTTCGTGCGTTTCGATGAGAAGTTCTTTAATCGCCGTCTCAGCGCCGTCGCTGTTCAATGGAGTAAACGTATGTATTCCTGCGCTGGTATCTGCTATCAGCGTAGCAATCGTCTGGGCAAGGAGATTATTATACGCCTCAGTGAGCCGCTACTAAAGCTGCGTCCACGCAAGGATCTAGTGGAGACCCTGCTAGTAAGAGCATAAATCTGTGGTAATAAATATATATATGTATATTTGTAAATTATGTCGCCTGCAGCACGAGATGATACATGCATATTGCTTTGAGATAAACATATTTGAGGCCAATGGCGGACATGGACCGCACTTTAAGCGCATTATGGGAACAATAAACAAAGTTGCGGGCACCAACATCACAGTTTATCACACATTCAACGATGAGGTTAACGCATATAAGACGCACATTTGGCGTTGCAATGGCATTTGCCAATATCATAATCCCTTTCAGGGCTGGGTGAAGCGCACATCGAATCGCGCTCCCGGTCCCAGTGACCAGTGGTGGGCTAAACATCAGCGCCAGTGTGGCGGCACCTTTGAGAAGAAGAGCGGGCCACCGAAACCAGCTGCCAAATCAAGCAAACCAGTTGCAAAACCAGCGTCGAAGATATCAAGCACTATCACATCAATCTCAAGCGATGATATTCGCAAGTATTTTGGCAAAAAGAAGCCATCTGTTAATTTACTGCCGCAAGCGCAGCCGCATCTTGGACTACCAGGCGCATTTCCGCCCACCTCATATCCGGGTCTGTCTAACGACCCATTTGCTGGCATTCAGACCAATAACGCAACGAAGCGTGGCAACATAGTTACCTTCGCGGATTTGACCAACGGTGACAGCCCAAGCGACGAGGACAAGGCGAAGGCCAAGTCCATAGGCAGTCATATGCAGGGTCAGGGCTATAGTCTAACAACGAGCATCCCCGGTCAGCTGCAGCCGCCAGACAATGTAAACCGCAACCATTTGCGCGAGATTTGGTGCAAGCGTTTTGATAACGGAAATAAACAAAGTGAGCCAAAACAAGAGGCGCAAAACAAACAGAATCCGAGCAAACGTCGACGCGACTCTTCAGAGACCGAGGGCTGGGAGAAATACGATGAAGATATTTTCATGCACTCTGTAAAAGTCCCAATTTTAACCATATCAGATAGCGAAGATGAGGCTGCGCCTGAAAATAAGTTTGTGCTCACAAAACCGGAAAAACGGGCAGCAATAAGCAGCCATGATCGCACCATTAACATCAAGCGCGAGGTTATGGAGGAAGAGGAGCTGTACAATGACGTCGACATTGTCATGATCGATGATGAGTACGATGATAATGTGGATGAGGTGACCGCAGCCATTGAGCTCTGCGATCTGTCGATTACTGAAGATCTGTTTGGGGAGGATACACTGCTGCAGGAATTCCAGCTCGAGAACGATGTGGTTGCCTCCAGCTCGCGTTTTCAGTTCAATGCTGCCAACGATATTACCAGTTGTCCCATTTGCTTTGAAAAGATGAAGCGCTGTGAATTTGCTAATCACCTGGAGGGCTGCAGCATCACCATTAAAGTGCCAGCTCCATCGTACAAGGGCTTGTCAAAATTGCCCAGGGTCAGCAACACCATCAACAAGCCAAAATCATCACAAAAACCAAAACGCAAATGCTCAAGTCGTCAGGTCTTGAGAAGCGCTGGCTACTCAGAAAGCGATATTGCTACGCTTGATCTCAGTACGTCCAGCGAATCAGACAATATGTCACCACAACAGTGGCGCCAACGTTCCCTCAAGAAGCAGACCAATCAGTGTCCCAAGTGCGGCCAGGAAATACTTGGCCATCAAATGGAGGCACACCGTATGATCTGCAAGCGCAAAAAACGCTGACTTTCTAAATTCGTACATGCAAAAACATGTCAATACAAATAATTTGTCACAGTTATTAATAATAATATTCGATATTCTTAGAAATAGTTTGTTTTATTCTATTTCTGCTGTTTTTTATTTTATTTTTGATTTGTTTTTCGGTACATTTTGCATATATATTATGTTTCTATTCATTTTATATATAATTTTTTGGTGTTTTTTTGTGCAACCAATATTGATCTCTTGGAATTGGAAAGTATCATTGGAAGTACTTCAAACCGATGTCATATATAGTTGAAAGATTATGCGTATGAATCTTATAAGATTCGGCCAAAATATCGTATATTACGCTTGTGCGAATAGCGTGCGGCCAGCGCTGGCCAATGGACGACAAACAAATCAGCCAGGGGTAAGAGTAGGCGGCCACTCAACGAGAGGGTTTCGACGCGACAGTAACTCTCCACAAAGACTATCCGGCTGTGGGCGGGCAGGCGGCCAAGCAATCGCCACATGTATGCTGCATAGCAGTAGGGCACACAGGTGCCAGGCCCGTTACACAGCACCAGTTGTGGCTGGTCGCGCCAAACGAGCCAGCAACTCCACAGAAGTGACCACAGCGTTGTGAATATGCTGCTCACCCAGCTCTGGCCGACGCTGCGACTACGCGGCACTCGGATGAAATCGCTGTCTTTCGCCACAGAAGGCATTGCGGCACGCAGCAGACGCTCTGAGTTATTATCGGTATTGGCCAAAATGTAACGTACCGGCTGGTATTTCTTTTGGTATGTGTTCAGGTCACGCAGCAATGCTTGATTCATTTTGCACATTTCGGCGGTGTGGCCGCCCGATCCGAGTATCACATAGGTGGGGTGGGCCGTCTCAGTTGTCGGAAATTTTCTCGTACACATGATTGTTTCGATTAGTTGAGGAGACCGCTTGCAAATTTCTAACTAGCTTTTGTTTACCTTTTCAAAATAATCTTTGGCCACACTAAGCAAACATAAGATTTGTTTAGTCTAGTTACTCTCAGTAATAGTTTCGACCAAATTCATGTCATTAGCAAAAACATCGATGTGCAAGAGCTATTTAAATTTTAAATTTTATTTATTTAATAGCTGTTTTTAACTGTATAAGCCGAATAAATGTTGTTGACCATACTACATGTAGCAGTGTGGTTCTGGCTCATCAATAATTGGGCATTCCCATTTTCAACGAAGTGGCAGCACTGTGTTAGTATGAGGTGCGAACGGATAAAGCAACACAGGGAAGGGAGCGTAAGCGAAACATCGTTCAAATAATTTGTCTAACGATTAAGAGATGTGATTTTTACTTCATGTTACCCATGGCTATAACAACAATGCCACCGATGGATGCCAAACTGTTCAGTTTTCGATGGGTTGTTTTCTGTTATTGTAATCCTTCGAAGTCAGCTGCTTAGTGATGTGCATATTTGTGTCGTGTTGTGCGATTGTTTAAACCGTGGGCAGGAGTAGACCCACTCCTCAACATTTGTTACTTTAAAATGTCTGGTCACACTATATTAATAACCAATTTAAACCCCTCCAAATAAATGGTACATTTGTTGCAAGTTTCGTTATTTCCATTTAAATGAGTACACAATTTGTCGTCTAGGGTAAAAGGTAAATGTTTTGTTTGGTGGAATTTAAAGAAACGAGTAAAAGAAAAAAATATTATGAAGAACCAATGCATTTTGTGTAAATCAACCTACAGGTTATATTGCTATTTGCATTAAAAAAAACTAAGAAAAAGTAACTTCACGCTCCTTATATATTCTTCTTCATCGTTTTCGAAATAATCAGGCGTCTAAATTTGCTTCACAAATTTCCTTTGTATCTTATCAAAAGCAGCGCTAGCTATCTAAATATGTCCAAGGATGCAAGCAACGCGTTTGTTCAACAGAATGTGAAAAAGCTTGTGAAATGCTTAGCTTCCGACGACGTAAGTAAAATAACTCCATGTATATATTAACAATGCTGATTTCTGATCTCTGATTTATGCAGTCGACAACATCTCAGAGACGAGCCTTGGAGCAATATGCAATGCACAAGGTACATAATCATCGCTTCATGGATGTCAATAGCCACCAAGTGCGTCGATGCGTTGATGATATGTTCGAGAGATTTCGCTGCGAGGGTATGCCGAATCAGGCTGGCGCGCTGCGGTATCTGAGCACGCTCATCATGGACCATGACTTGTGGAAGTCGCACTACGTGACGGACGTACAATATTCGATCATCGATTTCCTAATGAGCGTGACCTATGCACCCATCCAGACGGTTCGACGCAATAGAAAACTGATGGATCTACAGCTTCTGGTCCTACAAAATAATCTGAAAAGGGCGCAGGCTACGGAGAAACTCGTGAGTCAGTCCTTGTCTAATCCTGCAGAGGAAGACGTCGATTGGGTGGCACTACTAAGAGAGGATTTCGACAAAGATTGCACGCTAAGCTCGGATAGCAACAGCAGTTTGAGCGTAAGTTTTTTTTTTTAGCAATTAACAATTGGTAGCACGAATCTAAACCCGTTTCTTATGGCACCCGTTTCAAAGGACTGGTCCGATGGCGATGAAAGCGTCGGTAGAGAGGATACAATGCCCGAGATCCAGGAGGAGGAATCGAGGACGAGCCTTCAGCGAGATAACTTTGAGGGGCTGTTTTTCAGTGATCGTCCTTGCTGCAGCGATACCTCGCAACCCGTCCTATGCCAAACCATGTCAATCCTGCAGGCTCCAAGGGCGCTACCAACATACACCAGATTCATCGTCGATGCAACGAGTCTGTCAACAATGATGCATTCTCATTGGTGGCGTGAAGACGTAAAATGCTATACATATGCACCTGATTTCGATCCATTTGCGAATTTTGCTATTGCTTATGCGCAGTATATGAAACGCTTGCTGCCTAAAACCATCGAAGAGCACAGCCTGATTCGTGAGATCATCTTTATGTTTTTCATGCCGGCCAGTTGCTGCTTCTTCTATGTGCACCCAGAATCTATGAAGATTGACGTTCGCAGTGATGTAACCATCTGCAGCGTTACCAGCGTATGTATATCATAAAATCAAAAATGTATAGCAATTATGATTCCCAATTGTATTGTATTGTTAATTAGAGCACTCTGAAGACCGTGCTGGAGGCTGAGGTACTGCCAGCCATGCAGGCCATGCAGCAACTGCGACAGATTATCAAAGAGCATACTCTGCTCAACTACCATGCGCCCACCACTGGGACACTTGAATGCTTTGCAGTGGGGCTGCGCGATCTCATACAGCCCATTGAGCAACGTCTCATTACCTTCGAACGGCAACTACTTGACTATGGCGCCGGCATTACGGAGTCGTCTCTAACACTGATTGGCTTTGTGCGGCACATGGATGTGCAATTCAGGCAGCTGCAGGTTATCCAATCGCTTGCTGTCAACGCTATTGTTTCGGCCCCGCCGCATCTGCGTAGCGCCTATCTGCTCTCTCATCTGTTTAAGCACACCAAAATACACGCACCGAACCAGAGGATGGCAATAGCACTCCTACTGATCGCGCTGCAACGCTATTGCACCATCGTTGACAACTGGTTACGCAAAGGCGATCTGAAAGACTGCCGCCACGAGTATATAATGGAATGCACTCTGACAGACAGTGTGGATGCTGTACAAAGCGTACGTGATCGTTGCCGAATGGAGGACGCGAAGGATGAGCATCTAGTTATGCTTAAGGAACTGCGCGACTGCAAATTCTATCACTTGCTTATGGACCATGCACTCGAGTCCGGTGAGACGCAGAATCTGTTGACCAGCAACAATTTGCTGGGTGATTTATTTGTGACCAGCAAACAGGTGGGATCGTTGCACTCGGATCTTATCAAAGAGTTCTTCGATGAGCTGAAGAGGTTTGGGAGCGTCGCCTATCCAGTTGGTCGCCGGCGTACTAACGGTCGGGAGGAGTTGCAGCATGAATTCAGTGAGGTGGGCGATCCGGAGCTAATTGGCCTTTTTACGCGGCACCTGAAGCGAGAACAACGGGAGCAAATGCAAATGCAGCAGAGTACACCGCCGCTGCAGGTGCTCGATATATTGGAAGCGCTGGAGCAGTGCACGCCACTTCAGCTGCCCCAGAGGCTATTACGTGCGCTGGCCAAGGTGTTGCGGAAACGCATCGAACTGGCCAATGTCTTTCTGATGCGATGGTTTCGGGAGGATTTGCTGCTGGGTGAACATGTACGCTTTCTGCGTCATCTGCTTATGCTAGAGGCCGACCATCTACAATATCCGTTCTATACATGGCTCTACCGCAAGATTGAGTCTGGCAAGCAGTGGGCGTGCCCAACGGATCTCACCAAGAAACTGTACACTGTCCTGGATGTACACTATCCGGGCATGGCAAGCGATATATATGTGAAAATCATTTCGCGCGTGCGCTCACAGTCACTTAAAGTATTCGAAGCTCTGGAAGCCATCGAGGTGAAGTACACCATGCCGCAGGCGCTGTCGACCATTGTTACAGAGGAAAATATGAAGCGATACAATGATGTTTGGCGGCTACTGCTCAAGATCAAGTGGGCGGCATGGAAGCTGGAGAATATGCGTTTCATACGGCGTAAGTTGAAAGATCTGTACGCACCGCTCGATCTGCTGGACCTGACGGTGCACCGGCTGGAACTGCTTCGCTTCTGGATGATCAATCTGATCACCAGCCTGCATACGCATCTCTGCACCCACGTCATACACGCCATGGGTATGCACTTTGAACTGGAACTGAAGAAGACGCGCAACATCCGCGAGCTGACCAAGCTGCACAAAGACTATCTGTTGCAGCTATCCAGGCACTGTCTGCTCACCGAAGAATTTGAGCACTTTCGCTTGGCTCTGGAGCAGATATTCCATTTGGTATTTGTGCTGGACATGGAGTGGCATAGCTGCAGTAGCTATATAAATGATTCGGATGCGCTTAGCATAGATCCGAGCTTTACTGTTGGTAGCTCCAGCTATGTGAGCTGCAAAAGCTCGGATACCTCTGAAAATAATGACAGTTTGGAGTATCTGCCGCAAAGCCAGGTGGACGAGATTGAAAGCACCTACAAACGTTGTCATCAATTGCTGTCCTCAACACTCACGACGCTTGTCTATGAGGACGATCACAAGATTAGTAAGTAAAAATCACATGTATATATATATATATTATATACTTATTGTATTCTGTTACACCATCTGAATGTTTTACACGTTTTGATCTCTTTCTACTTGCAGTCAGTAACCTGGAAATGGCTCTGAGCTCGAGCGTGCCCTGCTAGATCTATGTTGTTAATAAGTAAACTGGCTAAAGTAATGCATTTTGTTAGCTGTTGAAATGAATTAATAAATTGTTAACATTATTACGTATTTAATTGTTTAATTGCAATATGTGTGTGTGTGTGTGTGTGTGTGTGTGTATAATAATAATTGTATATATATTGAGTTTGAGCACATTTTAAATTGAAAGCAGCGAAGGGGATGATTTATATGCCTTGTTGTCCTGGCAACCACGACCGGCAAAGGCAGCAAAACAGCAAATCGAAAAACAGAATGAAGCCAGGTGCGGCAGTCGTTAAGCTTGTCACTGAACCAGTTGGTTATGACAATGGATACTGATGTTGGGAGCAGCAGCAACTACTTCAACAATGGCCAGACATGTACGTAGATATACAAATCAATATATATTTTAAATATATGCATATAATTCTAGTGCTGCCGCATCGTTCCAATCTGTTGCTGCAAATGCTGCTGCAGACCAATGCCTACCTCTCGATCATCTGGAGTTTCAGCTATTTGCTGCACATGATCATCTGGGTGAGTTAGATCAGCCGAATGACTTACATACATATACATCTGTCTCAGTTTGCTTGATCTTTTGCAGTCGTTTCGATTGTGGAACTACACTGGTCTGGCCATGCTGCTGGCCTATGTGCTGGCAGTTGGCACTGAATCGCTGCGCCTCTATGCCAGCTACTCAATTAATTTGGGCACTGGTGCGACGACCATGTGGTTGCTGTTAACGCTAACGCCTTGCGTTCTGCTGCCCGCGCTGGTCTATCTGCGTCTGGCTGCAGCCGTGGGTGACTGCTGGCTGCAGTTTATCTCGAATGTGCAGCTTGTACTGATTGCATTGGAGGCGCTCGTGGCGCTCATTCATTATGCACTGCGCACTTCCAGCATTAAGGAGAAGGAGTCGCGGCAACTTCTGATGCTCAAGGCCAAACAACTGTAACTTCAATGTGCACGCCTACGTTTATGTGGATTTTGACTTAAACAACATCATATTCTAACTAGTATATGTATCAGCATATGGTATAGTACTATTAAAATAAGCTAAACTAGTAAGCTAATGGAATTTCGATCATCATCACTTGAATCACACTTTGCGCGCATCGTCCAAACTGTGCGCCTTGAGCAGTGCATCGATCCGATCGAGTTGCGCCCGCATTGTGGGCAAGTATTTGGTCAGCACCTCGATATTCTCTTGCTGGGCGTCCCCCTGGCCCAACAGCTGGCTGCGTGTGGGCACCCAACTATAGATGATCTGGAGAAAGAAAAACAAAATGTAAAAAACAGCAATGCATTTTGGACACTTTCTATCGTTGCTCTCTTACCTTGATGGTGCTTTGGACAATGAAGCCGTGATATGGCTTCAGGGTGCGATCGTAGGCATCCTGTAGATGATGCTTCAGTGCCTCCGTGTTTTGTGCATCGTTGTAGATGTTCTCGAAGAATGTGCAAATTAATTGTAGACCGCGCTTTAGCCAGAGCAGCGCATTTGCCGCAAAATCATCCACATTCACATTCGTCACGATCATATCTTCCAGATATTGATATTTCAGCATATCCGTGCCATAGACTTTGGTTAGTTTCTGTGCCGAAGATGTGATAAATACATATATGTTTGATTGTATTTGGATAAGACTTACATTTATATTGCCATTCATATCGCTGATTACGGGTGTGAAGAGCTTACCAAAGGTTTCTGTTCAAAAGAATGCGGGCATTAAGATAATATAATTTATATACAATTTATTCATAGCGATCGATCAACTACTGATCAAACTGGCTCACCAATTACGGTTACAATTTCCTTCGCCGCATTTAAAAAAGTCTGCGTTTCGATTTTATCCGTTGCATCCGGGAAGCCCTTCAGGACCTTAAAGTGTATGCGCGCATCCACCATATTTAATTGGGTACGATTGTACGATCTTCCAGCTGCTGCTCCAGTTGAGCTCTGAAATGTGAATGTCACACAAGCCCCACAAATAGTAATTAGCACAGGTTTCTCGTGTCTCTTGCGTTTGGCACTAGTTCAATATGAATTTATATATTTTTTTTCTATATGTTTATCTTATCAGGCAGACCTCTGACAAAAATAAATTTTTTTTAAGTTTGCTTGTTTGTTGCTTCTATCACAGCAAATTCACTATCGAACTGTTGGCTTAACAAAATAACAGAAAAACAAAAAAAGCCAAACAGAACCAAAGTCTCAGAAATGCGAGTTGTTGGTCGACGCTGCACAGTGTTTAAAGAAACGAACTCACGTGTTCCAATTCCAACTCGACTTCAAACTTAAATCAATTTGTTTGTAATATATATTATATTTTGACATACCTCTAGGAGTACGTTAAGTATTTCAATGTTGATTGGCTGAGTTTTCTGCGGTTTTCTGAAAGATGCCACAAGGAAAAATACAGATTTCTCATTAGTTAATTGAAATGAAATGCAAAAGTCATTACGACTATATGAATCATGTTTAATAAGTCGATTTTCGAATATTATTCATTTGTAGCGTTTACACCAGTGTGCAGCAATGCTGACAACGCAAAAGCTTAACCCATTTGACATAGACAACGATCGATGCGCACTTCTCAGCGAAAGTCGTCTTGAGGCTCTTCCTCTCTCGTGTGTCTCTCTCAGCTGGTTTGCCAGCTCAGCTCAGAGCTCAACTAGCATAAACTCAGTCTCAGTCTCAGTCTCAGTTATCTCGTCTATTTCGACTTTAACTATATGCGTGCGATCATCGAACTTTGATAGCAAATCGAGAGCCGGTTTCATCAGTCGATGTTGGTAGCCCCCGGACACTGCGCGCATGAATCATCTAGTTGTGAGTTTCAAATACATTTGTATCTACATATGTCGCAACATGACTCATAACTTACAATGTATGATTTGCTATCTTTTCCCCAGTATATTGAGGCAGGACAGCACCTCTTAATGGGCTGCAAACCTTCACATTTCCCACATGCCCATTTTATTGTATTGATATCTGTTCAGTAGCTGAAATTTCAGTGTTATTCACTTATTGAATCAAGACAGAGCTATAGACTGAAACTATTTATAAAAATATCATTTTCATTTGTGTAAACGTTTTCTTCAAATGAGAAAAATTTGCAAATGTTTATAATTTAAGAAAAATAATTATAATACTGTATTTTAGCAGTAGAAATTGCACACTTGGCTCTTCTAGATTAAATTATTTTAATAGAGATTTCAAATTAGTTTTGAAGATACGCATTATCTTTAATAGATAGCCAAGTTTCGTAATGATATTTATTCCATATTATATATATTTATTTATATATATATAATATATATATATATAAATATTTTTTTTTTGCGTGGCTTTGCCAAGAAATGGAAATGTTTCACTTTAAAAGTGAATTCAACAAATGGTTGAAAAACAATCATTTTGGTTGAAAAAGATTTTAGACAGTTGCGAATTTCGCAGTGTTATTTTAAGTTTTATCTAACTATTTGAATGATGTGATATTATGATAATTGAGCATGTACATATTTATATAGCATATAGCGTGAACATTTACTATGCTCATTATCTGTTATCATATTAACGACTATTATAAATATCAATCTACATTTGAGTGATTTCGAATACCCAAATATTCGTGAATCATTGAATTTACACACAATCTGAATACATTCAGATAACAGAAAATGATAAAGAGCAAATGGAGATTTTAAAGTACTATAATTCCAAATTGGAGGATCGGTGGACAATTCGATTTGAAGCTGGTATGCCAATTAAGTTCATCAAGATTTAAAGCATCTTTTATGATTTATGAAATTATGCGACTCAAAGCTCACCGGGACGATAGCTAGTTGGATGCGTTGTCACAGGCCAAGCGTTTGATGTCGCCGTCAATGGTCAGTACAAAGGCGTAGTGGGTGCGCTGGGTGGCCAAAAGATGCCAGAGCGCGGCGGGCAAGTGGAAGCGATGCGTCTGCTGCTCCTCCTCGAACACCTCGTAGTGGGCAACCAGGCTATTTAGATTGCACCGTAGCTCGATGAGACGCAGCGGCATACTTGACACAATTTCACCGCTCGCTGTCAGCAATTCAATGTGTGGCTGCTGCTTCTGGGCCTGGGGGTCCAAGTCGGGTCGCAGCCAGCGATGCTGGGCGAGAATGACGGCACAATTATTTGTAAAGTAGAAGCTATCGTTGCGTCGCTGCTCGTGATAGGTATCCAGATACCCGCTGCCCGCCGGCTTCTTTAGCTTCAGCTGTGTGAAACGCGGACGCACTAGAGATGTAGATGCAACTGCGCCGGCCGCAGTCGAAGCCGCCACAATACGCTGCGGCAGATGCTCCGTTGGCTGATCAACGGTTAGCACACGATTTAGAAAATCAAATCCATGGCCCATCACACCATCGATGGTGTGGCCGAGGTCGAAGCAGTGGCCCAGCTCGTGACAGACAGCGCCCAAGGTGCTGGCATAGACGCCGCCGTAGGTGCGTCGATAGTTGCTCTCGTCCGGCAGTCGTGTCACATCCACTCGCCTCGTGCTCCGTATGCACTCGCCAATCTCTGCAAAACGTCGTGGCCATGCATAAAAATGGCCGCTGCCAAACAAAGCCAATCCACCACCACCCAAAGCAGCGTGTGCCTCCAGATGCCGACGGATATTCGCGTAACTGTAATCACCGCTGGCCGCCACTCCAGCGCCGTCGTAGCTCGTACAGCCAATGAAGGCGACAAACTTTAGATGCTGCTGCTGGCCCCAGTGGGGACAGGCGAGTATTTCGCTGGCGAATCGCTGCCAGAGCTCGTCCTCGCCGCAGCCACGTGCCGTCCCCCCACTCAATTGGCTGCGGAAGATGCGACAGGTGCCGTTTAAGCTGAACGTGCGATTTGCATAGCCGGCCGCGTGCAGCTTATGCGCATAGATGCACTGCACCAGGCGCAGATTCAAATCAATTAAAGTGCAACGTTCGCGCAGCAACTGCTCTGATTCCACCGGCTTCTCTTCGTGGTCGCTGGGCCGACACAATAGATACAATGGTTGCACACGATATGCGCTGAGGCGCCGCTGGTAGCTAAATTGCAGCGAACGCTTGCTGCTGCAACAGTTTAATTGCAGTTCACACAGCTCCTCCTCCTCCTGCACCTCCTTCCCCGTCTCGGATTCCAAATCAAACAGTAGCTTAAACTCTCCAACAGCAGACAGCTGTGTGAGTTGCTCTTGTTTTGTTCGACACAATGCAAGCGTCGCCTTCAGCTGATTGCCACTGGAGCAGCTGGGCAGCAGTCGGCCCTTTATCAGCAGGAGGCTGTGGCGCACTTTGTCCGACTCCCGCAGGGATTCGACTTCAATCTGATGGATGCGCTTGCAGCCGTTGACGCTGCTGGTCATTGCTCCCCGACCACAACGCAAATCGGATTACAAATCAGCTGGCAGCTGCATGCGTCACAGCTGAATCAATTAGAGATGAGCGCGTGCCCAGACATAGCGTGACACGGTATGCACGAAGCGCAGCAAAAAAAACGAGAAGGAAAACAGCAGCAAACAAATAATCCACAGCTTAAAGAATTGAGCATTAGAGTTTAATAAAAATAACACTAAATAGCAGCAAATCTGCCACAAGGGAAAGCTATTGTAAGCATTAAGTGAGTTGTTATATCAACAATCATTCTACAAATAATACAGTTAACAAGTTAAATAGTTAAACCAATGTTAAATGCTATAACAATTGTCTCTGGCATTCAAGTTGGCAAGCAGAGCATAATGTATTGATGATGCTCCAAGTATGTGTGTGTGTGTTTATGATAAATGTTAACACGATATCATACTATTATTATTATTATCTATAATCATCTATCTGTATATATAAATAAGTACGCCCAATTGGCAAAATGAACTCATAATTTGTTGCATCCTTAATGTAATCAAACCATACCAATCAGTTTAGTCTGGCTATTTAAATATATATAAAGTTACGACCGGCTTATACAATCAGAAGCAAACGAATATTGCTAATTAGCATATTTACGCATCCTCCATTTATCTCAAAGTTCAAACATAATTCAAAGCATCGAAATCCTAAAAATAAGCATGGATAATTTCAGTGACGGTTCGCTTATTAGGTATTTATTAATTTTATATAACTGAGCACAATCTTAAAGTATTTTCCATTATTTAGAAGACGAACTGGGGTTCATGACCCACCGCGAAAATGCTTACACAAATCAATCGGCTCGCACAAGAACCGGTTTGTTTCTATTTAAGTTTGAACTTAAGCCTATGCGGACGACGACGTTGCACGCGTGTAGCAGCTGCCGGGGTAGAGATTCCAGAGAGAGTTTCAGTTACAGTTAATTATATAGTCTACTAGTTACTAGCTAAGTTTGCCATTGTGCGTGGAGCGGTATTTTAAAATGAGTTCCATGTACTCCTCGTGCTTGACCAGACTGGCCAACAGGCCCCCTGTGTTCACTGACGAATCGCGGGGTCCATATTGGATTTGGTCGCCATTAAGCGTTGTCATTGCGCCACCAAGGGCGCGCAGTATGGCCTCGCCAGCACAAATGTCCCACTTCTTGATGATGGAGGTATGCAGATAGGCAGTCGCATTATTGGCCACCACTTGTAGCACCTTATAGCCAGCGCCGGCGGCAGTCAGCAAACTGACATTTCCGCCGAAAACATTGCGCGCCACATTCTTGACAGCGGCGGCATGGGACCGCGAAACGGTTATGATGGGCTGGTTGGAGTCGAGGCGCGGCATTTGGTGCAGCTCTTGCAGGTATTCGGACCTGCTTTGCCCCACCCACGCCCATGCGGTTTGACCGCTAAAGGGACTGTGTATAACGCCAATCACTGGACGACCTGCCACAGCCACACACACCATTGTCGTCACATACTCGTAGAGTTCCTCTGGGATACGAAGATTACGATTAGATTAGATTGAACAAAACGGTTGGCTTTTTCGTGTGAGAGTTTTTTACCTGTGAACTCCGTGGTGGCATCCAACGGATCCACCCAGACGGTCACATCTTGAGCAGTGACCGACATGTCGGGCACCTTGGCCGTCTCGTGCAACACAGTTGGATCTAGGTCAAAGCTGTACGCATCCTTGCAATGCTCCTTATCTTCTTCGGAGAAGATGTGTACACGTGGAAAAATGCGTTGCAGTCCCTGCTTCATCACACAATGCGATCGCCCGTCTGCATCCGTAAATGGATCGTTGACACCCTCAGCCGTTTTACCCTTACTGCGCTCTTTCAATTGACGCGAGCGCATCACGTCAACTACCTCCAGTCCGCCACGCTGTGCCGCCTGTATGGCGGCAATGAGCATCTTGCGTAGATTCACATTATTGTCGCTGCGCAACATTCCATATATGGCCGGCCGCTCATCCTTCTGGAAGTTGAGAAAGTACACGAGCGCAATGGTCAGCAGAATGGCAGTGATGGTTGCTGGCACCCGGTTGATGCGTATGGTGCGCCCGTTCATATTATCTGCTAGTTTATTGCTCATTAGAAGCCAAGACGTCTTAATTTCTTCACAGGTCAACTCAGCACAAGTCGCCCGTAATTCTTTCTTCATATACGACGTGCCACTGGCCGCGGGCAATGCCAGATCAGCACAGTTTCTGCCGATGCCGCTTAAAATGCCAATGCCCTGCTGCTACCCTCTGCTACCAGAACACAACTCAGAAATAACAGAGTAAATACAACAACAATGCAGCAACAATAAAGCGATATACGAAACGTCTGTGTCAATAACAAATACAGCTCGCGAACGTAGTCTTATTTTGGGAGAGCGTCTGCGGCATTGGTAAGCCAGAGAGCCGCGCCAAGTCCACGTTGCTTTATTTCACACACATGTTTCTTGTTCAAAACAAAACAATTGAGCAAACAAAAATAGTTGTCACGATAAACGTGGTGGGTGGTCGATTAAACTATCGCTGAATTTACTAAAGAAAATTAAATGTATGTATATATAAATATATAATATATACAAAAAAAAATATATATATATATATATTTTTTTCTTTTTTGTATGTCCTTTCAACGTATAAATGCACTTTTTAAAATACATATTTTGCTATATTTACACATATTAAAAGTTTATGTCATTAATTATCGGCTGCTTTGAAAAAATAATATATTTCAACCTCAACTAACTCAAAATAAATTTTTTTTTAAACTTTATTTTTCGTCTAGGTTGCTCACATCTAACTATACATATTGTTTACATGCAACGAAATCTGTCAATTTATAATCGGAGTTTTACTAACAATCAACTATCGAAAAACTTGCAGCTCTGCCGCGCGCTTTTAAAAGCAAGGTGGCAGCCTAGCGTTCTAACTGTTTCTAACATACAGCGAGTATAAATTCGGCGGGAAACATCATGTTAAAGCGTAATTTGCAAAGAATTCATCTGAGTTTGGCTGATTTGGAGGAGTACCATGCGTTGCGTAGGCGCAACAAGCTAAAAGCAACCATCGATGCTAGCAGATCATCGTCAACATCGGCCACCGCCACGGCCACCGAAACGGCTCCGTCCACAGAAAGCAACTCGACATCGGAGACGCCAGTGACGCAGAGGCATCTGCAGGATCTGCCAGCCGCTACTGGCTGGGCCACAGCTGTTGTGACCAACAGCAATACCAATTCTGGTTCCACCGAAGACGACACCAGTGTGGCTGCTGTGGTCGATGACAACGACACCATCGCTGAACTCAGTGACGACGGCTGGGTGGATATTGATGAGGAGGATGGCGCCAGAGGTGGAGAGCCGTAGTTTATAACTACCAATAGCGGTGACTTTCACACACATAATTTAATTTATTTCTTCATATATTATGTAATCATTCCAAAATCTTGAAGAAACTAAACTCATGTCAAAGCTCATACAAAAAATGGACGCGCATGTTTTTTGATTGTTTTAGTATCAGGCAACGGCCAGGATCCTGTTACAGCATTCACCTAACAGCTTGAGGGCTTTTGGTCGAACTGCGCGAGCTTTTATTGCGCATAACTGCTCGCAGAAAAGCTCAGAAGCTCCGCTGGTTTTACATGGAAAAAGCTTTCTCACATTCGGCCAAAGGAGCAAACGCTAGTCTACATAGTATCCGATTAGCTTATACCCAGCACCTACTTAAAACGCACAGTCCTAGCTACGAACATAGAAGCAATATGAATTGCATAAGCGGTGGCTTTGTATTTTGTTCCCTGAACCCCATTTTCAAGAAAAACATTCATTTTACTACATACCAGTTTTGTTGCTCCCGGTTAAATGGTAGAATCTGAGATCGCCAATCGTTCTGCCCAAATGTGTTCATTACATTCATTTGCAAAAACTTAATATACCATTTTGACGGCGTTCAACATGGGATACAGGGTATCAGAAATGGCAGTCGTTGAATCCTCAGGTGTCTGTTGCGCAAATGCCACGGTCACTGCGGCACTGTCAGTCGCCGTGTGCGCCTGTCTGTCCGCATAGACATCCGCATCCGTATTTTGGTCGACAAGCGACGCAATCGAGTCTCGGCGCAGTGATTTGAATTTGCCGGTCGGCAGTCGCACCGGATCTGACCGGCTTAAATTTTCTGTTTATTTTTTTGTTTCAAGTGTGTGCGTAAGAAAATTCGTTTAACCATACTAAATGTTTGCCGTTATACAAATTAGTGCACGCCATCATATAAATTACGTGAGCAAATTGGATTGTGCGCTGTGCCTTTTAAATTTGCCTTTACCTTAACTTCGTCAGCGTCAACGCTGGCGTCCGTGACCTGCAGTCGAAAGGATCGACCCACGTGCAAGTGTTTAGTCACGTGGTAGCATGCCCCCCACACTATCCCCATCCCATATCCTTTGTCAACAAGCTATATAAATGTGAGTTAAGAGAAGAAAGTGTGAGAGAGTGTAACTGGCAAGCAAATGACGGGCGGCATTGCATCGATGTAACCACCTGTCACACATACACACCAACAACAATAACAATAACACACAGGCACACATACAAATAGTGACTGGCACGAGACGCGACACGTGTGGCATAATACGAAAGCGAAAACGAAAACAAACAAAGCCAAAGTAAAGGAACACTTTCTTTTGGGGAAATTATGTACAAATACAAATAAAGTTTAAGTCTATAAATACTGAGTAAATCTTAGACTGCTCCTTCAGAAGAAATATGCACAGGTTCACATTATAATCGAAATAAAAGTAGTCTAAAAAAAACCATCGCTTATCGATGAAAATTATTGATGAAATTTCTTTATACAGTATAAAACATATAAATGTTTTTGCGAACAAGTTATTTCATTATAGAAACAAAAAATTGTTCTTAAAAACACACATTAATTGAGACATCGGTTTTTTAACATATGAATTTGGAATATTTCTATGATTCAGCAAACCTAACCTTTCGTACAATTTTTTTTGTCGGACAGTGTATGAAGTGCATTTTCGAGTCAATAAATTTTATATGCAAAATACCATGTCTATGGTCAAGGTTCTTAAGTCAAAGCAAAGCTTCTGCCTGTGTGTATGTGTGTCTATAGGTGCATGTGTGTAGTTGGCCATTGGAGCTTTTATAAGTTTCGCATAATTAGCACTTGTGTAGGCTTTTGAACATTTGGGCGGAGTTTTTTTTTTTTTTGCGTATAGCAAGCAACATTTGTGCAACAAAAATCCAAGTTCTACGAATTTATATAATCATCAACAAATTTTAAGTTGTAAGAGAAGGGATGATAAAAACGTATAATGCTGATATATTCATATTTAACAGTATATGCTTATATAAAATTAAATCTTAAAGGAAGCAATTCAGGATATTGATCTTTTTGAGACCGAATCTTAGTTATTTAAACAAAAATCAGATGAGAAAAATTTGATGTTTTTTAATTTATTATAAGTTTTGGCATTTTGTATTTAAAAAACAAATATTTATGAAAAAAAATCTTTTTATTTATAGCTCTAGAGTGAAATTAAAGCTCGATTAAACATGTTGGTTCGCTCGACCCTAATGTACAAACGTATCTATGCGTGTGTGTGTGTATGTAATTATATATGCAATGTAATGCGTTACGTTACAGCTGCTGCTGCCGTTGATGTCGCTTTAGGATAGTCCTCAACAGGTGAGAGAAAGCTCCCATTGCGCTCAAATTGCACATACACCCACACACACACACAGGAACTTGCATTATTAATGCAGCACAATGGGCAAGTGCATGTTAAATAGAAAGGGGCAACACTGCAAACGACCCGAGTGACCTGTGTGCCAGCATCAACCTCTGTCTCTCCCCCCGCCACACTGCATTCCCCGTTATCTGCATCATCATCTCTCATTTCTCTGTCAGGCTAACAAGCTCTTCAATTTCATGTTGCCTGCTTTTAGGCTGGCATTTAGTTTGTTGTGTTGTTGCCTGTGCTATTGTATTGTAGTGCATGCAAAACAAAATGGCTGAACTGTTGATTGAAGAATACCAAACACAACGCACACACTAACACACATACGCACACTAAAGCACAAATTGATGGATATCTTTGCATTGCATGTTTTGTCAGCTAATTTGCATGAATCTATGTTGTGCCACTTTCATCACTTGGCGTTGTGTGTGTGTGGGCATGTACGGGGTAGGGGAGAGTTATTTTCATGTTCGATGCACACAGGGCAACGCCTATATATTCCAATGAATAGCGGTGAACGGCAATGACAACTGATTGACAAATCAACAACAACAACAACATTAATAAACAAAGCAAAAACAAAGGAAATAAAAACCAAAGCAAAAGCGCAATAATCAAATCAATATTAAAATTAAATTCCATTTAAACGTTGTGCGAAATATGTATGCACATGAAATTAACACTGAAGAAAATTGTTATGCCACGTATTCTTTTGATTCTATAGAGAGTGTGTCATAATCTTGCCACGAAACGATATACAATATGTATATTCTTGATCGGGAAATGAACTGCATTTTTATGGTCTTAAATTTACATTGGTTCATATTGAAAACAATAGGTCAGATTAGTTATCTATAATGATCTAAGTTAAAATGATTTGCAAACTATTTCTATGCATGTCTAAATTTGCAATATGAACCAAGGCAGTGTAATTGAAAAACATGTTCAAAAGTCTTGTTCAATTGAAAGGAAAAATATATATATTTAAATGTACGTATGTATGTATATGTTTAAGGTGTTATTCTTTGAGCACATGATTTGAATCCATATAAAATGTGTGCTAATGCTGAGTGAAAGAAATGACACAATTTGAAGGCTTGCAACTAGAACGGTCGTTATTTTTGCTATTGCTGTTTTACCTTGACACTAAACAGGGGAGCGGAGCGGTGCGATACCCTCTGAGATGGGGTGACTGTGCGACAGTCGCAGTGTCATTGCACAGAGATGGGGCAAGGTTGTCCCGCCAGGTTGAATGCACCTATATATACATATATGTATGCATAGATATATGCATGTGTTGTCGCGTGTGTGTGCTTATCACAGTTCTCTTGAGGCTATTGCCCATCAATTGCATCTCGAATTTCACACTCAGTTCTTGAACTTCTTTGGTGTACTTTGAAATGTGTATGGACATATTGACAATATATACATACATATGTATGTATATGGGCTAATTATTAACAGCTAATATTGGGTTGGATTTGGTGTCAATGTCGCTATCGCCATCTCTGTGGCGCACAATGAATTTTGTCTATGTATTTTCAGTTTTTCTTTTGTGAGGTGGGGTGGGTACAGAGCGAGTAGGGTAGATAGGAATGGGAAGCAGCAGCAATGGTCGCTATCTGTAGTTGTCACGAGTGGGGAGCAAAGCTTAAAATAGCAATGCCCGTTTTAAAAATAACTTAACTATTCAATAATCTAGCCGAGTTCCGCTGAGCGCGAAATATTGTGAGTCAGGAGCGCAGCGCATATGGATTCAAACATGAAAGCACTTGTAGATGGCGGCCGGCAGTAGAATGAACATCATTAGCAATGCGATGATCAGCCACTGACAGTCGCTACAGTTATGCGTTTGGATCGTGATCTGTGCACCTTCTTTGTCGGTCTGGGTGCCAATGTTGTGGTTAAACATCCTGGTATTCAGAACTTCCATCTCCAGCTTATTAAAGGACAAAACTGGCTAAACTAATTACTGTAAATAAATTAACTCAAATGAATAAAAAAGAAAAGGATTATACATTTCAACAACGAGCACTACAGTCGATAAATTTTGATATGCCCAACACTCACACAACTATCAAAAAGGCGAGCAGATTTCTCAAACTCCGCACCTGTGCGCCGGAGGGTACACATAATTGAATTTCGTTCCACTCTAATTGCAGTTGCGTCTTGCAATCGCAATCGAAGCAGTTATCGCTGTAAAGTCTGCTTATCAAATACTTTAACTGCAACTGCAAACTGCAAATATTTAGTTCGAAGAGGCGTGGCAAACGCCTGTATGGCTTGCAAACCCCACTAGAGCATGTTAGCGTTGTGTAAATGTTTGAAAAGGTGGCAATATTTTATTTAAAATTAAGAAATATTTATTATAAAATATTAAATAATTTACTTTAAATATAAAATGCACAATTCCTATATAGAAGAAATATAATGACAAATGTTTCACATAGACGTGGCATCAGGGTTAGGGTATTCGGGCATTGCTGCTGTAAGGAATGCTTTTCACTGCTGTTTTCTGTTGTTGCGTATTTAATTCGATGCGAACAACAAATTCAATTCGCTTATCAATAACACTCAAATGTACATATGTATACAGGGTAGTCAGGGTGCTTATCAGGTCGCATTAAGTCGATCGTAAATCGTGTGTCGGGGGATCATTACGAGGAGAGCCGCGCTAGCTTGGGTGGCGCAGTGAGCATTGAGGAACGATCACGTGTTGCCCACCGCCCCCCACATTGCCCCGCTGCGATCCAGTCCTCTTCTGACTTAGCAGTGAGAAGTGGGCCTCAATTGCAGTTGATGGACTCGAACTAATATGGATGACATTCAATGCGCACTGCCCACGAATTAATTTCCCCATACTTCCCTCCTGTACTCAAAACAACCGCATCCTTGTACATTATTCAATCAGGACAGAAAGTAGATGGACTCGCGTTATTGGAAGCAATCGGGGCATAAGTCAATTTCCCCCACACCTTGCACCTTTCATTTTGTTTACCCAGATAATTAGACGGCGAGGCGAGTGCGAACATTCCTACAGTCATTCAAAACTAACGGTTTGCACTGCACAGTGGAATGACGTACGCAATTCGAAATAATAAATGAAGTTCAAATCTATTGTGCACACTCATTTTTTGTTTTAAGATGAACTATTATTTCAATTAACGGTTTGGTTTAGGGTAGGAAAGAGCTAGCATTCTAGGCTCGTTTGTAGACTTTGTTTAATATACATTATGCTAATATAATATTTACTTAAGTAGTAATTACAATTTGTTTTGCGTATGCTCAAAATGGTTCCACTGTAGCGCACGCTTCTCCAGCAAATACATTTTCAAAATTCCTGTTAGACAGTAAAGCGCTTTGCGATTGAACATAAATTGAAGTAAAAAGCTCGTTATCTGTGCCACACCGGCGCCCAATATACTCTAAACTAGTGCCATAAATATAATGCATTGAGTCTATTATAGTAGCTGCAAATGTTTCACCTTGATTCAATTCAAGAATTTATGAAAGAAAGTGAATAATCTTTGAATCATAACGATTGTTTAGTGTCAAATTAAAGTTAAGGTAAGGTAGACGTTCAACTTATGATAATGTGCAGTATACTGTAGAGGCCTTTCACTGTGCATGGAATCAAATATTTATTTAATTATTTTATAAGTATTGTTTTGCTTTTGAGAGAACAATCAGCAACAATAATCAGAACAGGATTTATTTTACTCCAGAGCAATATACTGTTCTGATTCCTCTAAAAAGAAATGTATGTACACAAATGTATTTATTTAATTTTGTGTGTATGTATGTACGTATGTATGTACGTATTTAGGTATGTAAGCATGTATGTATGTTGTATTTCTCATTTTATTGTAAACTGCTCTATTCTATTTGCAATGCTCTCTGACTAATTTTGTTGAGATTTTTAGGTAGCTAATAGCTATGTATGTATGTATGTATGTATGTACATATGTATGTAATTATATATTAGCTTTTGTCATGTTGCCAACTGCTGCATAAAGTTGTAGAGCTTACTCAGCAAAGTGCAAAAGGGAGAGAGCACAAGTATGCATCGATGTGTGAGTGTATATGTATAAATGTGCATATACATATGTATGTCTGGATAGTTAGTTGAACGTGCTTATTGTATATATATTAAATTATTCAATAAAATATATGCTAATTTTCATGGCACTGTGCAGCAGTTGTACCCCATCGCCCCATCGCCCCTTCACCCAGCCTTCCTTAGTCGCTTTCCCATCCGAGAAAAGAGCCATGTTGTGAGGCGCCAAGTTGACGATTAAAAATCTATCTCTGATAAGAGTTCATACTTTGAATCAGATTGTGTCCAATGTGTGCTCTCTTTCTCTCGCTCTCTCTCGCTCGTTCTCTTGGAAGTGACACAACTGATAAGAAAGAAACTGAGCGGTCGCCTCGGGACCGACTGAGCAAGTGAGTGTGAGATAGCAACAGAGCGAGAGTGAGAGCGAGAGAGAGGGAGAGAGAGAGAGAGAGAGAGAGAGAGAGAGAGAGAGGGAGAGAGAGAGGAAGTGATAGAGTTGCCAGTCATTTGTAGATTCGGTTTGGTCGCGACCAGAGCGCGGCATCGTCATAATTTGTTCTTCTTTTGGTTTTATTTGGTCGCGCACCGACAACGGCAACGGCTGTTCCCCACTCCAGAGCCAGTTGCAACCAGAAGCCAACCGAACTGACATTCGATTCGCGGGACACTCCGACAGACATACTGAACACATACTCAAAATCTACGTTTTTCGCAATTGTTGTTGTTGTTTTTTTTTTTGTTGTATTTTTTTATGTTTTATAATTTTGGGCAGTTTTGTTGATTTTCGATTTTAAGAAACGCGCTGTTTACAAGTTGAAGCGGTTTCACTTTTAAATCGGCAGCTCAGCGACGCGGATCGAGTGCAAAGTGAAGTGCCCCAAGGGGATGCAGATAAAGGACACTTTCAATTTGTAAAAAATAAAACAAAAATAAACAAAAAATAAAGTGCAAAATAAATTAAACAATACAAACAACCCAAAGAAAATAAGAAACAACCAATTATTTAAGAGCAATCAGCAAAAGGAAGACAAGGTAAGATATGTACCTACAAACATATATGCGACATATATTCGTACAAATTATACTGGCCAAATGCAAAGCATGCATTGGCCAAGTTAATATATATTTTGGATCAACCGAAACGTGCAACTATTTATAAAATTCTTTCGATTTCAAACACACGAAAAATAACTAAAAATATACAAAATATATTGTATGCGAGCGGGAAGACTGTGCGAAAGTGCGAGTGTGTGTAGATTTGTGTGTGGGTGTGTGTCCGAGCTGCGCGTGCACTGAGGCAGTTAATCCCATTTACTTAAAAAAGCGCTCCACAAGTGGCTGCCACACCAGCGAGTGCAATGTCAACAAGAAACACATGCGACATTATCGATGGGCAACATTAGAGGCAGCGTCTCACAGAAAGCGTAAATCCCTCTCAAATCTGCTCAAAGTGCTCTATGGCAATGAACTCGCCAATCAGCCAACCAGCCAACAAGTCAACCAGCCAGTCAACAACAAAGTACAGATAGAGCTAATACGAGACCATACCTAGCTATACCATTGTATAAGCAAGCTCTTTTTATCTGAATTATTTCATGTTATGTATCTTATCTGGAAACAATTGTATTCAATATAACAGATGATTTAAATATTATCTACTAATGTACATATTAGATTAAATTTTACTGAACGTGATACAATGTTTATTCATTACTTTGCATTCCTCTTTTGCGTAATAAAAGTATTTGTATCTTGATGTCAATATTTTTGGAAGTCAGTTACTTAAATTCGTGGGACTTAAAAAGTAATATATCAATTTTGCTTAAATTGCTATAGTTATAATTCTCAGATACGAATTCCACCCAAAAAATATATGTAGATATTCTGGTAGAATAAATAATTATAATCGGTGTCAAAATAAACAAGCGAACCAAGGGATCCTTTGTGGTGCAGCAGCATTGATGGCACTAGGTCGACAGCCATGCCTAAAGGATGCCTTGCCAGTAAATGGTAGGAGGTGGGTAGGTGGGTAAATAATATGGCGTGAACCAAAGCCAAGGGAGAAGCAATTAAATTGTCTGAATGCACAATTCGACTGCATTATTGTGGCAGACGTGTAAATGCATAAAATGCTATCTGTAGTGAACAAAGTATGAAGCTGATAAAGACGACAGCAAATGAGGAAACAAAATGCTACTGCGACAGTTTTTCCAGAAGGCCTACAGCCCCATAAATGTCATTTATTCATCTCATCATTTCACATAAGCACACACTCACATTCACACTCACATTCACATTCACATTCGCAATCGCATTTACATTTCCATTCATGTGTCCAAGATGAAAATGCATCTGCTTAACAGCAGTATCCACCAAGGTGAGAGATCTGTACCCGATTTGCGTCGTTCTATTGATCTATTAAAAAGTGAATTGAACTCTGAACTGAATTAATCTGAAGCAAATATGCAGTCTCTGAAGGGGCATTTTTCTCTCACACTCTCTCTTTCTCTCTTTCTGTCTCTCTCTCTCTGTTTGACTTTTTTGCACTCACGACATTGGCATTTTGTTTATTTATTTATTTGAGTTCAACGACTTTCAGCAGAAAAGCAGCAATAGCAACTACCACGCAAAAGCTGCCAAAAACATCCCTCCTCCACCGCTACCCAGATCGCCAATCCGCACCATCCCTATTGCCAATTTGCAAGTCAATTTGACATTTAATTCACCCGAATTCTGGGCCAGGGCTGGGGATAGGTCAGTATGCCGCTGGCACAACACAAACCACAAACAATTAGCCACCAACCGCGAATCACAGCATGACGCATTCATGCGATGCCTGTGCGAGCACAAAGTGACGCCCCACTCGATAAACCCGAGCGTACTTATGCTGTTATCGGTCGCTGACCGATACACGACTCGACTTTAGACCCAAGCCAATTCGCCTAACAATTGAATTGAGTGCAATCCCAAGACTGTATTGAACCCATGCCAGAGCTGGCAAGCATACGAGCAAATATATGTATGTATATAAATATATATATATATATATAGATATATATTTATATATATATATATAGTGCTTAAATAAGCTATATTATGAATAATTAATTTAATATCAAATTCAACTCTGAAATGTTTCAAGTATCATTTAAGATATGACTGTTTCAATTCTGCCCTGTCCAAAAATCCAGTTTTAATGAATATTTTAGTTAGATACTTCCAACTAGCGTATGAATCCAATATTCAAATATTTTCCAGCGTCGAATCCGAATTGCTTCAGCTAAATAATTATTTATTTGAAGTTTGCCGCGCTTGTTAACTAAGTCAATTAATAAAATCAACCAGAATAGTTGTCGGCCCTTAACTTGTGACTACTTGAAACAAAAAATATATCTGAAGAAATGTGATTTGAGTTGTTTTTTTTTTTAGCAGTTTTTTGGCTTCTTTATTAAATATAATGAGTGGGTGGCACGCAAGCAAACAAGACTCTCAATTAGTTTACCGTTTCACGCTGCGTATGCGCAATATCCGATTCATCTGGCTGTTTTTGTTGTTGTTTTTGTTGTTGTTTTTGTTGTCGTTGTTGTTATAATCACATTTTTTTGTAAGTAATTTAACGTCACGAGATTAGGACCATCATCTATTTATCTACATCCGACTGAAGGTCATGGTCAAGACCTCTGATTTTATTTCAAAATATATAAATTACATACATACAGTGGCGGACACCTTATTTGGTGGATTGTCAAAGAGAGAAAGTAATTGCCTGCCATAAGCTAATCATTCATTATTTTTCAGAATTTCCAAAGGCCGATGGTAGGTACATATATTAACCACCAATATGAATGAGTGACCCCCATAAACTCGGGTTTCCTTACCTACTAGGTAGGATTATGTAAAAAAGTACCCTATTTTTAGGGGACAGCTTATTTGGAGAAGGTACATTGTGGACACCTGGGTGCCATAAAACCCGGATTTTTACACCTAAAGTTAAGTATTTTCTGTATAAATAGATCAATTCTTCGTAGTCAGTTTAGTTTCAACCTGCATCTCGGTGCAATAAGCCAACAAGGACTATGGGCAAACGGAATTACTTTCTCTCTTTGACAATCCACCAAATAAGGTGTCCGCCACTGTACATGCATATGTATGTGTATGTATATGTATATATGGAATTTTCTGTGGTTTAAACGCATTTGATAAGATGACGGTAGTGATGGATTTTTTTTGTTGTTTTTTGTTTTTTTTTTTGTTTTTTTTTGAGTTGTGGTTCAGATACCTCACGACATTTTAATTGCCTTTGATTGCACAAAGCTCAGCGCCGCCGTACAATGATTTTTGGCGGTGATTGTGCGACGTAACCCGTGACTGCGACTGCAATTGTGGCCAGTGAGACTTTGGCGCATGCGCGCTTTTTTTTTTAATTTTTATCCACTAGTTGTTCTTCTTTATGGAGACGCCCCTTAGCTGCCACAATCAATATTCTAATGAAGTTGCTTTGTTCCGTCCGAGTGTGGCACATATTTTTGCTGTTGCTCTCGCCATCTGACGCATGTACTATGTATATACATATGTGTACAATGTATATAAATATTCGTATATTTACTGATAGTCAGGCAGGAAACTAGAGCATTTTTGTGCTCATTATTTCCATTCAGTGGGTTGCACATACATTTGTGTGAATTTTGTAACGCATTTATCGAAATACAGGTATTAACTGCTTACTGAGTATTTAACAGATCTTCGTGCCACAATTTTTCACTCGACGATGGCAACTAGTAAAATACGATTTTTAGCCTAAATGAAAAGCTAACAGCTCAAATTCAGAATCTGTTCTAAATATTTTCAATCATTTAAAAGAAAATTATTCTGATAAAGTTCTTCTTTTAACGAACTTAATGCAACTTGATTGAAGTTAGCTTCTGGCACTCCGTTCATTTTTGACACATTTTGTACTTGAATCAAGAATGCAAATTCTTATTCTCTGAGGATTTAATCTCTCTCACTTAAGGACACGATTTTTTACATCTGATATATATAATTGATATCTTAAGGCATTTCACAATGTCGACTAAAAAATTATAACGAAAGTGAAATAAAATTAATTTGAATAAAATGATTTTATCCGCATAAAAATATCCGCATTTCAATCGTTGATAACAATACTATTTGACTAGATAATGATGTGGGATCATGGCTTAAATAATGAGTATTTGTTGCTGGAAGGGTATTTTTTCGTCGTCATTAACATAAATCGTCTTTGTTATGCTGTGTTGTGGCATTCTTTTTGCATATGACATACATATATACACACAGAAAGATACAGATACATTTGTACATATTGTGCTCGCTGTGCATTATTGTGGAATCATTATTGTTATCGTATCGCATTGTTGCAACTCTTGTGCATTGTTCTTACTTGATGGCAACAACAAGTATGTACGAGTATGTATGTATGTATGTATGGATGTAAGCATGTAAATATGCTTAAGTATGCAATCGTCTCTGTATAAGGCGATTAACAAACTGACGTCAGCGATTGTCCAGAAAAACACAAAAATAAAATAATTAACACATTTTTACAGGCGTTTCAAATTTGTGAGCCACAATGATTTTTTAATGAGCAACAAGCGCGTGATTCAAAAATCTTATCAACTTTAATATATTGAAAAAAAAAAAAAAATCGCTCAGATTTTACAAGCTAGACTACAAATAAATATAAATATTCTGAAAAATTGTGTAGATTGCAAAAATGCTAAATTGCCTCAAACTGTCTCAGTTTTCACTTACTAATTGACATGAGTGTGTTTCTTTATGATTATCACGAATCTCGCGTACGCATAAACCTTTGCATTTTTACGATGACCTATCATTATTATAAGTATAAATTGTTTATTGCCTGGCAGCAAAACAACCGCTGGGGGTCTGAGACCTGATAGCCAAGGCCACTCAATAAGTGATTTTTACATAAAAACTGCTCTCATTTTGCCATTTGTCAGATTGATCGGATCATGTCACAGCAATAGCCTCCCGAGCGCCCCCTTCTCGCATCTGGATAGAGATAAAGTTTAACTTTTAGCTATACCCTTGCTGAGGGTATTATGATTAATGCATCGTGTAATGCAGGTAGCCTCTATGACAGCCGTAGAAAGTATCTGTCCATAGATAAGATCTTTTAAAAAAACCAAAGCAAAATCTTTCGTATTTTTGAAAAATCCAATTTTTCAAATATTGCGAGATGCAAGCAAGTGGTGTGAAAGGGTATTTCGAATTTGAACTTACCCATATTGTATTATAATTATTTTATTTTTTGCGCGATTATGGGGCAGTTCAGTAGGTGGAGCTTCTATCTGATAACCGATTCGATTCAGTTTTCCTCACATCAACGAGCTGCAGCGCTGCATTTCCATTTGTCAGATTGCATAGTCGTGTATATATTGACTTTAATATGATGTTTATTACGGTTAAACTAAAATTACTACATCGAAATCGCTAAAAGTCCGTGAGATTGCGTCGAAGCATTTTGGATTACCGATGCTAAGCCAATTTCAAATGTTTCTGATAACAATTTTCAATTTGTTTTTGAATTTAACAAACAAGAAATCGAATCGAGAATTGAATACAATGTAAATGAGCAAACTCTAGCAGAGGGAGCTCGAGTAGAAGATACACTGAAGCCAGCTGTAAAATTTATTAAATCTACACAAAAACTGGTTCCGGATATAATGTCAAATTTCTCTATAAAAGCTCGAAATCAGCAGCTTGGCAAATCTGATGTATCTTGTTATCTGGCTTCAAATCTATCTTTAAAAATTTGTATAGATTACATAATGACAATTTTTAATTTGTTTGTAAATCTGATTTCAGTAAAGCCACTTGGACGCGGCACAACATGCCGGAGCAGCTGCAGCAGACATAGGGTACTCCTGCAACTGAAACACATACACACAGGCACAGCGAGAGGCAAAAGAGACACAGGCAGATACAGAAAGAGAGAGAGAGCGAGAGAGAGAGAAAGAAGCGCAGGATTCGAAGGCTATAGGAGCAGCTACAGGTCAGAGACAGGAGTAGGATTAGAAGGAGCAGGAGGCATCGCACATTCCTCAAAATGGTACACGGACCACCAGCACGTAGAAAATCTCAACAGCTGCAACAGCAGCAGCAACAGCAACAGCAGCAGCAGCAGCAACAGCAGCAGCATTGTGACATGGAAATGGAACTGGATGAGATGCCGCCGCCGCCCGATGGTGGCTGGGGCTGGGTTGTTGTTTTTGGCTCCTTCATGATTCACATAGTCAGTAAGTGCTCATCCCGAATTCAATGAACTACTAAAAAACAAACAATTCAATATTATATATTCATGCAGCCAAACTCAGAAGACTTTCAAAAATAATCGCTCAAATTTTGTAGTATAATCAATTAGTTCGAAAGTTTTCTAGTTGTAAAAGCATTGTGATAAGAACTAAGAATTCATAGGATTCGAATGTTGTCAAGTACATATGCATAGTTTTTGTTTTAATCTTATTGAAATAGAGTTGATTATAACTCGTTTCGAGTACTCTTAATATAATGTGATAAGGCCTTGAGGCAAGTTGACATATTTTAGCATATATCAATAGATAGAGTCGTTATCAAACACTTCCAATTGAAGGAAACAAATAGTAATGCTTCAAATACACGGACGTCTAATCTGTAATCCAATAAATGGGGTTGCTATCAAAGTATTTTAGCATTGATAAGTCTTGATAATAGTCTCAGATTATGTGATTAATCATCAATGCCCGCCTTTGACGATTGCTTACAATTTCGACGTGAAATCATTGACTGGCAACCAGAGCGCTATGGATGGTGGATTTTGATTTTTTGGCTTTTACTACTTCGAGTGGAGCTTGTGTTTTGGGCCAATTGATTGGCATGACCCAGTCACATGATAACCGCATGAAGCTGAATTCATAAATCAATAAAAACAAGCCACAAAAACCTTGGCGAGGGACATCAGCGATGGATCATAAAAGCTCGCACTAATCGTACAAATCAAATTTGTTACTCAGACGTGATTAGCACTAAGCCATAAATGTTTGTTAACACTAGATTTATTATGCATGGCTATTGAGAATGGCGTCTGTGACAGAGAGACAGATAGACAGATAGACAGATGAAGGGTTCATGGTATAGCCACATACGTATATACATGTATGTAATGGCAAATAAATGCATATTTATTAATTGGGTAATTGGTTGACTAATCTAATCGAGTGGGCAACTGCCACTTCAAAAGAAACTCCACATTTGGCCATCGCACATATGTAGTTTCTTATCGAGTCTAGTTTAGGGCCATAAACATGTCATTGGTAGCATTGCTGGTAAACAGAAGCAAATCCACATTTTGACCACGATGGAAATATATCATTGAGTGGCCACTTAACTGATTTATGAGAAGCTGTTCAAATTTTGTTAAGCAACTGCAAAAAAGACTCAAAATGCATGTTGCCTACTTTTTCGGGGTAGCTACCAATTTGGAGCGTTGCAACTACCAAGAGCACAATTGAAGTACATTTATGACAATATTCAGGTAACAACAATTCGATTTAATTTAAAAAAATCTAAAAAAAAATTATCATTTTGAAATTTAAATATGTAAAATGTTTAAAACAAAAAATAAGATATTAAGGTAATCAACGAACATGAAGCTTCGACAGGATCAGAATGGGAAAACCCTCTGATAGGCGATTACTGAATCGAAATCAACTTTAACAGAATACAGAATAGGACATGGACAAAATATGAATGAATGGAATATGAAAAAAACTTGAACTAACTTAATATATAATCGTTTTGCAAACTTTACACTTAGCCGATGGCATGACATACTCCTTTGGCCTGTTCTACGATGAGTTTCTCAGTTACTTCAATGAGGGCAAGGGCTACACAGCCCTGATCGCATCTATAATGGTGGGCGTTACCTATTCGTCGGGTGAGTTTCCTATTCATCTCAGTTGATCTCATCGCAATTGTTATACGGTGTAAATGTGTATTACAGGTCCCATCAGCTCATCCTTTGTCAATCGCTACGGCTGTCGAGCCGTGACCATTGCTGGTGCTATTCTGGCAGCGGTCTGCATTGTTCTGAGCATGTTCGCCCAGAATGTGGCCACGCTGATTGTGACCATTGGTTTGGGCACCGGCCTCGGATTTGGCCTCATCTATCTGCCGGCCATTGTGAGCGTAACACAGTATTTTGAGGCACGTCGATCTTTGGCCACCGGTATTGCTGTGTGTGGCTCAGGCTTTGGCACCTTTGTGTTTGCGCCAGTGACGGAGGGGCTCATTGGTGGCTATGGCTGGCGAGGTGCGATGCTCATTATGGGCGGCATCGTGCTCAATTGTGTCATATTCGGTGCAATGTTTCGTCCACTGGAGGCGCCGCGCCCCAAGGCCCACAAGCCGTCCAAAAAGTCGGCGATTATTGATCAAAATGTCACGCCTGCCGAACTGGAGCCGCTCAAAGCAGTGACGGCACTCAAGCCATCAGCCGATCAATATCTGCAGCTGCCACAGCGCACAGATGCGCCACCTACCGCCACCGCCACCGCCACCGGAATCGGCAAAGGCGGAGGCGGAGGCAATGGACTTTGTCGCTCCAACAGCGTTGGCCACAATCTCAGACCCGGCTTGGTAAGTGCGCCCACTAATCCTGGCCAGCTGCCCGCTATTGCCTGCTAATCGCAGATCTTCGCAGAACAATAACTCGAATGGACTGCTTAATGACGAGGCCCGCAATGCGCCAAAAGTGGTGAAGAGCACCAGCAACAATGACCTCGCCCGCCAATTCGCCAGCCAGCCGCAACTAATGCCCCTCTGGGAGGTGCATCGGGAGCGTAGCGCTAGCGGCACCATGTACCGCCCGGATGCACTTTACCAGGTAAGCGCTAAAAATGAGTATATTTTGTCTGTCCGTTAGAACGCAACATTTTTGGACTGTCCATAAGCTAGAGACTTGAATCTTGGAAATAAATTATCGGCATTTAAAGTGAAGGAATCAATATTGATAGAAGACAAAGATTACACGTCGATATACATCTACGGATACATCGATACCCCCTAGACTCATAAATTTTAGAAGGTAGAAAAAAGATAATGTAATATGTATCACATGTATATACAATTTCAGGGCTCTCTGCACAATATACCGGAGTACGCCAGCTCCCGCAATGAACTCTCCCGCTCTCGGTCTGGCTCTAACATCATCAAGCGCTATGGTTCCCTAAGACAGAGTCATCCATTGGCCCAGAGTCAGGTAAGCTTAGTTATATGCAAACATTTGTTGTTGTTGTTTTTCTTTTTCGCATGCGAAATGTTTTATTTGGATAATCCTTGAGATTGGATACTTAAGGCTAACAAAAAAAAACCATTCCTTCGGTCCGCCGAAGTTGAGATATCATTGGAACCAGAGTTCTTAAAAAGAAGTAACATTTTTCCTGCAGACAGATTGAATTTAAGGTGATTTAACAAGCAAAATTGAAATATTCTCAAACTACAGACTGATTTCAAAAAATTAAAAGATTTGTAATATTTGTAAAATATTTAAATAGTAACAGACATTTAAAACGCGCAGCTGAAAACGCTCTGAAGCTTTGTCAAGTCCTTAAAATGCTTCTCTGAAATTCCAAGGATACACAAAATTCGATATCGAATATTTTGTCGACGACTATACCAGAAAGTGATACCACAGCCAGCTCAGCATCTTGTAGAGCAGGTACATGAGTATGGCCTTGTAGGCGACTGTCTTGCTGCAGTCAGAAGTATATGACAATCAGTATCTATTGGATGACATTCGCATCTTGACTACGACTACTTACATGCGCATTATAAGCTGGGCACGGGGAAGCGTGCTCGGGTGCTCATTGAGCAGGTCATGGCGTATGCTCAATATCATACTGCTGCAGGCGGAGGACAAGCGCTCGGGATTGTAATTCGTATTGTATTCTTCGGATAGATCAAACTCGGTGCTGCATATAAAGTTCATATTCAAAATAAGTGTGTAAATTCAAAAAGCAAAAATATAATAACAAAGTAAACATACCCTTTGGTTTCCTGCAGCATGCGCTGAATGTTTGTGGTGCCGGGACTATCGTAGTTGTTGAGCATGAAGGGTTTCATCACTTCGAGCGTGTGGTAGAGCTTACGCATAATTGGCATTAGCACCGGTGGGCGTCGGAAGAGTACCATCAGCAGATCCACCAGCAGTGCGGGCATTAACTGCTTGGTGAAGACCAGAAATTTGTAGAGAAAACGATTATCCGTATAGTGGCAGCCCGGCACCATTAGATTCTTGAGAAAGGCACCAGTGTACCACAGATTATAGTCATCCATGTGATTAGCCATTTCCTTAAAGGTATACGGTATGTGTGTGCAAGATGAGGTCTGATACACCAATAGATCCTTGGGTGTGCTGAAAGATACAAACGATTACAAACCGATCAAAGTTCAGATACTACTTGGGGTATTGGATATTGTCGTACTTACCCCTGCTGGTAGGCATCGTAACCGCATTTGGTATAGTAGATCATGCCCTTAATGCCCAAATCCTGAGGCGTTATGTCCAGATGCACCTTATTTCCTAGATATACGGTCTTGAGGAGTCCGGCGCCAACAAGCGAAAATAAGCCCATGGCGCCCATTAGAGAGGGGGCATATCCAGGGAACGGATCATTTACCGCAAATAAAACTACTCAAGCAAACAGAATAAATGAAATCAGTAGAAAAATGAAGAGCTTAAATTGGGAGTACATACCTATCGAAGGCCGATAAACGATAACAGGCAGGCGTGTACGATAATCGTTAACCAAGGATTCGGCCAGATTTTTTGTAAATGTGTACGTATTAGGAAAACCTACAATCAGTCTAAAAAATTCGGATTAGTGTTCTTCAATACCGATAACAGTCGATTGCCGATTACAAAAGCGCTCACTTTGCTTTGCGAACGGACTTTTGGGCATGTGGTCGATTCCGTTGCTACTTACTTGCGAGTGAGCGCATCCAGTTCGCCATCGTCCGTGATCTCCTGCAACAGGCGCAGGCAAAGGCGCCAATCCATGGGTGAGGAATAGTACTGGAAATATATGGCAGGGTGGAAAGGTCAGTTCAGCGAGTCAATGAACTAAATTGGATAAGATGACAACCTTCGGCTCCACACGCTGCAAATACGGATTGCTGAAGAAGGTGGAGACGTGTACAAAGACCCGTAGATGACGCAGTTGCTCGGCAAATTTGAGTGCCTCCAAAGTGCCGCCCACATTGAGCTGAAGGGCGACGCGCAAAGGTTCATCAAAGCGTACCGTTGCCGCACAGTGGAAAACCAGCGAGACCTGGGTGAGGAGCTTTAGGTAGTTGTCATCGATGCCCAGTGCCTTCAGTGAGACATCGCCGGGTATGGCAACCAGTTTGTCCAGCTCGTGTGGCTTCTGGACGCGCAGCACTTGAAAGATCTTGGCCAGTCGAAGCTTGGCTAGCCGCTGCTCGACGTTCACCTGCCGGCGCGGTCGAAGCAGGACATAGATGCGTCGCACATTACAGGATCGGAGCAGCTTCTCGATCAGTGCCTTGCCAACAACACCAGAGCCACCTGTCACAAAGATCTCGGCGCCCTCAAAGAACTCGGCCAGCGGTTGCGTCATTGCCTTGCGACTCTCTATCAATATATATAGATATGTGCATATACAATAATATGCAAATAGGCAGTCGCCAGAGCAACCAGCTAGTTGTTGTCAGCGTTACGAACACAGACGCACTAACCACAAGTAGGTCCCAATTTTGGCACAGCTACCTGTTTCTCTGTCTCTTTTCGCGACCTGCTGCAGTTCATTCCATTATTCATTAGATCGGCAGGAATTAAACTTACATGAGCTGCTTACTTATGTATAGCTCATTACAATGTGCGTGCATGCTAATTGGAATGCGTAGCCCTCCAACTCATTCCTCTTTCCCCCTCGAATGGGCAGTTGACAGCCAAAGCAGTCGGTTCTGCCCTTGTTCCAATTGCTATTAGTAAGAATCCAGAAGTACGTATCACTGTTAAACAAATAAAATATTATACTTTGAACCTGGAACCAAAAGACATCATAAGCTTAGATCATTTACGCTATGAAAATCCACATGTAATATCGGTACAGTTATGGAAACTATGTGAAAAAGACCATTCTGTTGGCTGAGAGTATTTGGGAAGACAATAAGTGTGATTTTCCAGATCATCATAGAATATTTTCCCGTCAGTTTGCTGAAAAGTTCGGAACAAGAGATGTTGGATACTCTCTCTCTCTCTCCCTCTCTCTCTCTTTCTCTCTATCTGTCAACATTACGTCCGTTGACATAGTAGTTCTATGCTAGGCTTCACTGTATCTTGCTCGGAGAGCAATTGAGTACAGATTCGATCGCTGGTTTTTGATGTAAGTCGAAAGAAAAGTTCCTGTAAGGGTCTCGTGACGACGTGACACTTTTGCTAAAGATTGGTGTAGAATTCGAATTACTTTGAAATTCAAACTGATTAATGTTAGCTTTTTCAGGAGGTGACCAAATGCTGCGGCTGCATCAGTTGCTCCAAGGAGACGCGCGACACGTTCGCCGAAATGATGAACTTCTCCCTGCTGAAGGATGTCATCTTTGTGATCTTCGCCTTGTCGAATTTCTGCACAAGCATCGGTTTCAATATGCCCTATCTGTATATGGTATCCCTGGCGAAAGATCTCGCTATAAGCCCAACGGATGCCAGCTATCTGATCTCAGCGATCGGCGTTGCCAATACCATTGGACGCATCATTCTCGGCTATATAGCGGACAAGCCTTGGGTGAATCGGTTGCTCGTCTACAACGTCTGCCTTACTGTTAGCGGCATCGGTGAGTGGCGACAGCCAAATTCAAAATTCAATCTAATCCCCTTGAGCGTTTTTATTTTTGTCATTACAGCGACGGTAACGGTGCCGCTGTGCCGCGATTACAACTCACTGCTCATTTACTGCTCTGTGTTTGGGTTCACCATTGGCGCCTATGTTGGTCTGACCTCGGTCATATTGGTGGATCTGTTGGGCCTGGACAAACTGACCAATGCATTTGGGCTGCTCCTACTCTTCCAGGGCGTTGCCACGTTAATTGGCCCGCCCATAGGCGGTAAGATTTGTGGCAATCGGTGTCTCTTTCTACTTAACTACAATTTTGGAACATCCAAATTAATTCTAGGTTGTCTGTACGACATAACGAAATCGTATTCGCCGGCCTTCATCTTGGCGGGAGTAATGATTGCCGTCAGTGGACTGGTCATGTTCATGATTCCCCCGGTGCAGCGTTATCTGGCCAACAAGACTAACCAGAAATCCAATTGTGAGCAGATGGCGCTCAGTTAGCTCTGTTCTCAGGGGGGGGCGCTAGGGCGGGACAATATCTGAACATGTAAATTGTAATTTTTTTTACTCTTTTTTTTCGTGTAGCTTGTAAGGAAAATGTGTAATGAAATATTTTGGGGAGAAAAGAAGCAAATGCAACTTCGTTCAGTACGCAGCGATAGAAACATACATGTATACATACATACATACATAGTGTGTATGTACTAAGTAGGCCTACATACAAACATGCATACACATGTATTCATAGCTATAGCCATCAGTTATTTATAAAGAACTTATCCAATAGGAAAATTGGGGGGATAACAACAATAACACAAGCATCAGTTTCAATTTCTTTTGTTCAGTCTTGCTTTCAAATGATGCGTTCTTTGGAGTAATTATTAATTGCGTTTATACTCGGCCTGCGTGCATAAACAGACATACACACACACACACACACACATATATATATATATATATATATATATATATATATTTTATTTTGTTTAGCTTTAACTTTGCAGTACCATTAAAGAAAAGAAGCGACAATTTTTGATATACAATTTTATTGGAATTTTTCAATTGGTCATCAAATGCTGATTCATCGATTCGAGAAATAAACTGTATAAATACAGTTGTAAATATATACACTCCTCGAAGTTCGATTAACGGCACTCGTGCTTATGGTGCTAAACTAACTGTACAAAGCCTAGCGGGGCCTTGTTAGAGCATTTTATAACGGTGCTTCTTCTTCTTCTTACACTGATATGATGCATTGGAATTTTTGAGCTAGTTTGAGTGCAAAATTCGATGAAAGGCAGTCACTTCAAAGCGTTCGGAATGGTAAGTAGGGCGTTACTTGGAATTTCTTTGAATGGGATAAGTTTGAAAAACATATTTATTTAATATTTTACAGGTAGAAATAGATTCGTTGCATACAAATTTGGAATGGGAAAGGAAAAACCCGGTTTTGATGAACTTTATGGAGTGTCAATCGAGCCCAAATGCCCTATTCTAGCTGGATAATGATCCCATAAATTGTGCAGCGGGCATGTCGTGAGTGGATTCGGAATAAGGATTTTAATCTTTTAGAGCGGCCAGCAAGATCACAAGACCTGAATCCCATAGAACATGTGGGGACACCTGTTCCGTCGAGCTTATGTGGATTATCGACAGTTAGAGACACTTGAGCAGTTACGAAGGCTGTCGTTAAAGAGTGGACAAAATTTCCACTATTTAAGTTCTAAAAAATTGTTGAATCAATGTCGAATCGATTTTTTTTTAGATATAAACAAATCTGGAGGGTCAACACATAATTAATTTATTATTTTCCAGTCATTCATATACATTATAATAATTATATTAACACTGCCTTTCATCTCATTAGTTTGATGGAGTAGTCCATTTTGGCAGGCGGCGCAGGAACTTGCAAGTGAAACTTGCTCTGGCAATAATCTCGCAGGAGGGCGCATCGTGACTCCCATGCATCCAAAAGGCGATTATAATAGCGTGGCTTGAGATACTTGTGCGTCTGATCAGTGGGAAAGATACGCTCAAGTGGTGCACAACGCGCCAACTCATCCTCGGCGATTATCAAACAGCGTACATCATCAGTCGTCAATTTTTGAAGTATTGCATCGATGTACTCCTCACGACTTTCCATGGACTTGCGCGTGAAGTTAGCGTGCTTAACTTTCTCCTCGGGCGACAAATAGCTGATGTGTAGACGCTTATCATAGCACAGTTGTGTACCGCTTGGAAATGATAGCTCAGCGGCCAGCTCCATTTGCTTTTGCTGACTCAGTTTCGGGGGTATATTTTACAAGGCGGTGTTGAGAGCACCTTGAACCAGAGGTGCCTTAACATGTGCATCAATTGGCAGATCGGAGTGCAAGCTAGGCGATATGTTGACCTCCAGTAGCCAGGGCACCAGATCAGCGTCCAAAATCACATCAAATCCAAACAGTTCAAAGCAACTATATTTTGACTCGACGTTCGCTCGAATCATGTTATTTATGCCATTCTCGCCAGCCAAAATAGTGCGCAACACTAGGCTTCTGAGTGCCACCCAGAGGCTATCAGTGCGCACAAATATGTCCATAGCGATTTGATGGTCCACTTGTGGCCATGGCATGCATTCACATCCTCGTTCTTGGAGTAGTTGGACGAGAACTTGTTGATGCTATAGTTGGTCAAATGCATGCAGCGATCGTTTAATGTATCCGCCTCGGCGCTGTATTTAGCCGAGGCAAACCGTGCTAGACCATTGTGATACATGAACACCCGCAATGGATTCACAGATGTCACCAGCACAAACAGCCGCAAATCGAATTTGCTGCCATTGATTAACAGCGGCCGTTCAATATATCTCTGCACGATTAGGGGACGGCATTTGGGTATCTGGCCCCAACGATTAACCACACGTACGTATTCCAGCACCACGCCCACTCGCTGGCGGCTTGATAATCCATTTTGTATCGCGTTGCGCATACTTTGGCCAACGTTTGCGTAAAGCGCACAGATCTTTGGGTATAACTCCCGGCTGCTGTGCTTCTCCATTTGCCGCTGTAAATTCTTCCAGCAGGAATCTTTGCGACCGATACGAAATGATCCGGGCATATGATTGATCTTTTGAAACGAACAAATTGTCTTAAAACAAGGCGACTTTAAATGCCTGCCCCAGACGCCCATCCAGTCATTGGTTTTCTTCAACATTCGCATGCCACTGTTGGCCAAGATTAGCCGCACAACTTTTGGCATTACGTTTGTCAGCACTCGATGAAGCTCCGGCGGTACGCTGGGTCCTTTTTTGGAGTTAGACGAGAAGGATAGATAGGGTGGAACGTATGGAAAGAGACTGGGAATCAGTACTGATTCCGGATTTTTTAAATCCTCATCTGATGACTGTGACAGTAGCAAGGATGTGGAGTCCTTCGGCGATGATAATAAACGATCGCCCGAATGCGCCATCTTATACGCATACGCCCGATAGCCATCTTCAGTGTCAGAGCTAATGCTCACCGTGTCGCTCTCATCAAAATTTGAAATGTTATCTAAATCGTCATCATTATCAAAATCAACGTCACGGAAATCGTTGCTTTTAACTTCTGATTTGTCTAAAATATATTTGGTTAATTGAACTCCATCTGCACTATGACCTTTTTGATGAGGGTTCTTTACAGCCTGGTTGCGGAAATTAGTTGACTGATGCTTACGTGCCAAACGGCTACTTTGACTGTTATAAAGAACTCGCTGCACCGTTGGCAGTACCTTCTTGGCAGTTGTTGTTGTTGTTTGTCCGCCACGGAACCTCTTCGGCGTCAGCGGCATGCGAGGCAGTGCGGGAGATTCGGTGGCATTCCGTAGTTTCTTCGATACATTATTGTTTTTAACGACGGATTGGCCATTTTTGCATAGGTCATTGATAGTATCACCATGCTGGACGTAGCGACGATGGGTTTGTGTACTTGAATCGAATTGATCATCATCATCATCATTCCAATCGCTATCATTATAACCGAAAGGCATTGCATTATTTTCTTTCAATAAGTAATCACATTCTACATTTTGATTATTATTATCATTGGATATGGCTCGACGACCATTATTGGCATTATTGGACGATGGCTTAATGGGCGTCTCTTGAAATAAGCTCATTTGTGTTTTGTAGCTTTGAACAGCTTTGTTTTTGTATATATGCCAAATGTACTTGTGTAAAATTTGTAAGCGATGTTGCTTAAGTTCCGTTTGTTAAATTTGTAAGCTTATAATTAGAAAAAAAATTAATTTTGATGTAAATTTCAATTGAAGATGGAGCAAACAAAACAAACAATACACAAAATCTGCAACCTCAACACGTGTAGTTCACTATTGAACTGACCTCACATTAAAAACAAAAAAAAATAATAATAATAAGAAATGTCATGGTAAAGTTACAAATTTAATTTATTGTTTAATTGAAGTGTGTTTGAATTGTATTTTTATTTTATATGGAAAAAATCAAGTGGCTTTAATCGAATTTCGCGGAGTGTATGTGCATCTCATTTACACAATTTCATGCCAAATGAACTACATGTTGAATACGTATCATTCAAGTACAGTTGCAATTGCGTTGTCTGTCTCTGTCTCTGTCTCTGACGACATCGTCGTTGGCTTTGCGTCATTCAAAAAAGCCTCATGGCGTCTGGCCGAGCTTTGACAAAGCTTATCTCTAAGAGCGCAATGCGACAGAGAACAACAGTTATTGTAATGCTCTGTACGCTCCTCTCCTAATCATATCGAATTTTTGACATACCTTTGGAGAACGGAGTGTGAAGTAGAAGAATCCAAGAAAAGAGCCGAATTTACGGACCTAATTAAATTAAATAGCACTCCTAACTAATTAGCTTGATCGACTTGAGTGTTGACGCTGTCCAATAACATATATGCATAACACAATTTCTGACAAAACAATAATATCCCATGCATACCGCAAGTTATTCATTGATTTGTACTATTTCAAAACTAATTTCACAAACTTTTCGATACCAATATGAACTGTTTTAAGCTTAAATCGAATCAGATCCCCACGGTTTATTTGAATTGGACGTTGAAGTACTAACGAGCAGCACATTCAAGCGGCGTAACGATCCCAAACATGGGCTGGTTAACGCACGCATCCAGGTAAACTGCGATCCACTTCCCACCCAACCGAGTAGGTGGTTCCGAAGATTGCGAAAATAAGACGCACTTGTGAAGTATTTTAGTGATATAGGGATAGTCAAATTCTTTTGACCAGTTCTTGATAAAATCCAGGACTCCAAAGGCTCGATTACGAGAGAAAAAAATATGCTTGGCAATCTTAAGCTTGGGATCTAAAAGGATACCCAAGTCATCAATGCGATTCAATGGATTACCATTAAGAAAATAGTTATTTAAATATAGCCATTCGTCTATAAAAAGACATAAGTTTGCAATTAACTTCAGGCTTCAAAAGTATCTAGGTCAGCTTGATGAATTTGTCCAGTAAAAGAGTCAGTAGACGACAGGCACAGTTTTACATCGTCGGCATACATCAGTACTCTAGAGTGACTTATGAACGACTGAAGGTCATTTATAAATAATGAAAATAACAAGGGGTCAAGGTGACTTCCTTGCGGTACTCCGGAATTATCTTGAACAGGCTTAGTAACAGAACGTCTGAAATAAACTCTCTGTGTTCCGATTGCTTCATTTGGTTCAATTTAAAGCTCCCAGTCATAGTCCTATTACTTTATTCATATTGCTCTGTTCAGATTCAGGCATTCTATATATCTATATGTAATTTTTTTAGTTTTTGGAAACACTCTTAAAATGTTGTTAGACTTTTGATTCGGGTTTGTTGCCTGTCAAATCCATATTGCAATTATTTGACAAATTTAAATGAAGTACTTACACAACCATAAATATTTGAGTGCTCGTTTTGAGAATTCTATTTTAATCGAAATGACAAATGACAAAATTTCTGAATCGAAAACATTTCGACTTTCACACAAGCGAGTATCCCATTTGAGTTGGCTTCTGCCATTCGATTTTTTGGTTGAGCTCATGACAGCTGCCACAAATTTGTCTTCAACATTGACAAAGCAGGAAAGTAGTGTGCTGATGTTGATTTTGGGAGAGAAGCGAGGAGGGGGTATGGGAAGAGAGTCTCCTGTGGAACACACTGTTGGCGATGATGTTTTTGTTAAGAGCTCGAATTTTATTGCATTCCTTAAGTGATTACAAAATAGAGGCAAAAAAAAAAAACACTTTTCACTAGCTACCACAACTCAATTGCGAACAGCTGACCCAACTAGCACATCCTAACACACACAGACACACAAACAGATACATACACAGTCAGACACACACATAGTTGGATGAGGGGTCGGTCAGCTGTCGGCTCTCACTGCATTCCGTCACTTGATCTCCTCGTTGATGAGCTTCTTCAGCGTACACTCGCCGGCGCCAAGCTTATGCAATATAGCGAGAATCTCCTCGCGATATCGATCCTTGTGGGCCAGCTCCTCGGGCGTATACTCATCTGCGCCCAATCGCGTCATCCGCCAGATGACGTTGAGCTTGGCCTCGATGAGCACATAGTTGGAGGGCGGACAGAATCGTGGACACAGATCATTGATGAAATGTATCATGTCACGAACGCTGCACGTGTTAATCCGATTGTTGATCGTGTTGAGCGCAAAGTCCTGATAGCGGGCCATCTTTGAGTGTGGGAAAACATTCTCGCAGCTGAGACAGCGCCAGTCCGGCTGCAGTGTCTTCGTCTGCACGGGTATCACCAGCCCCTTGCAGCCCTGCTCCCGACAGAACAGCGCCGCCAAATAGGTTCCATTCTCCTGTAAACGAGACGAGTGCAATGCATATCTGAGTTTCAAAATTAGTTTTTAAAATTGTTAACGATTTTTTTTTTTATTGTGAAAGAAAAAAATGTAAATTCTATTTTAACTTCTAGTCCCAGTACCAAGATCGGATAGTTTCAAATGCCATTCATTTGTTGCTGAACTGGAACTGGTTTTCATGATCATTTTCATTCTTTTCGGTTTATTAAACCAATTTTCCACAAAATATATATCATATATTTGTGTTGAACTTATTGTTGATTGTTTTAAGTGGCTATTTCAGTCATAATGCAGATTAAGAATTCCATTTGGATTTATTTAAGCTGGCAACGCCTGCCACAGAAAGCGGCTTGCAGCTTTGATAGGAACATGAAAAGTGAAACATTTGTTGAGCAAATCAGTTGGGCTTACAAATAAATACCTATATGTTTTGAATAATGACATTTTTACTTTTTACTAAAAAGTATCAAGTAGTCGCACAAGTCCACCTGTTCTGAGCACTCATTTTCATTTTGCTGCTTGTATTCGTATTCGCTTTGTATTCGGCGGCGTCATTTGCATAACCCGCGTAGAGACTCTGATGGATGCACTATAGTACGGGTATCGTTGGGCGGGGGCGGTGGCGGTGGCGTGAACGGACATGTCATTCATGTCCGAAAATGCCCAACACAATCCAACCCAACATCCATCCCCAATCCCCAATCCCCATCCCCCCAGCAGCAGCAGCAGCAGCAGCAGCAGCTGCTGTCTTAGCTGTCTGTGCCGCTTGTTTGTCAGTGTTGTGGTTCTGGGTCTGGGTCTGGTCATGTTGCACTAATGAGCTCACGCTCATGTTCCCGCTCACGGCCTCAAACTACTTACAGGTTAGTTGTGTACACTATGAGGTATTTGAGGAATAAGTGTGTGAGCGGGTAATGGGGGTAGTGCGGGGTCTGCAGGCCAGTTCTGCATCATCAGAGCAAGTTCATGCAAAAGTCATACAACTAATCTAATTAAGCGCATTTTTGTCATGTCGCTGCCAAATACGATTATTCATCTAATCCAAAAAAATATGTATATAGATATGAGGTAAAGAGCGCGATATAATTTTGATGAGCATATTTGCTGAACATACATAATACTCACACACACACACACAGACACATACATATATGTATATATATATATATATATATATATTCAAGCACTCACACGCCGCTGCAGACTCATTCGGTTCTATTCAAAGATATTTCTTGAGAGACACAGGCACATTTCACATTTCAGAAATTCCAATAATTGTGTTATGTCTGTCTCGAGATGACCATTCCCAGGGTCTCAATCTCAACAAACCTTCGCTTCGATCCCACAATGCCGATGTGAGCCAATTTTTCCAGTCAACGATTTACCCCAAAACCCCGGAAATCAATCTACATATATCGAGCATATATATATATATGAAAACATAAACTCAATTTCTTATTTGAGACACAAGAATTTGAGCCCTAATTAAAAATCGACAATTTTTACTCAAGAATGTGTCAAGATTCAATCATGAGTCCAAACTTAAAGATTGCATTAAACATAGTAAAAAATGGTCCAACATTTGATGCATAAATTGGGAAGATCCCAGACAAATCCCGATCAGACCAAAAAAATTAAGGATTCAGCATGTTTAAAATGAAGTTTTTAATTATGGAAATGGAGAACTCTGAGTTGATTATATGATAGAGTCCATTGTGATCATTACAGAGTACTCGAAACGGTTCATGCAAGGAATAATTGGTAGTACATCGATGAAGAGCAAATGGGAAAATGTAACGAGATGGTCAAAGGAGCGAAGATTAACAAGAAGCAGTCTATCGGTGAATGGACGCAGTACGACGAAGAGCAAAAAGTAAGAAACTCATCTGCACAGAATCCAATCTGCTTTGGTGAATCGGACATTGAGGAAGGATAGAAGTGACACAAGATCCGTATTCCACAATTGGACCTACAAGAGATGGTGGTACAACCAAGACCAACGCTTAATAACACCAATAACTTGAAAGGCCTTGTTGACAGTACATTTATAATGCCAATCGATATTTAACCTATAACTCAAGAAATAAATCTAAATCATTTACTTCATTCAGTCCACCAAATGGCATCCCATCGAGCATGTAACTAACATCTTAAGGGGAGCTACGATAAAATGACATAAGCTTTGAACTTAGAGCAGATCAAATGAAGCAAATAACTGATATATCTATGTATATATATATATATCTCTATATAAGATAGAAGTTTTCTAACATTTTAGGAATAACTTTTTTCTTTGTTGAAATAGAGTTTCCTTTTACTCTCTGTTAATGGTATGGTATATATGGTATGGTATATATCTTGGTAAATAGCAAATGCAATCGATTGGGTTGAGGGATCTCGGTGGAGAGTTGGAATCTACTCACAGAGTTGTCGTTGCATCTGTCACAGTTACACACAAAGTACTTGGTCATCTTGAGGAAAATGCCGCGCGTGAGATTGCTCCACAGGATTTTGGTATATGTGGTGGTTATCTCGCCACCCTTGGGTATCGCCCGTGCCGCCCGCACCACCGCCAGACGCCCGTTCTCAAAGTAGTGGCTGGCATTGGGCGTGCACTCGTGATTCATGATCGCCGTCAGCGGGAACAGGCCACGCAGCAGCGTCTCGTGGGTGCCGACGCGACAGGGTGCCTCGAAGGCGTTCGTATTGAGGACGCCGACTACGCGGAACAACTGATCCATGAACGGTTTGTCTGTGGTGGGGAATTTGCGGAAACATTGCGCCGCTTTGATGATCTCCTGCCGATATCCACGCTCCGCATTCGCCTGCATGGCATCCACCAGAGCACGCTGCTCCTTGCTCAAATAAAAGACGCGCACCGCCGTCAAAATGCGCAGCGAGAGCGGATTCACCACATCCATTTTCTCAGCATCCGCTGGCGCACCGTTCACATCCGGCTGCACCTGCTCGTCGAGTTCCTTGGGATGCCAGCGCTGAAAGTGAGCGCACTCATTGCGATGCGACTCCGAATCGGCGCACTCAGCGCACACGGGCAGCGTACACAGATGCGGACAGAGGAACCGCTTGGCGGACAATAGCTGGTGGCAGCAGACGCACGTATTCAGCTGGGAACCCTTCCGTGCAGTCGGACCCACAACCAAGGCGTGCTCGCGAAATATCTGCTCGCCGGCGGCAATGTCACGCGTCGCAAACACACCTCGTCCGGCAACTGGCGATGGCGCCAGCATCCAGTTGGGCTGCTCCTCGCGCAGCTCACCCAAATGCACATCGATGAGCCGGGCCAGCTGCTCGGGCGTTGTATGCCGACTGGGCGCCATATGGGCCACCATTGTTGCCGTCGTATTCGTGCGTGCCGTCATTCTAGACACACACACACACACTCACACACACACACACGCACGCACACACACACTCTCCCTCTCCCTCTCGCTATCTCGCTCTGGGCAGGATCGGCAAGACGACGACGACAAACGTAACGAAAACGAGACGAAACGCGAAACGCGATGCGACGATTTTTGTTCTTGTTTGGGTTTGGTGTGTGTGTTTGGCGTGTGATGAAGGCGACGCTGGCGACTCACAACTGCCAACTCGCAAACTGGCAAACTGGCGACTAGGCGACAAAGACCAGACCAGGCGAGCGCTGGGCAGCGACGTCGATGCCGGCATCGACGGCGACTGCGACTGCGACTGCGACGCCCTCAGAGAGCATTAAACGCAACTAGTAAAAAAAAACCAAAAACTCACACACACACACACACACAAATTAGAGGCAACAGCAGCAACGACAAGAAATATGATTTTCCACGGCGCGACGCACACACACACACACACACACACACACGCACGCACACATGCACACATATATAAGAAAAGCCGCTTACGCTTTTGCTTTTGACTATTATTCAATTTTCTGTTGCATTCAATTGGATTCAATACAACAACAACAACAACAACAACAATGCTTGACAACCACATGACGTGTTGACGAACATGCTACACACACACACACACACCAACACCTCCCCCCCCCTCCATCTTCCCCTTTATAATCCACCACCTAGCCTCCATGTACCCTCTCTACCTTTAACAACTGTCTTTTGCTTTTCCACTCATTTCGATTTGTCATTTCAATTTGTATTTTGTGTGACGCCCCTCTCCCCTCTCATCGCAGAAACCCATGCTCCGCTTTCCTTTCCTTAACGCTGCGGTTATGAGCCGCCTATAAATACAAAACGTCGACGTGTACGACTACAATGGCACACAGCTGTCAGCTCTGGCCAAGAATCAGGCGGCACGTGGTGATATCGTCGTCGTAGTCGCTTTTGCGGCTTCCGCTGAAAGGCGGTACCACAAAACCGCTGTTGCAGTCGCAGCAATTACCCCAACCCACCCAACCACCACCCAACTAGCCCGCTCGCAGTGCTTTGTGAGCGTGGCATGCGTTAGGGATTTCACTTACCTTGCTTACTTCCTCTTTAGCTTGCCACTTCTTCACTTTTCTCTGGCGCTGCGTGTTGACGCCACATAAATTAGGACATCCCCAAGCTGATTGCGTGCCGCGTCCCTGACAATGGCCAACAGCCAAATGGCATCATCAGGGCGAACAACATCACATGACACGTGACCAGGTTTGCTGCAGGTGACTGCCACACGTTGTCACCAAACAAAAAAACCAACAACAACAACAACAACAACAAATCAGACACATACACACAATGCGTATAGCCACAGAGTAAAAAAAAATTGAAGATAAATGTTCGCCCTAAATCGGTTGATATTTTCACGTATTTCACGTTTTTTGACTTAGTCCTTGAACCAGCAAAAAAATAGTATCACACGCTTAACCCCCATCCTCAACCCTCGACCTCGCCCTCGACCTCGCCCTCGCCCTCGCCCACATGCTGCCCCTCAATTCCACGTCCAGTTTCAGCTGCCCCCCGTTAGGTTCGGCGATTGAGAACACTCTAAGAACTGTTCCCCATTTCAAATGCGCAAACATATTAAAAAGCAATACCAACAAAACATTAAACAGCAAAAAGAAAAACAACAAAATTTGAAAACAAAATCAAAAAAAAACTATTTGTTTTTCAGTTTTCATTCTGCATAGAATATTTCTGCACAAAATGTGTACTTAAAATACCAATGAAAAATATGAAAAGTTAAAAGCAACAAATATGAATGCTAGACTAGCAGATACCCTGTAGCCGGGCCTGAACTGGGTTAATACTCTGACGTATCAAAATAAATGGATACATATTCAATCTGAATATTAAATGTTTTTTGTATTTTTGCTTTACTTTTTCGAACGAAAATTAGAAAAAATTATAAATTATTAAAAGTTGAATTGAATTTTGTATGGTTGTTTTTTTTTTGCAAAACCTGTAAAAACAGAGAATTTATCGGAATGCAAAATTGAATTGTCAAACGAAAAAGTTAATCTTAATTTCGGAAACTCTACTGAAAAAATATTACTTAAAAGTTGTAAAGAAACAAGCAGAAATGAAATCATTAGTCAGAAGATTTAAGAGAAACCAATAAAATACAATTTTTAAATGCAAATATTTAAACTATTTTTAGATGATATCGGATACCTATTCCTTTTAGCTCATACTTACATTATTGTTTTTTGAATATACCCCTTTTTACACATTTTAAATGGCTATGCCAAAAACCAAAAAAAAAAAAAAAATCTTTTTTTGAATCGGGAAGCACGTCAGTTGAGTTTTGATACATATGTCTAACTGTATGTCTGTCTGTCTGCCTGTCTGTCTGTCTATCTGTCTGTATGTCCGTATGTCTGTCTGTCTGTCTGTCTGTCTGTCTGTCTGTCTGTCTGTCTATCTGTCTGTATGTCTCTATGTATGTGCATATGAGTTCTCGCGTGTGTCGCGTCGCGTTTTCTGACCAAACGCCAAAGATTTACAACAGCGCCCCCTGGCGTGCCGAATGTGCGTGCATGAGCACACCAAACTGAGTGTGTGTGAGTGTGTGTGTGTGTGTGTGAGAGTGTGTGTGTCACTCTCTGCTTGTGTGCGTGTGTATTTGTACTTGGACTAGTTTGGGCCTCCATTAGCTCTTAACCTGGCAATTTGCCCAGGCCCATGGGAATATGCATTATGACATGCCATGTGACAAAAGAGGTGGACAGTGGGGCAGGGGGCGGTGGCGGAACGGTGGTGGAATGGGAGGCGGATGCCGGGTATCGGGGTGTACTGATTTTTAGGGGTTCATTCAAAATATTTAACAAGAGCAGCAAAGAGAAATTGGGCAAGAGCAACAGCAAGAGCAAAAAAATGTCGTTGTTGATGCTGATGTTGATGTGGATGTGGATGTGGATGTTGGCACATGCAACAAGTTGTCATTTTCGTGAATGGAAGAGAATGGGAACATTGTTGTACGAGTACTCGAGCCTCTCGTGGCTCTCGTTGCCAAGACGTACCCATGGGCAGTTTCATAAGTTTGCGATTGTTTCGCATTCATTCACTTGCCAAAGTGGCTGTTGATGTTGATGTTGATGGAAACCACAGGTGAATGAACCTGGAAATCGAGTGAGTATCGAGTATATAGTATATAGTATATAGTATGTATATAAAAAAGGAAACGATTCATTGATCTCGAAATGCATAATTACGCGCATCGCATGTATCTGTTGCCCCACATACAATTGCAGCTATAGATACAAATACAGATACAGATACAGATACAGATACAGATACAGATACAGATACAGATACAAATACAGATACAGATACAGATATAGATACAGATATAGATCTGTTGCTATTTTGGTGTGTGAGAAGCACTTTGATTGCAACGCACTGAAATGCGCTGCTTCACGAGAGGCGGCGGAGGCGGAGGCGGAGCCGGAGGAAGAATATGAATCTATCTACACATGGCGTGGAGATCCAGAATATAGGTTGACAGAGTTGGTTAACTCACCGTTGGATCCTGACAGCGCGGACATTGGCACATGAAGTGCTTCGTCATGCCGAGAAACATTTTGCGTGCCAGCGTCGACCAGAGGAGCTTCGTGTAGGACATGGTAATTTCGGCGCCCATTGGTATCCGCTCTGTTGCCGTCACCACAATCGTTTCCCCATCCTCAAAGTGATGCGCCGCATTCGGTGTACACTGATGATTAAGCAGGCCGGCAAGCGGGAAGAGAGCACGTGCCACAACTTCTTGGTTATCGATGTGGAATCGGCTCTCGAAGGCGTTCGTATTGAAGGCGCAGACGGTGCGATAGAAGTACTCCAAAATTTGCGGGTCATGTGGGAAGTGGTCAAAGCACTCCGCGGCACGCTCCACCTCACGAATGTAATATCGATCCGCATTCGCCTGCATTGCGTAGAGGAGCTTCCGCTGCGGCTCGCTGAGGAAGAAGCAGCGCACCACGCTGAGGATGCGCAGTGCCCGCGGCTCAATGCTGCTCTTTGTTGCCTCCTTTGGCTGCCACTTGCGGAACAGCTGGCATTCGAGCGTGTGCTGCGTCGAGGAAGCACAATTGCCGCAGACGGGCAGGCCACAGCCGGCGGGACAGAGGGCAGAGGCATCGCTGTCGCCGGGTGGCTGGCGATAGCATTGGGTGCAAGTGCGCAGATTGCGTCCACGATGCGCCGTTGGGCCCACGAGGAGTGTGTGCTCGCGAAAGATTAGCTCCCCCTTAGCAATGTCCCGCACAGCGAAGATGCCACGCCCCGAAATGGGAGAGTCGGCAACACGAAACGATGGCGACTCCGCACGCAATGAACCCAAATGCCCATCGATCAGCGTGGCCAGCTCCTGCGTGGAGGCGCTTATCGCCATCTGTGGCACTTTCTTCGTCAGCTGCTGCGACATTTCCGCACTTTCTTTGTTCCTCTTATTGTGTGGGCTTTCACAATCGAATCGCAATAAATGTCGAACCAAACCAAACCAAAGCGAACCGAACCGAACCGAATCGAACCAAATCGAATCGAATCGAATCAACCTTTCTCACTCTCTCGATAATCGAATCGCAACTGACGCGTTCCCAATTCTGCCGATGTGGCTGATCTTGGCGATGTTGATGTCGATGCGGTTGATACAACGGCTCGCTCTGATTATATCACAACATCTGAGTATCTCAATTTTTAGCTATCTCACTACAGTGATGCCTCGACAGTTGGAATGCTTCCGCTCCAGCGGAAACAGCTCTTGCCTCTCCAACAGTATACACAACAGATGAAGAATAATGCATTCAAAATAATTATTTTAGTTTCTGAACAATTCAGAAATTATATTTCCATGTCAAACTGAGAAAACCAATATGAATCCAAATTAAATACCTCGTCCATTAAATCAATTCAAAAGGGTCTCCTAACAAAGCAGCTATTTATAATATCATTTTGACTGTAATCATTTGAAGACATACTCGTACATAAATACAACTAGGGATTTTAAGGATTGAACCAGTCTCCTTCGATACATAGATTGAATATTCCCAGCAAGCTCATACAAATTGGGTCGAAAATATTGCAATTCATGCATTGAAATCGAGCGATTGACTACTGTATTTCAATATCCGCTGCGCTCTGCACGATATTCAACCCGAGGCATGGAGGCAGCAGGCAGCAGGCAGCAAGCAGCAGGCAGCAGGCAGGTATCTATTATTAGTTTGCCTCACTCGAAGCGAGCGAGCAGCTAGCTGAACTGGCCTCTCCAATTTCCACATTTTCCAGTTGCCTTTGACTGCAGGCGGGTGGTAGACCTGTGGATGGGGGGTGGGCGATAAGCAAATTGGATGCCGCACAGTCGCCCGCCTAAAAGCAGGCAACACATTTACTGCAATATTCTTGTGCTGCAATATCCGATTACGTTGCGTACACGCTAGGGTGGCAACTGTGCCACCTGCAAATTACGTATACGCCGTGTCAAGTGCTTCACTGTGCTATGTACTTATATTTTCCCTTTAAGCTGTGTTTCTCGCAAATATTAAAGAAATATATTATATATATATATATGAAAATATTATGCATGCAAGCACGGAATTGGGCAGCTGCCAATTGCTGCGTAAACAGCTGATTGCACTTGATTCCATTGCACTGGCAGCAAAAACTGATGGAAAAACCTAATGACAACTCCACACCGACTCAATTCCAGCTACATTCAACTTGATTTCCTTTAATCTGAAAGGATATCTCAGAGTGTGCTTTCAAACCATAACCTTAAGGATCTCCAAAGGACAGCTCACTGGAAATATGATTAGCAAGTGACACACAAGAATTTCCGTTATTCGAGAACAACAATAGTTTATAAAACTCCAAAATTTGAGAAGTAGAAACAAAATGTTAGAGAAAAATTACACAAGTGTCCTTTGGACTATAGATAGTCCTTGGCCTACTGATTTGAATAAAAATAAAGAAGAACAAAAGTCACACAGGCAACCTTAAAGAGAAAATTGCTCGTAGCTCGGCCACAACCTTCCAGGTCATGGCAAGTTCTATGCCAAACAATTGATTTTCACCGGACCTACCAACTGGCCGAAGGACATTCGCAATGTTTTTGTAGTTTCCGAGGTGACCAGAATTTTCTGTTATCGATCGCCTTGCAAGTACAATTTTTACAAGTGTCTGGTTTATTGATGACGCCCTTAATCCTTCAGTGCAGTGGGTTCCTTGCGAATCTACAGCACCTTGTCCTTCCTTGTAATCAACAGTCTTGCAGCCAATTTGCCAATTAGTTGCCAATATGCCCCCAAAGATATGCCAAATCTTTTATTTCGCTTAAGGGCAATTTACTCAATGCACCAACCCAATTCATGTCACTGGTGCTACAAATGTATCCTAGACAGCAACCCTCGTGTCTTTTGGCTTGTATTTATCTGCTTGCTCCACGCTCGCATGAGCGCAACGTTCAGCCGATAATTAATTACATATGCATAGGAGTATACGAAATAAAGTGTCCACATTGAATTGTAACACTCGATATATATTTTATTTAAGTTATTTTTCTTGAACATGACACATAACGCGTTGATCATTTTAGGCTTAGTTTGTTAAGGGCTACTACTTCTAGTTATAACTATGCAAGTACAATGTGAATTAGGCACTCGATATGCACATACATGTAGTCATTGTGTATATAGTGTATATATATATTTACAGACATATATATATATACTTTTATATTCGCACATTTTCAAGTTAGTCAAAGATCAATTAACAATTTTGAGGGATTTTTGGGGCTCTGTAAATGCAGCTACAAGAACCAACTGACGATTAATTGTGGTGGGTTTGTTTTTTGTGGATGTTGCTCAACATATTCAATTGGATTGCTATATTTACATTGCACCTGAATGTGTGTGCGTGTGTGTGTATATATGTATGTACATTTATTTGCACGTCTTAAACATTAAATTTATAAATACAGAAATGAAAAAAAAGAGGAGAGTAAACAAAACAAAACAAAACAAACAGAAACAGAAACATATTTTTTGAGTGGTAGTCGAGAGGGTTTCGCAGTTTTGAGTAGTTTGAGGAATTAGATGGAGGATTACGGTCATTAATATTAAAATAGCATCAAATGTATTAAGATTAGTATAGTTTATGTTACACAATGCACGAACGTTGGATAACTCTATCAAAAGCATAATTTCCTAGTACTGATACCAGGGCTGGCGACGGACCCATTGCAGTCGATTGCTGGTGTGATCGGATCGTATCTTGATGCTGGCACCTTCGGCAGCACGAACCGTTTCCTTCACCTACACACACACAGAGAGAGAGAGAGAGAGAGAGAGAGAGAGAGAGAGAGAGAGAGAGGTGATTAGCTTGAGTATGTGTTTTTGTTTTAAGGTCGACTCACGCTCTGCATTAGATTCTGGGCATTGCCAACAAGCATTTCGGTTGCCTCGCGATCTTCATCGGATCCCTGGGCGCCCAGCATGGTCGCCTTCACTGTGGACAGTATCTTGAGCTGGGTGCCAATTGTTGGAATGCGCTCGCACACCTGCAACAGATTGGTGCGAATGCGACGATCCGTGCACTGGCGTGCCAGCTCCTTGGCCAGTCGCGTCACATCCTCCGATGCCTCGGCGATCTTCTTGGCTGTCGAAATGAGCTCACGCTTGCTGCCGCTCGAATCGGACAGCACCAGTTCGCTGAGACGTGCCATCAGCTTGGCCATGCGCCTGGCCGCCGCAATGATCTCGTTGTCCTTGGACGACCACTGGCGCACTTCCTGGTGCAGGCCACGTGCCGCAATCTGGAAAAAAGATCAAAGATCAACAGTTAATCGAGCCAAAGGAACGCGAAGTGAAGCTAACTTACAAGTATGGGCTGATTGGCATGAGGCATGGCACGGAAGACGCCCTCATCCTCATCATCCGTATCCGGGGGTGGTGGACGTACGGGTGCCAAGCCCTCGCGTGGCAGTGGTGGACGCGGTGGAGCTCGCTCCGCTGCCGTAAAAAAAAGAAGAGAAAGAGAGAGAGAGAGAGAGAGAGGGAGAAAAAGAAATGAGTAAACGAATTGGATTGAGTGCATGTATGAAAGTGTTGAGACACACCATTCTGATTGGATAGATGCAGGGCACTCAGTTCCGGTATGGGCGGTGGCAGCGATGTGGGCAATGGTGGCGGCTGCGGTGGTGCAATGGCATCACGCACCTCGCGCACATCGCCGAGCAGACGCTGGAATGATTTCTTCCAGGCGGCAGCCGCAGCGGGATCAGCGATGTTGGTGGCCACCAATTTGGCATCGCCAACCATAGCGGGCAGCGATCGTTCCAGATTTCTGGCGGCGGCATTTAGTCGCTCGGTGAAGATGGGATCCTCGGAATTATCCGCCTCCTGTTTGGCCACGAGAAGCACACGGTTAATGAGCCGTGCTATGTTCGACGTATTGTCCACCATCTTTTGGGGCTGACGTGCATGGATGGCATCCTCGCAGAGTTTGGCATACACCTGCATTTGCTCCTCGGACGTCTTGATAAAGTCTGCCGGATCGGTGGCCTGGTCGCAGAGTGTCCGCATTCGCAGCACAGTATCCGCATACTGTTGCTTCAAATTCTGCAGATGCTCATCGGCCGCCTTGCTCGCCGGATAATTCATGCGTATACGTCCGGCATTGATCAATTGAGGCGTCAACGAATCCACCTGTGCCGCCGATGACAACAGAATTTCGGCAATCTTCTTATTGCCACATGCCCCACCAGCCGCCACCATGCGCGACGTCTTCGAGGCTCGATCGCTGAACGCCTGCAGATTGTTGGACTTCTGATTGAAGTTCTGCTCGCGTCCGACCGTTCCCTCCGGCATCATAACTGCCTCGGTGAACTGCTTGAGCGGCGTGCTCACATCCATAAAGTCCTGCACGATGCGATTGACCAGCGCATTCTGTATGGCCGCCTTTAGCTCGTAGAGCTTCTGGGTGAGCTGCTTGGCCGCCTGCTTGGCTGCAGGTCCAGTGCCAGCTGCCTGTCGCTTCAGTCGCTCCACTTCGTCGCACAGCTGCATTATCTCCGCCTTCTGATGGCCCGGACAGCCCTCGGCCACCTTGCGTCCCTCCTCCACAATCAGGTTGATTGCACGCTCCCCGAGGCCGCCATCGTTGATCTCCGGATGCTGCAGCCATTTGACCGCCTGCTCCAATCGACCCTGAATCGTGTGCGCGGTCTGCTGCACACCGGCCTTATCCACGCCGAGCACCGCCTGCCGCACCAGACCCTGCAGCTCACCGAGACGGCCGCGAATGGCATCGGCCAGGCCCACCGCCTGGGGTGAGTTGCCCTTGCCATCGTGACGCAGCTCGCACAGATTGTTGGCCATGACGCTGATCTCGTCGGCCAGCTTGCGTATGGGATACGAGTCCTGGGGCAGGCAACGCTCGGAGATCTCGTTGGCATTGTCGATCACCTGACGCAGTGCCTTCTCGCCGACGCCGCCGCGCAGAGCATAAGGATTCGATAGCCACTCGTTGGCCAGTTCCATTTTGTTGCTAATCGCATTGCTGAGCTTCTTGAGCACGGTCAGATTGTCCAGTTCGCTGGTGTCCTCATCGTAGGTGGTCAGCTGGAGTACGCGTATAATCTCCTGCAGTTCATCGCTCATGCGGGCGGCGAGATAATTGCGATTCTCGGCCGCCTCGTCGGCACCCTTGCCCTGCTGTTCGACAATGTGTATGTAGACCTTCATGCTGCATATGAGTATGGGCGCCAGGGTTTTGACCTGATCGAGACAGCGCACCAGAATCTCACTGTGCACTTGGTGGGTGAGCTCCTTTTCGCGGGCGCCCACCTCCCGCGACACCTTGCTGAGGCAGGGTGAAAGATCCTTGAGGAACTGCACCAGCTCCTCCATGGTGCCGATGACCTCGGCAACGGCCAGATAGTCGAGCACCCGCTTGCATTCCTGTATGATCTTGCGCACCTCGCTCTCGTCGAAGCAGAGCAGCAGCGAGGAGGTGCCCTGCAGTATGCCGCGGCTTCCCTCAATCAGCTTCTTGCGCGCCGGCCCCGAATAGGGATCCGTGCGCAACATATCCGAAGCCTCCTCGAGCAACTGCGAGGCAGTCTCCACGCGATGCAATGCCGACGGCATATCCTGCCTCAGTATCTTATCATCGGAGCTGTTGATCGTCTCCCGGCCCACCTTCACCAGATTCGCCACCGCAGCCGACACCACCTGGACCGGCCGGCTAAGATCCGGCATCGCGTTGCCATCCTCAGCCTCCTCGTGTAAGATAACCAAGCGAGATACCTAATCCAACAGACCAATTATATATATCAGATCAATTCGTTCAAGTTGAAGTTACAGCTGAGTTCAATTCACAATTAGACCATTGGAAAACCAGAGATTAGTTAAATCTGCTTTGATGATCGAATGGGATAACTGGTCAAGTGATGGAAACTGGATCAACTGATTGCAATTGATCAAGCTTTCAAATACAAATTAAAAAACAAATTTCAAATCATATTTGGATTAAATAAAGTAAATATATTCTTAATCAGGAACAATAGGCGGTTGTCCGCGTGAATGAGACTTTAGACACCTTCAATCTGGTATAAAAGTTTGACAATAAAGTAGGTCAATCTATCTAGCAGCTGGGTTCATGGGATCTGGTATTTATTTTCTATTATTATCGCATTTCTACATAAATTAAAGCAAGTCAACTGAAACTTAAAATTAAATTATAAAAAAATATGTTTTTTTTGTCACTTTCAGCTCGCTCTCTCTCACTCCCTTTCTCTCTCCCTCACTCTCGCTCTCGCTCTCTCTCTCTCTCTCTCTCTCACTCTCGCTCTCTTTCTTTCTCTCTCTCTCTCTTTCTCTCTCTCTTTCTGTATCTCTCTCGCTCTATCTCTCTCTTTATCTCTCTCGCTCTCTCTCTCTCTCTGTTTCTCTCTCTCTCTTTATCTCTCTCGCTCTCTCTCTCTGTTAATCTCTCTCTCTCTCTTTCATCTCTCTCTCTCTTTTATCTCTCTCTCCTTTATCTCTCTCTCTTTTATCTCTCTGTCTCACTCTTTTATATCTCTCTCCTCCACTTTATCACTCTATCTCTCTCCCCCACTTTATCACCCTCTCCCTCTCTCCCCCACATTATCACTCTCTCTCCATCCCCCACTTTAACACTCTCTCTCTCTCTCTCCCCCACTTTATCACTTTTTCTCTCTCTTACTCTCTCTGTCTCGCTGATTACTTTAAACTGAAAGTGTGGCAAGCGATTGTCATTACGTCATGACCAAAAACACGCTCCATCACTCTCGGCCTCCTTTCGTGCGCAACGTCGATATACACGCATGACCATAACGAGATTGACGGACAGACAGGCAGACACTCAGATCGAATCTCGCACTGCGAATTGGCCGCCAAATGAAGCGTGGGTCTTGCAATTTGGTCGAAGAATTCGATTCGAACTTGGACTTGACATCAGCACCCGATTCCGTTAGCGGGTAATCTCGAGAAACCGCGACTCGGCATCGACCACATTCAACTTGCCATTGCGATTTCGTTTTGCTACGCGACTATTTATGCAACGAATGAATGAATTATAATCAAGTTTCATTGATAAGAGATTTATTTATGGAAAGCTGACATACATGTATATAAAAATACTTTTTTTCTCTCACTGTATATGTATATAGTGTACAATGTCCTGCCAACAGACAGACCATCAAGTATTCAAAGCCTATTCTTCTCCGTGGCTATTACCAACCTAAATCGCTTTTGATTATAGCCACCTGTCTGAAACCTCGTGCCTCTATCGAAATATTCAATTTGTTAAATCGGTTTATGCATTGAATCTGTTCAAAACTATATACATATATACCCATATAGCGAACATCCCATTACAAACACTATTCATTCCATTCCCATTCCCATTCCCATTCTGATTCCAATTCCAATTCCGATTCCGATTCGCATTAGCATTGTTCTAGTTGAAATATGCAGCACAATTGCCCAATTAATCTCAGCGCTTTGCGAGTCATTTTCTTGATGAATTAATTATGTAATCAATTTGATAAGCCCCCAAAGTACTGGCCCTGCCCCTGCAGCTGCCCCTTGCTCTCGCTTTGGCCCAGCGGCAACGTGGGTGCGTTTGTTCCATCATCATCAGCGGTGGTTTCGCTTGGGACACATTTGCTGACCATCTAAATTTAGTCCAAACCAGTTCATTATAGTAGTAGTATAGTATTATCTATATATGTCTGTGTGTGTGTGTATGACTGTGAGTGTGAGTGTGTGCGTATGTGTGTATCAATGTGTTGATTGATGTGCTGAATGATCATTTTTAATTCGTTTTGTTTGCTTTCTGCCAGCCATTCATCCACGGCAAGATCTGCTTCAAAACCCTGCCAGGTACCCCCACAACCACACAGCCCCCTCCCCTACCGTTCCTCTTCCTCATCAGTCCCACTATTCTTTCCCCAAAATGAACGATGACTCAGACAACACAGTTGGGTTTGCTTTTTGGCACACATTTCCCTATATCTATATAGTCTTCAGTCAGCCGCATCAGCACCTAAATACACCTACACCTTGTGTTTCGTGCCACACACACACACACACACACACACACACACAACCACCCCCTTCCCCATAGTCTCTTAGTGTTCGTTACGATCTATCAGCTCAAAACGGCTTCCACATGTTCGCCCCAAAAGAGCAGTTTTCTTCTCGCTTCTCAATGATTTCATTTTCCTTAGGATTTTTTTTTTTTCTTTTCATTTTGCTCGTTGTTTTTTTATTTTTTATGTTTGTATTTTGTGCTGCTATTTTTGGCATTTCACAAATCTCTTTCTCTCTCATATATATATATATATATATATATATGTATATATAAGTATATATACGTTTATATATATATACTTCTCTATCGACGCTTTGGCTTTTTGTTTTGTTGCTAACAAATTTCCATTTGTTGTTTTATTAAATGATCGAAATTTGTTCGCTTGTCCTCAGGCTCAGGTCGATGCAATATCAGCCTTCTTCGTCTTCTTCTTCTTCTTCTTCTTTTTCGTCTGTTGATATTATTTTTATTATTATTCTTTTTATTATGATTATCTGCCACCTTTTTTATTTTTAGCTAGGCACAATTTGTTAAGTAAGCATACAAAACATCAAGCAAAAAGACGCTTCATTAAGTTTGTTGATGTTTTTGCTTTTTCGGTGTTCACAAATAGAGATTTGGGTGTCATGAATTCTATATATTATTCGGTCTAAATTGATACACATATCATATATGTGTACATATACATGTTTACATAACGTTTCACAGCTGTGCTGATTATGTTTATTGTCAGGTGTATTTTAAACGATTTCGCATTTTACTAACAATTTTCAAGTTAATTTGCCAACTTAACTACCTTATAGAGGCACTTGTATATATCAACATAACTTATCTGTATAGCATAGGCATGACAGCTTTTCTACTCTAATCAAAATAAATGTATAGCAACAATTCCAATTTACTTTCGATTTCTAATGATATATATATTTCTTGGGGTTTATTTACCTTTTTGGGCGCCAATTTGCACACTTGTTATAGCTATGCGTGTTTATAAAAATATATATATATATATGTATGTATATACTATGCATGTTTGAAACTCTTTTAGTTGCTTAAGTCAATTTTTTGGATTGGTAGGTTTTCCATACGCTTACCTGCTGAGCAACAGGATCTAAAATGCTCTCGATTGTTTTTGTGTGGAAAACGGGCATTTTTGTTCAGTGACTGCTTAAGCTCCCCTCGAATGCCGCAATGTGTGTGTGCGTGTGTGTGTGTGTGTGTGTGTGTGTGATTAGGTGTAGGAATGGGTATCTATCAAATATCCTTTTCTTCAAAGCCAATTCAATGAGTGCTGAAATAAAGATTTAAATATTTATTGATATTCAAAATTCTTGAGATTTTAACAGTAAATTTAATGTAACTGAATATAAAAAAATTAAGCTATTATTTTCTTATATACAGCTTGACTTTGCAAACAGAAACAAGTTTTTTATGTAAGAGCAGCGAATGTGCATATAAATATATATATATATATATATATGTAGATATCCATAGGTGTACTGTGAGTGCTATCTTGACATGTTGAAGATTCAGGTCGCAGATAATGCGAGGCTGCCACCTGTTGAAACATGGTCACAAGAACGAACGCACACACAGGCACACATACAAATGTGTGTGTGGATGTATGTTATCTCCCACATATCCAAGCTGAGCAGCAACGAGAAATTCTAATGAAGCTGTACAATTTCGGACTATTTTCAATTCTCATAAATTGAAAAGATGTATTCTCTATACATATATATATATATATATATATATATACAAATATATATATTTATTTATGTTTGTACAGCAGTCGCTCACAAATCCGATCTTTTCGCAAGTATAATTTTTCACTATGAAAAATTAGTTCAGATTCAATTTAATTTTCGATTGGATTTTTTGGATTTTGTCGCAAACAACCACTGTAAACATTTTTGTGAGATTTTGTGTGTTTGTTCTGCTTCTAATTCTTATTCTCTTTTTGTTCTTGTTCTTATTCTTCTTCGTCTTCGGTGCTGAGAGTGTTCGTTCGTTCCTTTCGTGCGACTGTTTCATTAATGATGACGCACACTGTGAGCTCATTGCGAGACATTTTCTGACTCTGGCCAAAGGTGGCATTGCGGGGGAGGGGGAGGGTGGCTGGGCACAACCAGACACAACAACACTGATGACGCACTGTTTACAAACGTGAGGGGTATTTTCGAGATAATATTATTGGTAGATCGATATCCGCACCCTTCTCTACTAATACTCCTAATTGGCAATTGCCAATTTCCACTTGGCATTTGCAGTGAAAGTGAAAGCCTGGAGAAGCCAAAAGACATTGAAAATACGACTTCCGCATTAACAAAAAAAAAACACACACATACGCACAGGTGGGTGGGCAAGTGTGTGGGTGTGCTGTATGTGTTGTCTACATCAAAGCAAATTGGCGCCAAGGCGTTTCGAGCACCTTGCTAAAATAGAAAAAATAAAAGCAATACAAAAAAAGTGTTCACAAGCTACTCTGATCACATGCACTTGAAGAAAAAGTGTGCGTAAGTCAAAAGGAGGGATGAATACCAAAGCATTGGAAAATATAGTATATCTAAAATAATGAAAGATAATGAAAAAAAAGCTAAGACAATTTAATATTGCTCTTTTATGCATGTGCTGCAGCATTGTTTCGCTTAGTGTATGCGTGATTAATATACAAATATGTATATATCTGTATATGCCACATATGGCTTTTAGCTTAATTTTCGATTGATTTTTGCGGGAAAAAATTGATCAATATTAAAAAAAAGCTATAAAACTAAACTAAAAATTCATAAGAGCAAAAATATTTGAGTTGAATGCTTGTGTGTGTGTGTGCGTGTGTGGGACGGGTGATTATTGACTGACTGTTGCCATTTATGGTTAACAAATTGTTGCACAAATATGCCAATAAATAAACACGCACACACACACATACACAAACGATATCGGAGCAGATGCCTTAAAAACTATTTAAAACGCGGCTCATCTTTAAGCAGTCAATCCATATAAACATATTCTTATCGAAATATGCGCTTGTATGTTTGTATGTGTGTGTATGCGTGTGTATTTGTATCTGTACACTGTCGACAGCGAAGCTCCAGCAATGCAACAATAACAACAGCAGCAGCTAAGTGCAAATTTCTGCGGGGCAGAGGGAAAATTGTAATTGTGGTTTTCTATTGTGTGTACACATTGCGTTTTGATTGATTTTAATGTGCCGAACAATGAAGTCAGAAATTGAAAACAGCAGCAGTAGCGGCAGAAGTTGCTCCCACATTCCCCATGGGGCAGCTAGCTTACTGTTCCCACTGTGGTCAATTTACAGCTACTGAAATTGAGGCAGCGATCGCAGCATCCACAAAGCGCGCCAGCGCACAATGATGCGCGCGCGCGTGCTGCGCTAAGGCAAACTAAACACATGCACAAGTCCCAGTATGTGTGCATGTGTATGTGTGTAGATGTGTGCACATAACAAGATGTTCATTTGTACGCATATTAATTTATTTAGGGCAGCCAACATTTGTACTTGTTGTAAGCAAAGACACACACAATATATATATATATATATACGAATACATACATATATATATATATACATATTCATGTATGTAAGCATGTTTAGATGAGTGTTTTTTACATGTATTGTTTTTATTTCACGCATATTTAGCTTTTATTATGTTTATACTTTGGCATTCCAACGTAGGTAGCAACAAACACCTAACACACACACCCATACGTTTGAATAACATTGTCAACAATTTGCTCACAGAAAAAAAAAAAAATCAAGTAAAACTCAAAAGCACAAAACAAAACTGCCGAAGCCTGATGACAAATGCAATTCAGTTGCTGATTTAATGCGAATTTTGACAATTGAACGATTCATAACATACACACATAACTGTAAATGTATATATATTTTATATATAGATATATACAATGTATATATATGTAAGAATATGAAGTGCTTGTTATTTACTTTAAACTTTTGCCTTATTCACTGTGGCTGTCGCCTCTTGCAGCGGCTTTCACTTGCTTGCCCGACTGTTCTTTAAATACTAAAAAATGATTGGGGGCCACAATCTACCTTGCGCCGATGGCGACGACGACGACGCTTTTGTTGTGCGCTACGTGCCTATCTTCTTCTACTTCTGCTCTCCATATCGCCATCACTTCTCTTTTGGCGCTCAGTTTCAACATTCTCTCGCGGTGCTTGTGTGAGTGTGAGTGAGTAAGGTACATTCTCCCCACACGTTATTGGTATTGTTGTTGTTATAACATTTATTGGTATGCTTTTGCCTCGGTTTTCATTAAAAATGCCTCGTTTTATCACATGTATAAATGTGTACGTTAGTTTAGGCAGATCAACATATCTTGCTTCGTTTTTTTTCCTGCAATTAATGCTGTGAAAAGGCAAATATGTACAAATAAATCCCACAAACTTTCCGCAGAAACATGATCACTTTCTTTTTATAAAATAAAACGAAAAAAATTCGAATTATAACATAGGCAAACTGCTACTCATAACAGCTGCTATTAACATACGTGGTATTTTTACAATATTTTTGTGTGTTGCGAGCTGCCAACTTGTTGGAAAAATTTCTGCCAAATCGAAATTGCCCAACACTGGCATAAATACATACATATACATATATATACGTAACTCATACAAATTAATTGAAGGAAAAATTGGAAAACTAAATGATATGTGCAAAGCAAATTTAATTTAACATATTGCTTTCGTGCTTTAATCGGAATGCTTTGCGAGTGCAAATATGTAAAACGACGCAACGCGTGTGCAGTGCAAGGCGAATCATAGCAAAGCAAACAATACCAGCAGGCAGGCAGTAGCAGAAGCAGCGCAGCAGCAGAGTCAGAGGCCGATCTGACGTGAAAGAAAAACGACGCATGCAGAACAGAAAATGCCTCAGCCGTGTTGATTAATTAGCAAAAAGAGTTCCATTGCAAAAGTAAGCCGCAATAATGTAAGGAAATCACAACTTTCCACACTTTTATCATATTTTCTACATGCATTTTGCGCTAACAGGCGACACAAGTAAGTGTGTGCGTGTGTGTGAGTGCCTTTTGTGCGGGTGTGAAAGAGCACGCAGCATAGCTGTCTGTCTATGTAACTGCCGTCGTCGGTGTACGTCTATATATATACATATATATATGCATAAGTATCCGTATATATGTGTGTGTGCATTTGTCTGTGCAATGTGCAAGCAAAACAATTACAATTTTATAGAACGAAGACAGCTCATGTGTGGTAAACGTTGTAGATTATGTAAAAAAAAGAGAATTCGCTGTTTCAAATTGCAAGCAACATCGCTGTCAAAAAAAAATACAACAAGCACAACAACAACAGCAGCAGCAACAAAAACATTGGCTGTTAACAGCGACGTCGCAGTCGATGACGACGTCGACGCGTCGTGCGATTTGCTTTTTGTATGTGTTTGTCCGCACCCAAAAAAAAGAAAATAAAATAAAAAAAATAGATCCAAGCAAATAATCAAAATTTTAATCAAGTATATCATCGGAAAATTGAGACACATGCACCAAAGAACAAAAAGCCATCACATTAAAATAAGGAACGGCAAACAAAGCTGCATTAAACGCTGCTTTTAAGCTATAAACGGAAAAGCGAAGAGTGAAGAGACAAAAAGACGGGTCGAATGCAAAACAACCGACACCGCACACACACATGCATACGCTTATTTATACATACACGCATGTGTGTATGACCGAGACATGGCTGACTGTCAATGTGTGTGTTTATGTGTATATGAAAAAATAGGCGTGTTACCGATTCGCTATTAAACAAAAAAAAAGTCCAAACAAATCAAACACATAGTTTAAACAATTAGCACGATTCTAAAAGCCTTAACGAATCGTTTCATTCAAACAAATCGCATGATTTTTGCCGAAACAGTGACAAGAAAAGAATACTAAGTGCTGCAACCCTTCTTTTTTTTTTGTTGGTGTGCATGCGGCGCTGGGCAGTGAATTAGTACCGCTGATACTTACATATCCATGTCCATTATGAATTAGCCAGCTTCCATATAAATATATCTGTGTGTGTGTATATGACAGATATGCACGTGTGTTGCTCTCCCTCTCTCGGTCTGTTCACCTTGCATCTAATGTAGAACATATGTGTAATTTGAATTAGGAAGAATGTCGGATTATGTTATGTTATTATGTTAGGTGCGAAAACTATCTCTTCGGCATTTCAATTAAAAAATGCGTAGCTGGATGATGTACCGTTATTTGCTCAAATCTGAGTGCCAAAAATATAGAAATATAAATAACATACTTTTGATAAGCGGCTTCTTGTCGCATAACAAACTGAATGAGATATGAGTGTGCGGATATGCGTGTAAGTGTGTGTGTGTGTGTGTGTGTGTGTTCAGTGCTTGCTTCTGTATATATGAAGCAGTCGCTAAATGAACGAAGAACGAGTGTGTGAATCACTTGATCGATTTGAATGCGGCAAAAGAACTTGGAGACTCCTTTTATCACGCACAGACACACACATACACACAGCTTATATACTAATATAGTTTTGTGCTCTCCCACACGCATGCACACACACACACACACACATACATATGTACAGTGGCGGACACCTTATTTGGTGGATTGTCAAAGAGAGAAAGTAATTGCCTGCCATAAGCTAATCATTCATTATTTTTCAGAAATTCCAAAGACCGATGGTAGGTACATATATTAACCACCAAAATTTATATATGACCCCAATAAACTGGGGTTTCCTTACCTACTAGGTAGGATTATGTAAAAAAGTACCCTATTTTTAGGGGACAGCTTATTGGGAACTGGTACAAATAAAATAATATATTTGGCGTATAAAAACTTAAATACAAATGTTAATACTTAGTATTACATCCTTTAGCCTTAACTACTTCCCTTAATCTATTATTCATCGAAGATACCAGCTTCCTGGTAGATTCTAAGCTGATTTTGCTCCACTCTTCCCGCAGAGCATTTTTGAGGTCTTCTTTGCTGGATATCCTGTGCTTCCGGATGTTATTTTCCAGCAGAGCCCACAAATTCTCAATGACATTTAAATCTGGAGACTGGGCCGGCGGAACTATCATGTGGGGGCAGTTCCTTGTGAGCCAGGACTGTACTATCTTGGCCTTATGCTTGGGATCGTTGTCCTGGTAGAACCGGAAATTATCTCGGATTCCAAGCTTCTCGGCACTTTGGAGTAAATTTTCCTTTAGTAAGTCGAGGTATACATTCTTGTCCATTGTTGTCTCAATGAACACCAAATTCCCGACGCCGGCTGCCGAGATACATGCCCACACCATGACACTTCCTCCGCCGTGCTTGAATGTTGGCCTTAAGTTTTTGGGATTCAGCTCAGTATTGGGCTGTCGCCACACCAAACTCTGTCCGTCAGAGCCATAAATGTTGAATTTGGACTCATCAGCAAATATGACTGTGTTCCAGAACTCCAGATCCTTGTCCAAGTGGGTTTTGGCGAACGTCATCCTAGTCGCTTTATTTTTCAGGCTTATAAAGGGCTTCTTCCGTGGAACTCGGGCATTAAAGTCATGTGTCCGCAGAAACCTGAGCACAGTTTCCACACAGCACCTTTTCCCCAATTCATCCTGCACCTGTGGAGCCACTTTTGGAGCCGATAGCTTTGGAGATCCCCCTATTATCCTGGTGATCCTTCGCTCCTCCTCTTCGGTGAAAATCTTGTTTGGTGCCATTCTGGCCTTGCCCTTAATCCGATTGGCGTCGAAGAAGCGCTAAATGATGATATTCACAGTTGAGTTGCTCAGATTGACCATTTTAGCTATTTCGCGATATGAAAATCCGTTTTTGTGGTGTTCCAGGATGAGTTTCCGTTGCGCAATGGTAGTCCGTTTTCCCATAGTCCTTGTTGGCTTATTGCACCCGAGATGCAGGTTGAAACTAAACTGACTACGAAGGATTGATCTATTTATACAGAAAATACTCAACTTTAGGTAAAAAATCCGGGTTTTATGGCACCCAGGTGTCCACAATGTACCAGTTCCCAATAAGCTGTCCCCTAAAAATAGGGTACTTTTTTACATAATCCTACCTAGTAGGTAAGGAAACCCCAGTTTATTGGGGTCATATATAAATTTTGGTGGTTAATATATGTACCTACCATCGGTCTTTGGAATTTCTGAAAAATAATGAATGATTAGCTTATGGCAGGCAATTACTTTCTCTCTTTGACAATCCACCAAATAAGGTGTCCGCCACTGTATATTTGTAACTTTCAATTAATTTCGTTTGCAGAAGAGTGCGCAGCAGGCAGAAGGAAGCGGAGATTACAATTAAAAACATCAACAACAACAAATCCAAAGCAAGAAAAGCAAAGAAAAGAAAAAAGAAACGAGTTGTCAGCTCTACTCAGAGAGAGAGAGAGAGTTGTTGGTGTGTGTGTTTGTGGGCATAACATGAATAACAGAGATGCCTTCGGCACGTCCTGGTAGTCTCAAAGATCCGGAAATAGCCGATCTATTTAACAAGCATGATCCGGAGAAGATCTTTGAGGATTTGCGTGAAATTGGCCATGGGTCGTTCGGTGCCGTCTACTATGCCCGCTGCAATCTCAACAAGGAGATTGTCGCAATCAAGAAGATGTCCTACACGGGCAAGCAGAGCCAAGACAAATGGCAGGACATACTCAAGGAGATACGGTAATTATATTTGTCCTATATTATAATATTTATTATTATTATTATTATTATTATTATTATTGTTATTAATATTGTTATTGGTATTCAATTATTCAATTGCAGCTTTCTATGTCAATTGAATAACCCAAACACAATTGAATACAAGGGCTGCTATCTGCGAGAGTCGACGGCGTGGCTGGTGATGGAGTATTGCGTGGGGTCCGCCTCGGACATCATTGAGGTGCACAAGAAGCCGCTGCACGAGGACGAGATCGCTGCTATTTGCTTGGGCGTACTGAGCGGATTGAGTTATTTGCACTCGCTCGGTCGCATCCATCGGGACATTAAGGCCGGCAATATACTGCTCACCGATATGGGCGTTGTGAAATTGGCCGATTTTGGCAGTGCAGCGATCAAGTGTCCGGCGAATAGCTTTGTGGGCACACCGTATTGGATGGCGCCCGAGGTCATCTTGGCCATGGACGAGGGCCAGTACGATGGCAAAGTGGATGTCTGGTCTCTGGGCATCACCTGCATTGAGCTCGCCGAGCGTAAGCCCCCATACTTCAATATGAATGCCATGTCCGCACTTTATCACATTGCCCAGAACGAGTCGCCCACGTTGCCGGTAATTATCGAACGATCGATAATTATCGATTGACCCTTTTATATATTTATTTATTCATTATGTAATAATTTGTTGTTTGGCTTTGCTTTGACAGAAAAATGACTGGTCGGACACGTTTTGCAATTTCGTGGAGCTCTGTCTGAAAAAGATGCCCGCGGAGCGACCCTCATCGGCAAAACTGCTGCAGCACTCGTATGTGACGCGTCCGCGCTCCGAGACGGTGCTGCTGGAACTGATCGCGCGCACAAAGTCGGCGGTGCGCGAACTGGACAACCTCAACTATCGCAAAATGAAGAAGATACTTATGGTGGACACATGCGAAACGGAAAGCGCCATCGGCGATACCGATGACCAGCAGGACGATCATGCCGGCGGCGATAGCAGCAAGAGCAATAGTATTACTTCCGAACACTCCATACACTCCGTGGGTGTATCGGCGGCCAGTAGTCAGGTGAATTTACAGATTGGAGATGACTTATTCACCTCAACACTTCTGATTCGTTTCTGATTTGCAGAGCTCCTCGTCGAATTCGATTCCTGCGGCCGCGGCGCAGAATCACCACCATATCGGGGCTCATTATCATCAGCAGGTGGCCGCTGTTGCAGCCGCCATGCACCATCAGCTGGAGCTGCAGAAGCAGCATCTCAGCAACTGGTCAACTGTACCCCAGCAGCAGCAGCAACAGCAACAACAACAACTGCAGCAACAACAACAGCAGCAGAACTCATCATCTGGTGCTGGATGTGGCGCTGTATCGCGCAACTCGTCGCGTCATCGCAATCTGCCACCGTTGCCAAACATAATGCACTCCATGAATAACAATGTGACGCCCACGAATTCGGCTTCGGTGGTGCCGGCGCCAGCGCCTCCGCTATCGGTGATGCCGCACCTGGGTGTCACTCTGGGCTCAGGAGGCGGAGGCGGCGCTGCTGGTGGTGGAGGTGGTGGTGGTGGTGGTGGTGGTGGCAGCACCGGTGGCTCTCCGGCTGGCGGGGACCATCGCATGCCCGGAATTCAGCCACGTTATCTGGCGACACCGGCCGCACAGCAGGCTGTTTATGCGGCCACCTCGGCATCCTCGCAGCAGGCCATCTCCAATGCGGTCAACGACCATGGGCCCAACAATTTCGCCACCATCCGAACGACAAGCATTGTCACTAAGCAGCAGAAGGAGCATATGCAGGTGTGTACAATACACATATACATACGTACATATACAGATATATATATATATTTACATACATGACACCAACAACAAAAACTCATTATGATGAGCGCGCGCGTGTGTGTGTGTGTGTAGTTGTTGTAGTTATAGTTGTACTAGTTGAAATGGATAGGGCTGCTACGTGTCATTCACATTAAACGATCGGCTGACTTATCGAAGCCTTATCGATAAATGATGGCTTTTTATAACTCTCATCTCACTTCTCAGTCATTTCACTCATATCGTTGTGTGCTTTACTGTATGTGTATGTGTGTTTGTGGGGTGGATTATTTCACCATGTTTGCGTCCTGTCAGCAATACTCCCCATTGTGTCATAGTTCCCCCCTCTCCCTTCCACACAGTCACAGCTGTCATTTCCTGCCTGTCGCTCTCTCGTTCTCCAAATCGATCGTTTTCGTTCTAACTTTTCCTCTCTCTTCTCTCTTTCTCCCTCTCTGTGGACAACCTTGTTTGTTGCTGTTGTTGTTTATTGTTTGTATTTCTACTCTCCAACAAATAACAAATAGGCGCGCTATAACTTCTGTTCCCAACTGTGCGGCGGCTGTTGCACTTGCTTCTGCTGCGGCAGAGGCAGCGAGCCGGATGCGGATGACTTCTTCGCTGGCCACGATGACGGCTTCTTCCACAAGGCTAAAATTAGTAGCAGTCCAAAGCAATGCCAAACTTTAAATCATTGTCCCTGTGTGATCTCTTAAAATAACTAAATACGAAAACAAAAAAACAAAAAATAGTACATTATATAAATATATGTGTGTGTATTTATTAATGTATGTGCGTGTCCTGTGCGTTTGGGTCGAGTCCATGACAATAAATATATATAGATATATATATATATCAATAAATATATAAGATAATTAATGCAACAAACGGAAGACTTATTTGCAAATTGAGTGCATCCACAACAAACAGTAAAAAAGCACACACATAGTCACACACACACACACACACAATTATCATTAGAGCTGCGATCGCATCTGCCCAATCACAAGGCACTCACACTTTCTCACTCACACTCGCATCACTTTGCTCAAATTGTTTTCTATGCTGCTATTCCTTCTTCCTTATTTGCTTGCTACACTTTACTCCACTCTTAACTTTACTTCACTCCCACACTCTGCACCTGTCCTGCTTTTGCCCTCCCCCTCACTCTCTTGCACTGTTTCTCTCTCTCTTTCCCTGTCTCTCTTTGCTTGCTTGACATTTGACATCTGACAGCAGCGGCGAGTGCAGAACAAAAGCCGGCATTTTATCTTTATCTTTTGCTTTATAACGCTGCGTGTTTTTTTCTTCCTGGTTTTCATTGTTAAAGTTTTAGTATTAGGTTTGAATGTTTTATTTGTTTTTATTTCATTTTATTCATTTGCACAGCAGTGCCGGCTGTTTTTAATAAGTATGATTATTCCTTGCTTCAAATTTGCTCGTTTTGAGGTTAAGAACGAATGGGAGCTTAATAGAATCGTTGTAAGTTATAATAATTGATGTTGTTGTTGTTGCTCTTATTGCTGTTTCTGCTGTATCACCTCATACACACAGACACGTAGCTAAAATGCACTTTTGTTTTCCATGTACAATATTTGTGTGTTTTGCCTGTTAATTTGTGGAAATGCAGGAGGAGATGCACGAACAAATGTCCGGCTACAAGCGGATGCGGCGGGAGCACCAGGCGACGCTGCTGAAGCTCGAGGAGAAGTGCAAAGTGGAAATGGAGACGCACAAGTCGGCGCTGGACAAGGAGTATGATAATCTGCTGCATAACTTTACCAGAGAACTGGAGCGCCTCGAGGTAAGCCTGCTGTATATTGAAAACAGCAAGATCAACACTGATACTCATTTTTCATATTGCAGGCCAAGCATCAGCAGGATGTGGAGCGGCGCTCGAAGCAGACAACAACGGCCGAGAAGAAACTACAGAAAGAGATTACGCTGAAGCAGGAGGGCGATCGTAAGGTGTTCGATTTGAATCGCAAAAAGGAATACAAAGCGAACAAGGAGCGCTGGAAACGCGAACTCTCAATGGATGAGTCAACGCCAAAGCGACAGCGTGATTTAACCTTGCAATCGCAAAAGGATAATCTGAAACAGCACGAGGCACAGGAGGAGCAACGCATGCTGCAGGCTCAGAAGCAATACATTGAGCTAGAGATGCGTAAATTCAAGCGAAGACGCATGACGCATCAGCACGATCTGGAGGATCATCTGTTGCGTGATGTGAGTTGCACCCAAAAATTATATAAATTAAATGTAATTAATTGAATTGAAACACTCGATTTGCCGCCAATACAGGAGCTGAGCAAGAAGCAACAGCAGCTGGAACAGGCCCACGCCATGCTGTTGAAACACCACGAAAAGACACAGGAGCTGGAGTATCGCCAGCAGAAGAGCGTGCATCAATTGCGCGAGGAACAGGTGAGCGGCGGCGCCATCAACTGCTATATAATATGTGCTTCACTTAGTTTATTAATCCTTCAATGCCACAGATAAACAAGCAGCACGACACGGAGTTCCACAATCAAGAAGACTACATGGATCGCATCAAAAAGGACCTGCAGCGCAAGCATGCCCTCGAGCTAAGACAACAGCCCAAGAGCCTGAAGGTAAGCGACGAACGATCGGCTTTGATTTAGAACCCATCATCCACTGGGAATGAACTATAATTGTAATTGAAATTGGAATATCGGCATTTTCAGCAAAAGGAGCTGCTGATACGCAAACAGTTTCGCGAGACATGCAAAACGCAAACGAAACAATATAAACGCTACAAGGCGCAAGTGTTGCAGACGACGCCCAAAGAGCAACAGAAGGAGGTCATCAAGCAGCTCAAGGAGGAGAAGCATCGGAAGCTCACGCTGCTGGGTGAACAGGTGAGTGTGAATCTACATAGATATTGATGTAGATATAGATATACTATTCATATCTTTATATCATTATCCATATCGATTTTGAATTTGATTTGCAGTATGAGCAAAGCATTGCCGACATGTTCCAAAGTCAAAGTTATAAACTGGACGAGAGTCAAGTGATCGAGTGCCAACGTACCAATGAGCAATTGGAATACGAACTGGATATGCTCAAAGCCTATCAGAACAAGAACAAGAAGCAGGCGCAGGAGCAGCGTGATCGGGAGCGTCGCGAGCTCGAGAGTCGCGTCAGTGTACGGCGCAATTTATTGGAGAATAAGGTTAATATTCTATCACAATTACTATTATTATTTTAGTAGTTTTTTTACAACAATATATCGGACATCTCCACATTTAGATGGATGCCGAACTGCAGCAATTTAATCTGGAACGTGCCGAACGTTTACGCATGAAACACGAGAAACATGCTAAAGAATTGGAAGCTTTTGATAATGAATCGATAGCCTTAGGTTTCAGGTATGAATCACTCACACAAACACCTATGTTAATTATATATATTATATATATATATATATATATGTACTTGCATATATTACAGCACTTTATCACTAACGGAGGTATCACGCGAAACCTACCCAGATGAGGAGGGCAGTTTGTCTGGATCCATGATTAGTTTAGCGCATAGCAATAGTTCAACAAGTTTTCCGGCTGGTTCCCTATAGCATAGGCAACAACAACAACAACAACACCAACAACACCAACACCAACAGCAACAGCAACCATATAGTAATATGAACTATTATAATTTTAATGGAAATTTTAAAACAAACATTACAACACCAACAACAGCAGCGGCAAACAGATTCCGACACAAGCAACTTTAACAACAATTACAATTAATAATGAAATACAAAGACACTCGCTGTTTTTGTAGCAGCATTCATAACTTAATGAACAATCAAATGAATTAACGAATGGCAAAACTTAACAACAAAAAACACACGCATAAACATTTTTTAAACTTTTCAAACAATAACAAGATAAAGCTGCAATCATTTTATATTAAAACGTACTCAATTCAAGCAAACAACACCGACTAATAAGTTAACTGAACGCGATTGACTACAAAAACAAACAACATGAAAAGAAACATAAACATAATACATAATAAATAATACAACTATATAATGCAAGCAAAAAAACAAAAAAAAAGGCAGCATAAATACATAATTTGAATGTAAGCATAAAACAATATCACTAATAACAAAAACTACAATAACAACCAACATTAACAACAACAACAAACAGACAACCGCAAGCAACATCAAAATTATCGATGTACTCGTATATCGACAACTATACATATACATGTGTATATGTATGCAAATGTTTAAGTTTTATTTTGAAATTTTGATATTATTACATAATAATTTAATTGATTCCTTTGTTATCGAAAGCGAATTGCAAAATTCTGTAAATGTGTAAATGCTCGCAATTCGATCAAGAAACGACAAACAAACAAACAAAGAGAGAAAAAAAGCGTCTTGAAGAGACAACATCGGTATAAAAAAGGACCTCTTTATAAAGTTGTGGACAACTCCAGAGCCCCTGCGTAGAGGTGGAGGAGGTGCAGTCTTCATACACAAGCTTGTGTATCAGAGATAGAGAAAACGATCGAAGCTCATTGAGTATGACTTCCCACTGCTAAATCAGTCAATAAAGTAAGCAAAAGAGAGAGAGAGAGAGAGAGGAAGAGAAAGAGAGAGAGAGCGAGAAGCAAGCAACTCTCTCCTGCCATGCCCAGGAGAAACAAGCAGCTAGCAGATTTCAACACACTATTGATTGAGCAATTGCTTGGAGCCATTTTTGCATGTTGTTGAATTCGAAATTTTCTTTTTCGTTATGTTTTCCTTCGGACTTGCTATATAAAACCAATATGAAAACACACAATATAAATAATAAAATAGTAAACAAAAAGCAGAAAAAAAAAACAACAACTAAAAGTAAGCCTATTATAGACTTAATTAATGCAAATTGCAAAATGCTTAGTCAAAAACAATAAAAATTGTATAGAAAATTAAATGCATATGAATGTTTAATTAATTACAATTTATGTTTATCTGAGAAGTTCTTTTTTTTTTTTGTTGTAAACATACAAATAAATATACACCCAAACACACACACACACACACACACAGACATACACCCACACACACCGATGATCACCGATCACAAGTCCCAATCTTAACATATAACATTTAATACTTGTAGAAATGCAATTTTTATTAAACAAAATGATAACAAAAAAAAAAAAGGAAAAGCTGAAGAAAAACAACAAATACAAAACAAAAAAACATTTTTCCGTTAGCAATTAATTAATAAAGACAAGAGCGAATGGGATAAGTGCATAGATATGGAAAACAGAAGAAAAAAAACTCGTAATATAATATGATATGCGATATGAGTATATGATAATGATCATGAATGTGTATTAGTATTAACTAGTTACTTTTGCATCGATCTATTAAGGAGATAACAACATAAAACCGAAATTAACAAATGCAAAGAAATAACTTTATAAACATATTTAGGCAGAGAAGGCATTAGAGAGAGAGACAGAGAGAGAGAGAGAGATAGATAACAATAGAGCAGCGCTTTGGGAAGTGGGAAACAGAGAACACAGAACATACATATGTAATATTTTTTATGTTTATAAAATTGTTTTTTTTTTATTATTATTATTATTAAATTGTATTTTTGAAGAGGAAAACGAATAACAATTAAATTGATACACGTCAATAAAATAAAACATAAAATAAAAAAATAAAAAAAAACAATATTTACATATATAAGCATTTTTATTACACTACTCAAGATGTGAAGAGAACTGAACAACAATAAAATAATGAAAACGAATCTGTACAGACAGCATTTTAGTCTGATCAAATTTAAGCTTTCAGAAATTAGAGAAACTTTCTCTTGCTTGTAAACATAGTATTATATACATATATGTATGTATATAGCAAATAATATTTTTATCTTTTTACCAAAATGTTTTCATATACACTTCATTTGTAAAAAAGTCGTTCCCCTTCAGCAGGTTGGCCTTGAATTGAAACAACAGTTGGTTTATTGAACTCAATAATGCTGTATTAGGTTATTTATACACACCGATGTACTATATAATTGATCCAAAACTATAGACTATATATGCTTTGTGATGTGGCAACAATGGGCGCAGCATTCCGCAACCACTTCAAATTAATTGTATTTATAGCAATCCATTTTTGGTGTTTGTGGCACGTTGCATCGACTGTTGCCCCCTTGCAGTTATATCTGGGTATACAAGATTTGAACTATACTTGGTAAGTATGTTATACATATATAGGTCAAAGATTGTGCCATGGATATAAAGTCTGTGTATTTAGCTAGATTTATTTGTACACAGGTACAAAGTATATATATATATAATGATATAATGATACATATATATATATATATATGCCTAAGCACATAAGGAATTTTAAAAGCTTTTGCACTTACAAACTGTAGATATCTATAAGAAATATATGTGGGTATACATAAATATAATTATATGCCGGCATACATAAATGTGTAGATATATATATACTTAGGGGTTTACGAAACACACACACGTGTGTGTGTTCGCTTCTTGTGTGTGTGTATGTGTGTCTTTAAATGGTACACTCTGAATTCGCATTGTTTTATATAGGTATTTGTTTATATAATTATTCATTTGCTTATTCTGGTTGCTGATACGATCTAAAGCCAGGGCTGCGCTTGTGCTCCATGCGGAACAGAAGGGGTCAGGGCCTCTGGAGAGAGGCGGCGTTGCGTCCGCGCGTCAAGCCGCACGCCTTGCATAAATAGTGTGCCTCCCAGCGGCTTAGGCGATGGCTTCACAAGCTCATCAGGCTGTCGAGGAATGTGTGTTTGTTGATCACTTTCGTCGTCGCAATTAAGAACTCCACATTGTTGTCCTCCTGGGCGGCGAGGAAGCGCAACGCTGCGATCTCGGCGAACGTGCATCCGCCAACAAACATGACGAGGACAACGCGTCGTGCGTGCATCAGTGATGCCTCGTTGGGCGTAGCACCGACCACCGGCCGCCCACCGATCCCAATCAACTGCACCTGAAAGTCCTCGAATGTTGGGCCGGGTAAATTGTTGATTTGGCTCTTGAGCGTCTGCCAGCCGAGTGGCTTCAACGAGTGTTCGACGAGCCGTGCGGTCAGCGGTGCATAAAAGCTGTGCACATAGCTAATGTCCCGTGGATTCACCTCAACGATGTCATCGACTGTCAGATGTAGGGTCTGTGGAAGGAAGGCAATCATTAATTACTTATTGTATAATTTGCACTCGCTTGTCGTTCATTGTTCAGTTCTTACCTTTCGGAGCACGGCGTAAGCACGCGACTCTGTCTGTGTGCGCAGGAGTCCAGCCTTCTCTAGGTTGCTGATCCTTAGGAGCACCTCCACTCCGTAGACCTGGGCCAGTTCACGCTTGTAATAGTTGAGGACACGCTCCTTCAGGCCAGAGCCGGCCGCGCACTGCAAACAAATCAGACGCAGCACGTTCCGTAGCTCGGCCCGGCATGCAATCTGGTCCTCAATGTAGGCGCTCGCCCTGTCAATGTCGGCACAGATCATGAACTCCTGCTCGGCGGCCAGATCATCGTTGAATGAGTGAACGTTCAGATGTTCATCAATTAGACTGGCAATAGCCGTGTGCTCGGACGTTGCCTTCTTATGCTCCATTAGCTCCGGCAGGCGATCCACAAAGCTCTTAATCTCTTGCACCGACTGTTCCTGCCGATTCACATTCATCTGCCACTGGATGGCCTTCACTTTGAGCGCCAACATTATTCGCACCTCGTTGAAGTTTTTGTTGCGTAACTCGGCATACAGCAGTTTGCCGGAATGCAGCATGATCTTCTTGCGATCTGTGTCGCCTAGCAGGCTCCGTTCGGGATCTACGCTACCACCGCCACCTGCCGCATCTCTGGTGCTGTCGCCACCGCTGGCAAAATACGATGGAAAATGCTCTGCTGGGAGGGTCAATTGATTTTGGCGAATGCCAAAGAACTCATCGATTAGGCCCTCGTAGGTGAGCTGAGTTGCCAGCGGTGTCAGAAGATCGATGCCTCGATCCAGCAGGATGAGTTGATCGATGGCGCCCTTGTCGCCATTGTACAGCGCCTTCTCATCGATGGCCAAATGTTTGGCATGATCCCAAACAAGTTGGGCCTGCACACCTTTGCCATAGATCTTGGGTATGCGACCGTAGAGTCGTTGCAGCTGCACTAGCCCAATGGCCGCTTGGTAAAGCGATGTGGTGTCGCCATCGACACATACATCGCGATATCCACTCGCTGTCTCCATGCTGACTAGGTCGGAGTCTAGCGGCAGAAAGTTCCACGCAAGCTCTTCGATGCGCCCAAATGCACCTATCACCTCCTTGTTCTCCAGCTTCTTGATGCACATGCACGAGCGGCGGGGCACGAAGACGATGTGAAACTGGCGATCCGCCTGTGTGTTTGCCTTCACATGGTTTGCCAGGTGATCCATCAGCGATGGCTGTGGCCGAATTAAGTAGATTATGTTCTGCGACTCCTTGGGAAAGTGCTGTTCCGGCTTCAGGGATAGCAGCTTAATGCCCCGCTCTGTGAATATTTTCGGTTTCGCTATTAATCCCAACGGACCGATCATGCTGTCGTCCAGCACAATCAGCTTGGTGCCCTTGATGGACTCCAGCAGTTGCACCAGATCTCGACAGGAGTTCTCCTGCAGCAGCTGCAAATTGACTCGATGACTACGCAAATATGGAAACATGACTAATCCTTGCCCGGCTCTCTTTATAATTGTCTTTGTGTTTCGTTTGTAGTCGAGCGATTGTGCAGCCGCTGATGGCGTTCTCGGATCTTCGAACTTCCTTCGCCTTCTAATGCCTAGCTAGCTGTAGTGGTATCTGCAACGCCCACAAGCCGCACTGCAGTTCGGCAAAACAGCTGTTCTGAAACTGCGCAGTGAACAGTGCTTACACACCTTAACTGAAGTAAATTTATTAAACATTCAATTAATTTTACGAAAAAACAACAATATCAAATCACTTATGCTAAGTAAAATATCATCTACTGAATTTGCCATTTTTATTTGGTTACATTGTGATAACATGTCTCGATTAATATGTTCAAATTGAAACTATATGAAGATGCTTACACACTTGCCAAAAGCAATCGATAACACATCTCAGTTGATTGAAAATTACATTTTAGTTCATTTTTACGTGGGAAGAGATTAAGTTGCAATCACAATCAAAAAATTGATGGAATAAACAACCTGGTATTTATTTATTAACTAGCATTTCAAATTATTATGTTCCTCGGAAAACGATTAAAAACAAAAACAAGTAAGAACAGTTATGTTTGTCACGCGATGGATATTCGTTTTGAAGAAATGCTCATATTGAACAAATTTTAATTAGATATTTTCTAGTTCTCTTTTTAATGTTTCGTAATATTTTAGCAAAGACAAAATTTTCAAATAGCTCTCAAAATTTGTGTCAACAACTCCATTTATCGATAGGTGCTTGATAGTTTTGACAGTCACAGGTACGCAAATTTGTTGATCATCTCTACGAAATATACAAAGACAATATACTGGCAATATTTAAGCGAGTAATAGAATTTGGGTCTGTTGTTTGCGACTCGGGCAATTAGCCGGAGCAGAGAGTGAAGCAATCAAAAAGTTTTCCATTTGCCACACTGATGGCATCCAAGGGTAATCATAATTTCCGACAAAACCGGGCAATGCAACAACCACAACGCTCAAATTTACGTGCCGCAATCGCGCCGTACCGAAAGCCATTCCGGCCCCAGGCACAGGCGCAGGCACCGAATCAAATCATGTACTCATCCAGCCAGATGCCCAGCGATCCGCTTTACATAGACTTCAATAACCCGACGCCAGCACCACCGACGAAATCCGCGACGCCAACCGGCAACTCTGGCTCTGCACCGGGCCAGGCAGATGGGGGCAAAAAGAAGCCTCTAAAAGGTAAGCAGGTCAAAGGCAACAAAAACCACCAGCAGCACCAGCAGCAGCATCCGCAAAACATGCAGTATGCGCCACAGATGCAGATGCAAATGCATGGCAACAATGGCTGGGTACCGCGGTTCCATCCGCCGAATGGCAAACGCTTTGATGAACCGATGCCGCTGCCGAACCGAGGCCGAATGGGTGGTGGTGCTGGAGGAGGACCATCGATGCGCGGCGGCGGTCGTCACATGATGGGTCCCATGGGTCCAGGACCCTGCCCAATGGGTCCACGTGGTGTCCTGGGTCCAAATGGTGGCGGCCCAATGCCGCCATATCCACCAATGCGTTTCCTTGCACCAATGCCGCCCATGCGCTGCCCAATGCCACCAATGGGTGGCCCACCGCCTCCGCCATTTATGGTTCGCAACGGACGTGGCGGTCCCAACCATCCGCCGCTGCCACCGCCGCCGCTGATGGGACCGCACAGGATGGGACCACGAATGCCGTTACGGAGCATGCCACCAGGCTGCCCCGTCCCAGGACCCTATAGCATGGGCCACATGAACGGCAATATGAACGGCGGCAAAATCAAGAAGCCAAATCCCAAATTGATCAAGCAGGCGGTCAAAGGCAAGAGCTCGATCAAAACGCTCAAGAATTTGGTGAATCAGTATCCCATTGACAAGCCCTGGGTAAATGATGAAATTCGCGCCGTTCACGACACCAAGCTGGACATTGAGAATCGCCTAAAGGGCAACAAGGACGACGACCTCTTTGCCCAGTACAGAGTGCAGCGGGACAAATTCGTTTCCATGTATGAGGCGGCGCGCGAGACGTATCTAAAACAGGAGGCCGCCACCGTGATGGCTAAGGTAACGTTCAATATTTTATCCAGAAAATATAAATATATTTTTTTTCATTCACTATACCGGCGGACACGAAAAAAAGTTAATTTTCATTACAAATCTCGACTTTTTTCATGATAGCCAAACACAGAACACACTCAGACAAAACATTACATCCACACTCACACACACACAGACAAAACATTACATCCACACTCACACACACACACGACAGATTTGCACAACAGATTTGCTTAGGTTTTAGTTTTGAGTTTTGAGTTCCAAACTCTTGTAATTGAGTTAACAAAGTGCTTCATTAGTTAGTTTGTAGGTCTATAGCAGTTATGCTATATATTTTTTTTTTGTTGTTTTTTTTTTTTTTTTTGGTCTGCTACTATATCGTAGGCATACATCAATACATTATTCTTTTGCAGGATGCCAAAGACAAAGACAATGAGAAAAATGCAAATTCAAATCCGAACGCTGCCGCTAAGGTCGGAAACACAAATGATGCAACTATTCCACAAGTCCAAGCAAAAACCAAAATCAAACCGAATTAAGTGCAAATAATGCAGAGCAACACCTACAGCCGCCACAGGCGATTAACAAAAAAAAAAAAAAGCGGCTAACAATTAAAAGAGAAACTCTTTTTTTTTTTTGTAATATCAATTTAGATTAAGTTAATTTTGTTCGCCTAGAATATTTATGAATTCGACTCCCCTCCAAACGAAACATAGAAACAATGAAACAAGCAAGCTTAAACACAAAAATAACACTAGGAAATATGAAGTTTAGGAATTATTATACAATTTTTGGTTGTATCAACAATCAACAAATCAAATAATAATAATAATAACGAGCAAATACAGCCAAAAAACAAAAAAAAAAACAAAAAGAAAATCAAAAAAAACCACCAAACTTTTGTGTCGAATCGTTGATTTTTGCGACTGAGAACTGAGCTTAATTCAATAACTGTAACGCAAATCGAAAACAAATGAAATATTTAAATAGCTGTACATTGCATTAAGTTGTGCTTCAATGACAGTATAAAAAAAAGAAGAAAAAAGTCTTGGACTTGATTTTGTTTTTTTTTTCTTCTCCATTTAAATGTATGTATGTATTATTACTGTTAATTCTAACGTAATGTAATGTGAAATGTAACGTAAAGAAAACAAACAGAAAACAAACGAAAACTTGCAATTTTGAGCGCCAGTTTGTAAACTAGCTAATATTTGCACTTATCTTTGAAGACTTTCCTTATTGCTTTTGTTTATTTTTGTTTTAAATTGAATTTAGCGTAAAAACCACATCAACAGCAACAACAAAAAGAAAAGGGAAAACAACAAGGAAAAACTTCAAATGAAATTATAACTAAAGTTTGGCAACTGAATGCTTCTTGTCTTGATTACGAATTACACTTTGAAAAAAATCAACTAATTATTATGATACACATAGTATTTGCTTAATTGTATTTTTAAATTAATTCTTAAAAATTACAAAATTAAGATTTAAGTTAAACAACCTCAAAGAGATTTAGTTAATTAATGTATCATCCATCGTGTGCATCGACGATTTGTTTTTGTGTTTTTTCTCCGTTAGCTAAAAAAAAAAAAAAAAAAAAAAAAATTATAATAATATTCGCAATTGCATCCCACAAGCACATCCCACGCAGCATAGCTTTATACTGTCCAAGTTTCTTAAGGCCATCCTATCACAAACTAACTAACTAACTATCTAACTACACATCTACAACTATATACTATAAATACTTATTGCTTCTAGATCAAATCAGTTTTGCAATTCTTGTGTACATACTTATATATACTTACATACTACTATATATCTACATACGAACAAATATGTATACTTATGTCTCCTGAGATTATGTAAATGCTATGAAAACCACAACCAACAAACAAATACATAACTTTATGCAAAATATACAAAAAAAAAACACATACACATATACACATACATGCATACATTCTCTACAGATATCCAAGATGGGCGCGAAACTCACGATATATATATATATATATTTAAGAGTTTCGACATTTTCATTGTTGTTGTGATTCCCAAGTCAGTGAAATACCTTAGGATTATTGCGATTATTGCGATTATTGCATGTAGTTACTATTAGCATTAATTTGAACAAGTCGTGCAGAAAAGATATTGATATAAAAGATATAGTTATATCGCAGCCCTGGTCCAAGCATTTGAGCCCACAACCATAATGACAGGCATTTTAGTGACAACTTTTACAAGAAATTAGCTCCTAAGTGTGTGTAAGAAATCGAAATGATAAACATAACCCATTGCAATACCATACCGTATCCGTTTATGGGCATTAGTATTATGTCTAGGATATATATATATATATATATATATTCTCCTACTACTACTATACTCCTGTTTCATATCAACAGTCGAGTGTATTCGTTTCTATACAAAAAAAAAATAATAATAAATAGAAAATAAAAAAACGATTTTGTTCATATGTATGTCTGAGTCGGATCAGATCAGGCCACTTTACCATGCCACCGGATTGTGAATCTGTGAATTTTATTTCAGATATATTGTATTGAAAACGTATCTTGAATAAAATCACCATAAATTTGATCGGAAGTTCAGGAGTTGCATACAGTGGCTCACATAGAATCAGTTAGTCTCTCCCAGAGCATTCAATAGCTTGCCCAAAGATAGCTTAGCTTTAGACGATGCAAAGTAAGATTTTCTACTATTATGAAACTATTGCCACCCCATAAATCCATCCTACTGTCAAGGACATATTTCTAACAAGTCAACGATTATTGTTGTTGGTAATTATTGTTGTTGTTGTTGTCGTTGTTTATTGTGCATTATCTATTCGAATTGTCATTCAGGTTTCATGTCGGGACCATTTCTAATTATCTCTCGACAATTGATTCAGAAACAAAGTTGATGCTGACACATGTTGGCCAAGATGGCCAGACACAGGCAATTGTTGTGATAATCCTTAAAAATATCTATCCATGTGAACGATTCGATGACATTTGATAATTGATTGGGTTTTATTAATTTTCTTGCAACATAAAAATAACTAAAATAATCTGTCCTTTCGTTTAGAAGGTGCAATGGCTGATCGATTGATTACTTAACGGCATTACCGATCCACCCCAAACTCCCATATCACCACCTTCCTTCCCCAAGATATCCAAGCAACCAAAATGCCCATCCTTCTGCAATGGTCGGCTCTCAAACAAAAATAAAGAAAATAAACACATTTTGCAAATGCGACAAATAAAAACTCGAAAAAAAAACTTGAATGCAATTCTTTTGGGTTGTCCTGTTTTATTATTATTAACCTGATATATATATATATATATATGCATAATGGTGAGAAGGTGTCTGGACTCAAAACATATGCCATATGAAAGCCAACGACGTTTGACACAATGCAATACGGAAGAGAAATAAACTGATTTGGATACGGAGACAGAAACCAATCAATATGGAACTGAGCATTGGAGTCATGGGCATTGCAACCCATATCAAGTTCATCACTGTGTTGGCTGTGCGCCGTTCAGCGGTCAGTGCGGTTCGTCACCTGCTACTCCAGCTGCACAGGCTTATCCAGGCTCTCAGCGACTTATTCGAATCCGACGACGTTTCTAGGCACTATTACCGGAGGGGCGACTCTGTCTATATGGCACTTTCATTGATGCTCCACCTACTTGGCTTCACACTGCTGCTCTCAATTCCATTCATTTAAAGGGTATACTAAAATTTGTACCTCCATCAAACTATCTTACTTTCTTTCTTTCTTTACTCTAGTAACTCCCTTTTTTAATTTCCATTTTACTTCGATTCAAATACCCTAGTCAAAACCACATTTGATCCTCTATGTACGGTGGCGGACAGCTTATTTGGTGGATTGTCAAAGAGAGAAAGTAATTGCCTGCCATAAGCTAATCATTCATTATTTTTCAAAAATTCCAAAGAACGATGGTAGGTACATATATTAACCACCAAAATTTATATATGACCCCAATAAACTTGGGTTGCCTTACCTACTAGGTAGGATTATGTAAAAAAGTACCCCATTTTTAGGGGACAGCTTATTTGGATGAGTATAAATAAAATAATATATTTGGCGTATAAAAACTTAAATACAAATGTTAATACTTAGTATTATATCCTTTAGCCTTAACTACTTCCCTTAACCTATTATTCATGGAAGATACCAGCTTCCTGGTAGATTATAAGCTGATTTTGCTCCACTCTTCCCGCAGAGCATTTTTGAGGTCTTCTTTGCTGGATATGCTGTGCTTCCGGATGGTATTTTCCAGCACAGCCCACAAATTCTCAATAACATTTAAATCTGGAGACTGGGCCGGTGGAATTATCATATGGGCGTCCTTCCTGACGAGTCAGGCCTGTACTATCTTGGCCTTATGCTTGGGATCGTTGTCGTGGTTGAACCGGAAAGTACGTCGGATTCCTACCTTCCCGGCACTTTGGAGTAAATTTTCCTTTAGTACGTTGAAGTACACATTCTTGTCCATTGTTGTTCCAAAAATCACAAAATTCCCGAATCCGGCTGACGAGATACATACCCATGTAATGTCACTTCCTCCACCATGCTTGACTGTTGCCTTTACGTGTTTGGGATTCAGCTCAGTATTGGGCTATCGCCACTCATAGCTCCGTCCGTCCGAATCAAATATGATGAATTTGGACTTATCTGCAAATATGGTTGTGTTCCAGAACTCCAGATCCTTGTCCAAGTGGTTTTGGCGAATGTCATCCAAGTCCCTCTATTTTTCACGCTTATAAATTGCTTTTTCCGTGGAACTCGGGCATTAAAGTCTGTGTCCGCAGAAACCTGAGCACAGTTTCCACACAGCACTTTTTCCCCAATTCATCCTGCACCTGTGGAGCCACTTTTGGAGCCGATAGCTTGGGAGATCCCCTTATTATCCTGGTGATCCTTTGCTCCTCCTCTTCGGTGAAAATCTTGTTTGGTGCCATTCTGGCCTTGCCCTTAATCCGATTGGCGTCGACGAAGCGCCAAATGATGATATTCACAGTTGAGTTGCTCAGATTGACCATTTCAGCTATTTCGCGATATGAATATCCGTTTTTGTGGTGTTCCAGGATGAGTTTCCGTTGCGCAATGGTAGTCCATTTGCCCATACTCCTTGTTGGCTTATTGCACCCGAGATGCAGGTTGAAACTAAACTGACTACGAAGAATTGGTCTATTTATACCGAAAATACTCAATTTTAGGTAAAAAATCTGGGTTTTATGGCACCCAGGTGTCCATAATGTACCTTCTCCAAATAAGCTGTCCCTTAAAAATAGGGTACTTTTTTACATAATCCTACCTAGTAAGTAAGGAAACCCGAGTTTATGGGGGTCACTCATTCATATTGGTGGTTAACATATGTACCTACCATCGGCCTTTGGAATTTCTGAAAAATAATGAATGATTAGCTTATGGCAGGCAATTACTTTCTCTCTTTGACAATCCACCAAATAAGCTGTCCGCCACTGTATATATATAGATATATAAAGTATTTATTTTTTTACCATCTGCTCTACAGATATATATCTATCTATTTCAACTAGTGGAACCTGAAGATCCTTTCAAATCAAGTGCTTTATATGTACTTTAGTTCCACATTTTCTTTGCTTTTTGAGTAAAAAAAAAAACTTAAGCTACGGAAAAGTCTTGTAGAAAGTCTCCTTAGAACTAATAAAGATTATGTTGTACCTAGTTATTCGCTGTAGATTTGACACTTGGAATGTCATTTCAAATTAAATTAGTCAAAAACCATGTCATAAATCGAATAATTTTCAAATTGTAGCCTTATTCAAGGCTAAAACTAAAAAAACGACAGAAAATAAAAATAAAAATAGCGCAAAAAATTCATATTTAAATTTGATATTTTAATTTTAAAGAGAGGGAAAGGAAGAGGAGGCAGGTGGATGGGAACAGTGCCCTTGGTTATGCATCAGCTGCAGCTAAAGTAGAAGGAGGAGATGCTGTCGCATCAGCTGGATCTGACGCAGCAGGCAACGCATGTCCATCCACATCGTTGTCCTTTTGCTTCTTCCACATTTTGGCGGCGGCGAGCAGTTTGAGATTGGGTCGCGCCATCTCATCCTCGGGGAATATATAGTCGAAGATCTCCTCCCAGCCTTCATCGACGCCATCCTCAGAGACGATCTTCTGTCGCCGCTTAATGCGTCGCGGCATCTTGTCCAGTACCTTTTGAAGTGAATGCGCATCGTTGACATCGCGCTCGAAGTCACGCCACGCCTCCAGGAGCAGCACACGCGACTCCTTGTCATTCAGCTGGCGCAGCATCTCGTTGGCACGCTCGTAGATGCGGCGAGCTAGGCGCGCGTTCAAATCGGCATCGGCATCCACCCCATCGCCATGGCTGTTGCCCATCTCGAACTTGGCAAACGACATCCAGACCTTCACATGCTGCGTGCGCTCCAGCAGGCGCTCGTAGAGCTGGCGGGCCAGCTCCGTTTCGCCAAGGGCGACCTCGAAGTCAATATACGCTTTCCACAGCAGCTCTGGCATGTCCAGGCGCGGCTGCTGCACGGCCAGCTCGAAAATGGCACGGGCACGCTCCGAATCGCCGAGCAGATTCTCCAATTCAGCAAACTTCATCCATGTGACACAATTCTCAGGCCCAAACTGCAGGAACTTCTCGTAGAGCAGGCGACAGCGATCGAATTCACGCATCTGTATCTCCAGATCGATGTAGCCCCGAAAGAGTTTATCCCGCGGACATATGCCAATGGCCATGCCGAGCGTCTTTCGCGCCACCTGCAGCTCCTTGCAGCGCAACTCGAACTGGGCGTACAGCAACCAGATTTTGCTGAATGTGAACTGCTTGTGGGGTATCAGCTCGAGACAGGTCTTGTAAACTTGCCTGGTGCGCTCCGTGTCCCCTGCTTCGAGCTCCTCGTAGAGGGCATAGTTGATCCACATGTAGATGTATCGTCGCCAATAGTTCTTCTCGTTCGCCGGCGGCACATTGGCAATGGCGCGCTCGTAGGTCTCCCGTATGAGATCCTTGTCGCCCTCAGCTTCGATGAGGCGTAGATAGTCGAACCATGCATCATAGTTGGTCGGATTGGCGGCCACCTCCTGCTCGTATTGATGCTTGCGCTTCGACACAATCACATCCTCAATGCCCGCCCGATCGCCATACTTCTTCTCGTGTATCGTATATGCCTTGAAGAGCTCGGGGGTGCGCTCTTTGGGCAGATGATCCAGCGCATATTTGTAGATGATGCGCGCACGATCGTGCTCCTTTTGGCCCTCCTCGAACCGTGCGAACGCAATGAACAGACGCTCCTCAATGTAGTCATCGCCAAAGAACTCCACCGCTCGCTCAAAGACACGACGCGAGCCGTGTATGAATCCGTGCGTCTCCTCGAAACGGGCAAACTTAATCCAATTCTTCACATCGGGATGGACGTAGACGAAACGCTCGTAGACCTCGCGCGCCCGATCTATCTCCTTGTAGCGCAGCTCAAAGTTGACATACGTCTGCCAGGCCTGCTCCTCCGGCTGCCATTCCATCCAGCGCTCAAAGACCTGCCGAGCTCCAGCGACATTCTCCAGCATCTCCTCCATATAGGTGTACTTGTACCAGAACTGATTGACACGCGGCATTATGGTGACGGCCCGATCCCACAGATTGCGGGCGTGATTCACCTGTTTGTTCTTCATCTCCATTTCGGCATATTTCAGCCAGATGGTAACGTTGCGATGCTCGTTGTCCAACGCCCGCTCCCATATGGAGCGCGCACGCTGTATCTCCTGCTGCTGTTCCTCCCATTGAGCGTACTTGATCCAGTGGCTGACCACCATGCGATTCTTGCGTAAATTATCCTCAAATGTTTTGCGCTTTCTTTGCTGATAGTCGGCTAATTCGGCGGGGTCTGAGATTTTCTGCTTTGGCGGCGGTGGCAGTATCTCCAAGTCACGCTCCTTGGCCTCGCGCAGCAGCTGCTCCGCGGTGATTTGCACCTCGGCCGGCGCTTTATTTTTCACCTAAAACCAAACGTTTATGTTGCAATAATGCCGGAATTACTTGGCTCACTTGTTCTACATACCTTTGCCACCTTGGGCATTTTCTGTGGACGATCCATGTTCTGTTTTGAGTGCAACTGTTTTTAAAATTCAGATTAACAACAAAGTTGAATTAAATCGGTCTTTCGCATACTACGCGTTGAAGCTGATTCCAGCATAAACACACTATTGGCGATGTGTTAATTGTCAATGCTGCTTCTTTCCATCAGCTTGCCATTCACACTTCGCCCGTATTGTTATCGAGTACATTTCGATACCAAACTGCTATGCGCCGATAACGCGTTATGAACGTATTTAAAAAAAAAGTATGCAATTCTTGTTGAATATTTATAAGTACTAATATAAAATAATAATATGACATTACATTTACAAGAGATGGAATTACTAGGTAAATATCTCCAAATAACAGAACTAATAAAATAAGCACCCCTTTAACAAATTCAGTTTAGTAACCCTTTAAGGGACAATCCCAGACTTTAATTATTAGATACAAATAAACATATGCATACATAATATGGTCAATATAAAAGCTACACAATTAGAAACAAATTACACAGTACAAAAAAAAATAAAATAATAATAAATGTTTCAGGTGATCCCTGCTCAGACCACTTAATTAAATAGTTTCCACGATTTTCCGCTACGCTTCTCGGGCTTCTCAACTAGCCAGTGATTGGGATTCATTAAGTATTCTCTGAAAAATGTAAGCATTACTCAGTGATACACTTTAGATAATGAGTGTCTCATATGTTTACCGCTTCTCGAGCAGCACCTTTTGTGTCTGCTCCCGCAGAGTGGCCAGCGGCCCGGCGAAGCCGCCATACTCCTCGGGCAGCATCACACACGGCACAAACGTGTACAGTGTGTCAATGCTGGTTGTGTGAAAGCGTATCTAAAATGACAATTTAAGTGTAATTATATTCGACGATAAGAGCACGCGATGGTGTAAAGAAACGCACCAGCTTGAAGACTTCATCGCTAATAAACGGTTTCACCACGCTCACAATGCGATCGATATACGTGGGACAGTTGACCATATGAATGGCCTTAAGCCGCACTGGGAACGCCAATTGCAGGAACTTGATGTAGGCTCGCAGCGTGCTAATCGTCAGACGCGATATGTGACGCATCGTGGTGCCCTTCATGTCGAATATCTGCACCTCACCTTCCGACAGGACCTCGGGACGAGCCGGATCATCGACCGTTATAAAGCGACAGTCTGTGACCATGAAAAATGCTCTCGTATCCTCCGTGTGATGCATCTGAAAGTAATAACGGAACGGAATTTAAGAAGATAAGTATTTGCTTAAAAAGAGATTAGTATTTGCATTTCTGACTGGTTTGACTGCTTGACACATTTCGAGACTTGATGAAAGTTCTCTCTGCATGGCCATAAATTATTCGAATTGAACATTTTTAATTGGTAAGATTACCTTCGACGGTTCAAAGTCTCTGAAGCAATAGAGGGAGACTTTATAATTCTCTGGTGTCAGACCGGGCAACGGTAGAATATCCCTGAAATCGAAAGTTTAGCCAATTTATAAAGTTTGCGATGGGATGCAAATCAGCTTACGCATAGTCAAAGGTGCGACGACTGTCATCGTCGACTGGATCGCGCTTGATAAACAGATGTGGATGCTTGTTGCGCAGCGCGTAGTTCACCTCAATGAGCTTCTTGGTGTCCTCGACATTACCGTACATGCACTGATAGAAGCGTCGCAGCAACAAAGGCTCTGAAAAATGAAAGAAATCAAGATTAATACATGCACATAATTTCTATACATTCCAGCGGTTGCCTTATGACGTAACAGGCGCCCGCAAGCTGACTACCAAAATGGGCGAAATGCTTCTCTGCCTGCTAACGACCTCATTAAATATTATTGAATACGCATATTAGGTCAGTGGCAAGAGCAGCCAAAACGAGTGTTGTGTTTACATTAGCTGGCTGGCAACTTTTCAACAAGCCCCCATACTGCGTTTGCAGTATGCAGCCAGCCCCTCAACCTCCCTCAGTTGCGTCTTTTTTGGCATTACATCAGCCGTTGTCGGGGGCATCCCACTTGATATTTACCAATTTCCTGTGGCAAATTCTCATTGTCGCGAAACCACACACAGAGCTCGGCCAAATTACGATCACGTCTCAGCTGATTCTCACTTTCACTATCGCTGCTCATGCTTGAGTTATCGTATCGTTATCGAAGCGAAAAATACTCGTATTCGAATTCGTTCTCCCGAAATCGATTTTCAAATGTGTGCGCCGCAGCAAATATTGTGCGTACCGTTTCGCTGGAAGCCTGCGGCCAAACTGACTGGGCGAGTGTCGCCTTTAATATTGGGTAACATTATTATTCGTACATATTGTGTACATATTTAAATGTGAATACTGATTGATATGGCGAGTACGTACATATGCGCGTATACAAGCTCTAATATTTACGGACTCTCGACTCTCGAGCCGGCAATTAAACACGTACATATTTTAATTGCTTTCCGCTGCCATTTGGCATATTGTTGCCGGTTAATAGTGCCTAAATTTGTATCTTCCCCATCAGTTACAGCTTCTGCGCATCCACTAATCACCTGCTCGCGCATAGAATTCTCATACAGCCCCCGAAATTTGGTCAACTCAAACTGAAAATGAAAATGAAACCGTTTGCCACAATTATTATCAATTGATAACTGATCAAAAAGCAATATCATTCGGTAGGGTTACTAATGAGTTATACAATGAATAGTCAACATTAGGCCATGTCTCCGCTCTGAAATATTAAGTGTTATATGCACACTTGCCATAAATATGTACCTACATTTGATGGGCCATTCGAAATTTAAACTCCGCAAGCAGAATCTCTTTAACATACTTGGAATGGCGAGCGGGTGCATCATTTCTGGAACGGCGTCAGTTCGGTGCATCAGCCTCATGACAATGATGACATTCATAACGATGCTCAAATATCATTGAGTACAGAAAAGATTTCATATGGAAGACTAAGGTGACTTCATGCAGAATCTTCACACATCTTGGGGCCACCGACAGGCTCTGTAGCTGGCGACTAAGAGACTGAATTGTTGGTTAATTACTTGCATTGGCCAAAATCGACTTATAAAGATTAACACATTGAAGTCATTTTGCATTATAAAGAAGTTGAAATGTATTTATAAATATTTTTTAAATGACAATACATTTTAAAATAAATTTAGTTTCAGCCAAACCCAAATTTCTTGTTCTTATTCCTTACATGGGGTATTATAATTTATATAAAACGATATGTGTCGCTTGTCAGTGTGTACATGTGAAACATATCAAAAAATAACATTTCTTTTCGCCAAAGGGCACTGTGCGTCTTTTGCACGCGTATTTTTGTGCAGGTTTCGTGGGGAAATTTATAGTCTTCTGTTGTGAAAATACTTGAAAAACAACTGCAATCATGGCGCAATTCGACCTAACACGCATTAATTGTCAATATTTGGACAGACATTTGACTTTTCCGCTTCTGGAGTTTTTGTGTGGCAAGGAGATCTACAACCAGCAGGAGCTGCTGGAGTACATTCTGGACACAGTGAACAAAACGAACATGATCGATTACACCATGGACACGCGCAAGCGTCTCAATCTAAGCCAGGATATGCCGGATGAGTTGGTCCAACGCAAATCCGATGTACTGGCCACATTGAAGCAGCTGCAGAATGAAGTGGCGCCTATCATGAAGGCCACCGACATTCTGAAGAACGGCGAGAGCATGAAGGATTCGAAGACCTTTGTTAATGCCCTGCAAAAGGACTACAACTTCAAGGTGGAGCATCTGGAGAGCGCCTACAAGTTGGCCAAATATTTGTACGAGTGCGGCAACTATCAGGAGTCCACTTCGTATTTGTATTTCTGCCTCATTGTCATGTCGCCCAATGATAAGAACTATCTGAATGTGCTGTGGGGCTAGTTGGCTGCTGAGATTCTAACCCTCAATTGGAATACCGCGCTGGAGGATTTGACGCGTCTGCGTGACTACATTGATAGTGCCAATTTTTCGACCATTCAGGCGCTGCAGCAACGCACCTGGCTAATCCACTGGTCCGTGCTGGTCTTCTTCAATCATCCGAAGGGACGCGATCTCATCATTGAGATGTTCCTGTACAAGCCACTCTATCTGAACGCCATACAGACGATGTGTCCGCATATTATGCGTTATCTGGCCACCGCTGTCGTCATCAATCGTACGCGTCGCAATGCCCTCAAGGATTTGATAAAGGTCATACAGCAGGAGTCGTACACATATCGGGATCCCATCACCGAATTCCTCGAGTGTCTCTATGTGAACTTTGATTTCGAGGGTGCTCGGTTGAAGTTGCACGAGTGCAAAACGGTTATTTTGAACGATTTCTTTATTGTCGCCTGCCTCAATGAGTTTGTGGAGGATGCCCGTCTGATGATCTTCGAGACATTCTGTCGTATTCATCAGTGCATCACCATTAGCATGTTGGCCGACAAGCTGAACATGAAGCCCAACGAGGCCGAATGCTGGATCGTCAATTTGATTCGTAATGCACGTCTCAATGCCAAGATCGATTCGAAGCTGGGCCATGTGGTGATGGGCACACAGCCGCTGAGTCCCTATCAGCAGCTGGTTGAGAAGATTGACTCGCTGTCGATGCGCTCGGAGCATCTGGCCGGTCTTATTGAGCGCAAGAGCAAACAAAAGAATCAAGAATCGGCCGACTCCTGGAAGTACTATTAAGCATTAGATAAACCATTATTTTCTGTATTTAAACCGTGCTAGGCAATGCCTGCCTGCAATTGTCACATGGCGCGAATAAAACAACATCTCTATTCACAAAAAAAAAAAAAAAAAAAAAAAAATAGCTTTGTCAAAACCAAAGCAATTCTTAGACCATTTTTGTCAGTGTTGGTTGTATATTTTATTAAAATTTGAGAATCTTAAAAGTCAGTTTTTAATTAACTTCCACTTCATTGGAAAAGGATGCTGCTCCTTAAAAATAATATATAAACACAAATTACAAAAATTTGAATGACAGTAATAAAAAGAGGTTTGAAAATTTGTAGAAAATGTCAATCAGTCCATCAAGTCAAGGGAAACCATATATTACCATTATATACACATGTTTGTATATGTATTCAAATTCCAAAAACATATATGATTTTCTAAAAGTATTATAAACGAAAATGGCTTACACCATTAAAATTTGACTAAAATATGTAAAAAAATTATCTTTGTATTGCAAACACTTAAACTAATAATAATCACATTTGCGGCAATAACTCTGAAATAACTGTAATAATCCAGTAAAGCGAAGTATATATAGTCATTAGAACCAGGACCAGCGACTTTTACTCTCCGATGTTACCTTCCAGTATTTATCATCGCTGAGGTAGGCTCTGGAATATGCATATATGAAGTGGATTGTATTGTAGTAAATATTTTACAGTCCAGTTGACTTACGTCTTTTCCTTAAGGATGCGCAACCAACGTTGCTTAATTTCAGCAACTGTGCCAGCCTTGCCGCCGTACTCCATGGGCAGCATATCCCTGGGGACCAGCTCATAGAGACTGTCCATGCCTTCGGTGTGATATTTGATCTACATGAATGAATGGAAATTTAAAACAGCTTGGTACGGATGGATGAGCAAACGCTATTATAATTATAGTCACCATTTGAAAGACCTCCTCTCTGATAAATGGCTTCATCATGGCCATCATTCTGTCCAGGAACGAAGGACAATTTATAATATGTATGGCTTGCAGACGGGATGGATATGCCTCGTGTAGAAACTTCATATAGACGCGCAGCACAAAGATGGAGATATAGGCCAGATGCCTCATCGTATAGCCACTGATATCAACGATCTGAACATCGCCATCAGCAATATCATCATCAAAAATGTGGGCGGAATGAATTTCAGCAGCAGCAGACTGCTCATCTGGCGATCTTTCAATATCGGGTTCGGTGAAACGTGCATCGGCCATCATAAAGAAGATTTTGCTTTCCTCCACAGAGTTGCGCTAGGGATTCAAGCGTTGAAAGAGTTTAAACAGTAATAATAATAAAATAATAAAAATAATATACGTATATAGCCTACCGTTCTGGGATCAAAGTCTGCCATGCGAAATAGTAGGAGCTTATGCCGTTCGGGTGTAACGCCCGGCAGAATGAGTAGATCCCTGCAAGGAAAACAGAAGGTGTTTATTTAGAGATGATGATGACGCTGTATAATGAATGATAGTTTTTGCCATACGATGCGCGTAGACCCTTGGCGGTCATTTCATGGTCCATGTTGCGATCGATGAATATATTTGGATTCTTATTGCGCAGGCTGTAGTTCAACTGGATGAGAGATTTGGTCTTATTCACGTCATATTCCATGCACTTGAGAAATCGTAGCAATGAAATTGGCTCTGCAATTGATTATTAGAAATTCAAATTGTGCGAGTATCAATACATATAATGAATAAGTAAAAATGCACGAGTCGAGAAAGCTCGACTAGGAGATACCCTGAATCCAAAAATATATCTATAAATTTTAATAAAATTGCAACAGATTATCCATATTTATTTATTTTTTAAAACTATATCTTTATTTACTCGTTTTACAAATTGAGTTCTGACTGTTGAAACAATAATTAAAATCAGAAACCCCCTTTCATACCCCACCCCCCACCACCAATCACCCGTTGCGCAAGGCTGGGTGCGCTCTTGACTACATTTGTGCTATTCTCATGCGAAATTTAATAATTATTTATACGCTTTTAAAATCAACAATACTCGCTTCTTATATATATACAGATATACGTACAATGATTTATCTTTACAATTGCTAATGGTAGGAATTATTTGTATTGATAACACTATCAGTTGCGAGTGGCGTATTGGGTTACAGCGCAGTTGACTTATTTGGATGCATTTTTAATTTCCTGTTACAAATGTAGTATTTATATATGCTTAGTACATATATTTTATCCGGGTATATATGTACGTATTCAATAGATACGCATATATATTGAGCAAGATCGTGACCTATCCCATCGCTTACAAGATATAATCCGATAATATAAGACTTACCTATTTTTTCGGGTAAATTTGGTTCGTTTTCGAACCAATTCTGCAGTTCGCTGAACTTGGCCTCCACTTCTTGGGCATTTGCCGATGTTATTGCTATTGTTGTCATTATCTTGATATTATTGTTCTTTGTTATGGGCTCTCAGCCGTCTGATAATGCCGCCAAATAACCGAATGCGAGCCACGTAGATTTCACCAAGCAGCTGAGCGGCGACTGTGTCAAAAATCGCGCCGTTCAATTGATAAAGCTTGTATACACCACGCAAACAGACACTAATGCAAACACTCACATAGCTGTGTATGCGTGTATTCTATGTTTAATTAAAATAGTTGTACCTGCTCGCTTACAGCTTTGATTATGACGTAGTTATGGAAGGTGGAGGGGGGGGGGGGGTGAGGGAGGGTGCTTAATAAGCTCTACTTTGAATCAATTAAGACAAGTGCCTAAACGAACAAGCAGTCAGCCCCACTTTCTCTCTCTCTCTCTCTCTGTCTCTTGATGTAAGTGACTGGCTTGAGCTTTGGCGAAAGCTTCGACGCCGTAAGCTAAACTCTCTCATTGACAACAAATGCTTGCATCGACAGTCATAAATAGAAGCATTTGTCGACTTTTTGTTTGCATCGAGAGCGTATGCAATATACAACAAGAAGTATTCAAAATTAAACGAAAACAAATACAGCATGAGTCATATAGAGTCATTATACTTTGATCCCGAAGGTCTTCTGCAATGTCCGCCATGCAGTTTGTCCGTCTCGACACCCTTAGAGATAGAGATTTGAAACTTGGAACACATAAAGATCTGTTTCAGACCACGCCCACACCCGCCGCCCCCAGGAACTACGGCACTAGAAATCTGAAATGCGCATATCTTAGACAATTTGTAAGCTAGTCATCAAATTTTGAAAGTATGTTACTGGTAACTCCCCTAAGAGATCGATTAAAAATTAGATTGCCAAGCCTACTCCGCTGACCCAAACCGATGAGCCTCTTGCTGTAAATCGATTAATCCATATATCTCATATAATTTGAAAGCTAGAGTCACAAAATTTGAAAGGTATACGGCTAGTAACAAAGATCGTCCTACAACATTTCCAGGGCTCTTGCTATTATTGCATTTGCGGAGCTTTTACTCCTGATACAGCAATATGTGTGAATTATTTTTATTCTTTAACGCGATTTATCTCAGCATGTTGTGTACAAAAAAAAACCTGATTTTCAATTACTTTTGAAAACCGGTTTTGTGTTTAATATACTTCAAAAATGTAAAGCAAACAAGTAGTAATTCCAACTTGCTTCAAGCCTTCATTAACATCTGGTCAATGGCATATCACTGCTTCGAAGGGGAGTACATAATGCAAGTGAATTATGAAATTTAGATAAATATATATATATATACACAAGAAGACTAAAAGAAAACTAAAATGAAACTGTAATAAGAGGAAAACGGAAGAGGAATAAGGATTAAATCGGGCATATTGTTAACCATGTGGTTTATTTATTTATTGATTTTGTACACATATAAATAAGTTGTCATATTCATATTCATCAATTGTTTCCATATATATATATATATATATATATTATATGTAAATGTTTTTTATGTGTGTGTAGCATGTGTTTAAGATTTCGCTATATTTCAGAAGATATATATGACTATTTAATTCATTCGGTTTTATTTAAGTTGCTCAAAGGTAATTTTATGGTATGTTTCTGATTAACTCGGTTAGCTTTAATTACGGTGTTTTTTTTTCACATTTATTTCAACATTGATTTAAATCTTCTGAAATTTATCTCTTGTAAATGCATATGTATATATATAAAAAAAAAAAAACACTTTATATACTCCCATAATGTGCTCCATTTTGGCCTACTCGAAATACTTGCACAGCTTTTGCTGATCCAATAATTGTCCATGTAAAGTCTCAATTAGAAAATGTGGGTTTTAAAAATTTGTCTTTCATTTCTGCATAAAATGTTAACATTGTTCCTAGACTTTAGGATTTCACCTTGGCTAACCTAGCGATTATATACTTATTATATAACTGCCAAATATATATATATATATATTTATTTTTGTTGCCCAATTTAATTTTAAAATTTACATTTATTATGAAGGCGGAAGTGGGGAGAGAGAGAAAGAGAGAGAGAGAGAGAGAGAGAAAAGAAAGCATATGGAAAACATTTCATTTTCTACAATCAACAAACACCCACTTACAACATATACATGTATATATATATAAAACGATATAACATAACAAGATAAACTATCCGAATACATTCTAGAAGCTAACAAGTTGCATTTCTCAAATTCATACTTCAGTCATGTTCACAATTTCGATTTCCCAAAATTACAATTCCTTAAGATTCACATCTGCTATTGAATTTTAAGCGAAATTTGAATTTCGAACAGGATCTATTAGGTGTGTTTGTGGATCTAGGATCTTGAGATATATATATATGTATATATATGCAGGTCTACGATTAAAGAGTTTGCCCTTTACATTTAGAGTGAGGAATACTTTTATATGGCACAGATGTATCGCTTAATCATAATCATACATTTATAATCCCTAATAAGGTTAATAAGTCTTAAGGTTAATACTTTTCCATTATTTACATTCATTACATTCAACTAAAGCTTGAGGGACGTTCTTCGGTCTGTTCAAATTTCATATAGCAGCTAATTCAAGACTTGGAACAACTTTGCTGGCGCTGGCTTATGTTTTGACTACATTACATACAATTATAGATAAATCTGTAAATACATATATATACATACGTATGTATACATATTTGGACTTGGGGTTGACATACATATATTCCTTGGACTTAGGGCATGCCCCAGCAAAATGTGGGCTTGGGTGGAAATCTTTGACATAAATACTGCATTCGATTCTTCCCTTTTTCATCTTCTTGTCGTTTGTTTCTTGGCCTCTGTTTGAATACTGAATGAGTTGCACGGGACGGTGTCCGCAATAGTGGCTTTTCCTTGGGATCAGTCGAACACTTGAAAGCTGAGCCTGTGGCGCTATCCGCATCTACATGGTGTGCGTGCGTGCCACAGCGCCCCGTCTCCGGGACTAGCTGAAATAGCTGCGTCATAAGCTGATGAGCGTCGCCTTGCGCTGCGCCTCTAGTCGCATCTCCAGCATCGCATACGGTGGCACACAGATCACCAGCAACACAACAAGCGCGATTATCTTCAACGACTCACAGAGGAAGCCGTGCGCCGCAAATGTTATGGCCAGGCCAAGGAAACGCATTCCCTGCAGTGGAGCCGTCACCTCCGTCACATGCTCGTGCTGCACGTGATTCAGGGTGACCAGCGAAAGCAGCAGCGTCTCCCACATCCCATTGCAGGCGCCCCACGAGGCGGCTATCACGTAGAACAGAGCACTGTCATCGCTCGATGGCTTCCAGCTAGAAAGTGCCAGCAGCAAACACGAATGGAAAAAGAAACCAGCCACTGCAAAGCCAAAGCCAAAGCCAATAGCCGAAGCAGCAAAGCAAACACAAGCAAAATGCATAATTAGCTAACGAGAATAAGTAACGAGTACGAAATCTATAGTCGAGTGAGCCCGACTATGGGATACCCTCAACTCATCTGTTAAATGCATATACTATTCATTGCACACCTCCATGTAAGCATCTTATTTATTAAATATCAATTGGAAGTTGCGCCCTTTAGAGTTGCGGCTCTTATTGCTATCGGAAACTGATTTTTATCGATATTCGATAAACTTGATATGCGCGTGATATACAAGAACATACATTCGAAATTTGAAATCTCTAGCTCATATAGTCTCTGAGATCCGATTGTTTAAAATGACGGACGGATGGACGGACGGACGTACAGACAGACAGACGCACATAGGTATATCGATATAAGGGCTACTCACGGATGACGACAATGCGCTTAGTGTGCCGCAACAGCATGCTGAGCGTGCAGGAGACGATGAGCTGCATGAGGCCCATGCCGATGAGAGCGCCGGGCACCAGGCTGATGCCCAGGGAGCAGGAGAAGAAGGCGCGCAGAAAATCACCGAGCATGTATCCCTGTTCGGTGCCCACAAAATATGAGAGCGGGCCAGCGAAGAGAAGCGTATCGGTGACATCCTTGGCGGCACGCTCATGCCTCACATGCCCGCCGACCAGCACCTGCACCTGGCGACCCGGGACCAGGGATAGCAGCAGCGCCATCACTGACAGCAGCACATAGACCCAGAGCAGCGATTGGCCGCCGGCTCGGGCGCCGCTCTCGATGAAATCGGCGTAGATGGATCGAGAACCGTTGTCCATCTGATACTGTGACTCCAGCAAAGGGCACATATCGGCGCCGCAGATGCGTTCGCCATGCTCGTTCCGATTGTAAAAGTTCTCCGGCTGTGGCCACTGGTTTTCGGCCGTTCCATTTGCGGCCAGACAGCTCGAATCGTTCACGTTGCAGTGGAGCAGCAGGGAGGCAAGCAGGGCACCCAATATAAGGCCCATGTCGTGGGCGGCACGAAACCAGCGTGCCAAGCGACGCACCATCTGATCTCGATTGCAGAACATCTTGTGCTCCTCATGCAACGCATCCGACGCTGTCAGCGTCTGCGTCTGTGCCGTGCACTCCTGCTGCGAGCAGCTCAACCGGCCGCCATAGTGGACAATGAGAGCTGCCTTGCAGCTGGTGGCGGCGCTGACGGTGAGGCCCAACAGCAGATATGCCGGCAGCAGCGTATAGATGCTGGCATACAGATGCGAGAGCAGAAACAATGACACCGCCGCACAGTTGAGCGCTAGGAGCGGCGTATAGCCAAAGCGCCGGATGAGTCGGATGCTGGGCAGACTTGTGCCGGCTGCGAGCAGGAATAGGGCGCTCAGCAGCAGCGAACCAATGCTTGGACCGAGCGGCAGCCACTGCTCGCGATGATGCCACACCGAATTGGAGCCCTGGAGCGCCATCACCGGCAGCAGGATGGCGCTCACCAGGCCATGACCAATGCTGAGGCAGGTGAACTGCCGCCACACTCTCTGGCGCACATGGGCGGGCACCTTGTGGCGGCAATTGCGATTATTCAGCGTTATCAGACGCCGGATCGATGTTGCCCCAATCGAACTGTTTATCGATTCCCGACGTCGCGATGCCGCCAAGGCCGCCTGCACCTGGTACGAGGAGACCGGATTGATTCGATGCGAACGCGTCGAGATCGGTGACGGTGAGTACGCGGCCAAGTGCTGTGGAACAAAGTAAACACAAATTAATATAAACATGGAAAATAAGGCAACACACGATTTCATCGAGGGATGGGAGTTCTTAAGAATGGTAATGACACCAATACCTTAGTCAACAGGTCCTGACATGTTTGGGAACGCAACAAAATATGAGGAGCCTTATACAGCGTTTCGAGCAAGCAAGAATGGGGGGCAGAGAGACCCTTGACAGGACCTGAACCGTATTGTGGCTGCAACTCAGAAACGAAGAAAGGCAGAGGCGAAAACAGAGCTGGGCAGAGGCACCCGGACTCCGACAAGCCAGAAGTCCTTTAGGTGGCTATAATCAAAAACGATTTAAGCAAATAATATCCATGGGGAAGAACAGGCTCAGGAAACTCACCGGTCTATTGACAGGACACTGTAGACTGAGAAGTCACCTAACCAAATTAGGTATTTATAGTAGCGATGTATGCAGGTTTTGTGGAAGCGAGGAGGAATCCCCAATGCACATCCAGCTGAATGCGTCGCCTTAATTAGGCGAAGATGCAGCATCCTAGGGAAGCCCAAGGACATAGAAACCCTCAACCCATTAAAGATTCTAGCATTCGTGCAGGAGTTGGGGTTGATGGAAGAGCTGTACGCTCAGAAGCGGGCACAATAGACCTTATAGGTCATATGCATATATATACTCGTATATATATATATATATTTATTTTTTTTTTATTGAGAGTATATTAGAAATGGATAAACTAATTCTCAAGTGTAATCATTACTTTTCGAGTTTTAGTTTTTTCTTATTACTTTAGCAGATTCAGATACGTAAACTAAAAGATCGGGTAAAGATTCCGGTATTTTTGCAAATTTGTTTAAGGTAATTGGTTAAGATTCTGATTCTGATTCCGATTCCGGTTCGGAAATTCAATTGGTGAAACTTTCAAATCTATTTTTCATCAAAATATGTAAGAATTTTCTAGTTTTTTGGATTAAATCCGTAGGAAATGGAAATTTTCACAATTAATTTGTTAAACTGGTGATAAAAATGGTCAAAGTCATTTTGTCATTTGGGAAATATACATTTAAGTATGCTTATGCATTAGCCTGGGATATCCTCTATATCGATATTCTCCTCGAGTAATTAAAATTTGAAATTTCAATTAATATACAAATATTGAAGTACAACATCTGTGCTGCAAGGACAGAGGATTGCCTGCCACACCCTTCGCTTTGAATGCCATTGCCACAGGCAACAGGCTGAGTGGAATATATTTTCGCTTACACGTCCATAACTAGTCCAAGCTTTAATCCCGTTAATATTGGAATTGACAGTAAGACCCCCAGGAAGTCAGCAGGAGTAGCAAATGTGAGTCGAGAATGCCTCAATGAGGTGCAGCTTGTTCAGCTCACGTTCAGCTTGTTACATATAAATTGAGCAATTCGCACGAATGTTACGATTATTTGTTGCAGTGTTGTGTTTGCACATTGCAGCATCCCCAAACCCAGCTCCGAAAACATCCGCAATCCTTGCACTCACCTCCATCATCTGCTCGTCCCACAGATTCTGTGCGCCGCCCGAGCTGCGTGTTCGAGTCCGCAGCACGCGATGCCTTGTGGTAAGCGAATGCCGATGCTGATGATGCTGGTGATGCTGTTGATGCTGCTGATGATGATGCTGATGTTGGTGCTGCTGATGCGTATGGTATGGATGCGGATACTTCTTGGTCGCCAGTCCCAGCATTGCAAAGCTGCTCATCATTTTTGTTGCTGCCACGGACGACGATGATGTTGCGGTTGCTGCTGTCGTTGTCGCTGTTGCTGCCACAGCAGCGACTGCTTGGGACTTGCCACTGTTGCCACTGGCCAAATCTCCGTTGCCACTGCCATGTCCGTTAGCTGCCACCGTGCTGCTCGCCGTCGCCGTTGCTGTCAGGCTCAATGAGCCGCCTCCAATGCCCAGGCCGGCCATAATATAAGCATTGTAGGACGATTGCTGCAAAACAACAACGATCAATTATTTAAACGAGTGACCAACTACAAGATACCCTGCCTCTTGCTATAGAAAACTGATTCATGAATCAGCTAGTGGTGTAGATTAAGAATACATATGCCTAAGGTGATGATGAGATGTTTCCCTTAATGCGTTACACATTTCACGACAAAATTATAATACCATCTACCTCCCCGATTGGGTCAATTGGATCTCCAAAACATTCGAATTTAATACATATATCGATAAAATGTGCATCATCTCTGTAATCTGTACAACTCACCTTTCGCTGCTGAGCGAAAATTGACAAACGCTCCCGCTCCCGACCGGTGTCCCTGGCACGCTGCTCCAAGAGCAGCTCGTACTCCCTGCGCTTCTCGCGTTTGCGTTCCGCTTCCTCCAGCTCGTGCAAGTTCGGCAGACTGCCCATTTTAAATAGTCCTTTGGCTTGTGGCACAAGTTAATATAATTATTTTGTAGTAAATGCTGATGCGGTTGTGTTGGTTTTCAGCACAAACCGTTTGTAACTGCAACGACCTGACCTGTTCTTATTGCTGTTGCTGATCTTGAGATTGTTGTTTGTGGATGTCAGTGCGTGCCGGAAACGGAAACCGAAGTGTGGACATGACTCAAAATGTTGTTGTGTTGACAATGGGCGAATCTAACAGCTAACGCACTCGAATTTCAGTTGTCATCTGCTTCGCTTGCGCTCGCGTCGTGCTCAACGCCAACGTTCTTCTGGCCATTCTGGCCAACCGCCGTCGTCGTCGACGTTCTCTGGCTGCTGATATGCATGTCAAGCCCTGTGCAGGGAGGATGTGTCTCACTGTGTGCCTCTCTCTCTGTGTGTGTGCGTGTGCGTGTGTGTGTGTGCTTGTGTGTGTGTGTGAGGTGGCATTATTGGGCGCACGGCGTATGCGGGTTCATTGTCCGCTGCCGGCTGCGAGCAGCAGCAGCAGCAGCAGCGCAGTCAAGCCAAAGAAAATGCACAAGTCGTTGACAATGTTGTTGTTGCTGTTGTTGTTGTTGTTGTTGTTAAAAGGATATGCACCAGTTGCTGACTTCGATTTTTCGATATGTTGCGCTCTTTCTAGCCTGTTAAGTTGGTGTGGTGCTGCCTACGTGGATGGGGGAGGAAGGAGACATGATAAGTTGTTATGCAGTAAATGGCTGTTGAAAACATACATGCAGTCCACAAACAACGAACACACACACACAAGCACATACACGTATGCAATGTTGCAAGGCTGCAAGTAGGTCTGCATGTGTTCTATGCATATACATACATAAGCACATACATATGTATATGGGCCAATGCCAAATGTTGTCGCACAAAAAAGTGCACAAGAAATGTTCAGCAATCAAAATGCAAAATGAATCCCTGACTGAATGTGGCGAATAATATTCAGTATTCGAAACTATATTCGGATTTAACACAATGGATTGTTGTACGAATTAGTCTTAAGTCATAAAATACCAAGTTTAATCCAAATTTTGTATTTATTTAGAAGAAATTCGGATTTAATTTTTGAGTTGGTGATTTTGATGTCCGAAAGAAATCATTTCAAACATTTGATCAAGATCCCATTCAGCAAACTTAGACTAGTAAAGATGTGCTCCCAAATGAGATCCGAATGATCTGATCTGAGAAAAACCTAACGCATATTTAATATGCAGTATTATATTGATTTTTACATATACCTGAAAAAGGAGAAGCCAAATGCTTGAAATGTTTACTGTGAGGCAAGGTCATGTACATATCAGAGCAGCACATGCTGCAACTAAGCAAAAGTCGGGCCAAAAAAGTGTGGAGCGTTGAGGAGCTAGAAGAGGCGCTTCGCTACCTCACTTCGCATGTGGGGGAAATTCACTAGCTGCTGCACAAGCGCCACATTACCAGGAATCTGTTATTTAGATGTTTGCACACACGGATCAGCATGGAGGAGCTGCTGCCACTTTCTTTCAGCAAATACCACACTAACGGTTTAAGCATTACAGATCAGGAAGTGATTGCGGTGTTTTATTCACTAGTGAAAGAGAAGCAAACATTTATGGGGGGAAGACCGGGGCCAGGACAGAATGGATACACAGGGTCAGGTTGTGGTGCTCTGCCATGGCAAAATACACACGGAGAGCAGATCCGTTGGCGTCTTTGAATGTTCGTTTGGCATGTTGCATGATCCGCATGCGTGCAACAATTGGAAGCCGAAAACGTTCAAGTGTCTGCTGCGCAGTGAATCGAGTCCACCGACGCTGTATACCCTAACCGAATGCGATATACCGCAGGAGGCACTGGCGCTGCTAGCACCCAGTGATACACTGGGATGGCACAGCTGTGAAATTATCACTTGGCCAGCCTTAAGAGCTCTCGTTAAAGTGTGAATCTACATTTAATTAGAGCATACTTGGTATATACAACTAGGCTGTACTCAACCTGCAAGCTACACCACCTGACAATTTTGACTTGATTTCGATTTGATCTAAGAAACAGAAAATTCAATTCACTATTACTGTGTACTTACATACAGACACATACATATGTATGTAGAGAGCTGCTGTCAACTGACTTAAAAAGAAAAGACCTTCGGGCAGGGGGGTTGGGCGTTTGCTATGTAGATGGCTGACTTCGTAACTACAGCAGCAGCTGAAGCGTAGTAGAAAGGATTAAAACGGTAAACAACAAACATTCAAAAATGCCAGAAAATGAATATTTAAAAGGCAAGCCCCGTTGGGGCTCTCACGCACATACACACACACACACACACACACACATACACATACATATGCATATACACGTACTCTTACAAATACACATACACAGACATGTACATATACATATAAATATACATATACAGATACATATGCAGATACATATACAGGTACACATACATATACAGATTCAAATACAGATACAGATACATATACATATATATATATACCTACGTATATATACAAGCACATATAAACAAGCACATATAAATACATATACATACATGCATACATTTAAATATACATATACATATACGCATACATATATATATACATATATACCAATACATATACACATACATATAAGTATATATATATATGGTATTCTATAGTTGCACCGGTTGATCAATCAGTTGATTTACCTGCTCACCTTGTTTATTTACTTGATAATAATAATAAGAAACAATTTTGGCACAAACACTGCGCTCAGCCAAAAGCGACCAAGTTGAGGACCGTTCCCTTTTTTACTGTTGGTGCTGTTGCTGTTACTTGTCTCGTTGGATCTATCGTCCTTGTACTCCTCTCCCTCTTTCTCCCTGTCTCTCTGGCACGCGTTGCTTTCGCAACACTCAAGTCTCAGCCGCCACACGCAAACTCCTCCAATAGCACACTAAACCAAAAAACCAAATCGCATTGCTGCTGCTCCTTCAACTGCTGCTGCTGCTGCTGCTGCTTCCACGGCTGCTGCTGCTGCTGTTGTTGTTGTGGTGAGTATGGTCCTTGCCAGCAGCTGACATGCGCACTGATTGATGCTGCTGCCTGTGTACGCCAATGCGATGCGTTCCTCTCACACAAGCAACCGCCCCCACCCCACTTTCGCGCCTTCCACGAACAAGAACAAGAACAATAAAGCTGAATTTCAATTGTTTGCAAAATTAAATCGTCCATGAATCTAGAGAATAATATTCACTATTTAAACCATATTCGGATTGAGCACAATCGATTGTTATACGAATAGGTTTCAAGTCCAACTTAAAGCATTATAATTATGACCAAAAACAATTTGGAAGTTTGTTCGTGAAAGCGAAAGTTGGCACAATTATTGCCACTTCGGATACCGAGAGATTTACAAAAGTCGTAAAATCCCAATTTTCTGGGGCAGAAATTAGGATTTCATTTTTTGATGTCCGAAATGAATCATTTCAAACATTTGATCAAGATCACACTCAGAGAAACTTGCTCTGGTAAAGAGATGCTGCGGAATGTGATTTGATTAACCCGGATTTATCACAAAGCGACAATCAAATTAAAGCCGTCTATATATGAAAATCTTTGCTATTGTTGGATTTATTTAAAACTAACTGCAAATTGGCTAACAAGAGAGCGTTTACTGGCGCTTAGGTGCGCCTGTACATATTATATCTTTATACAACACTATGTAAATATATAACTAACAGAGTATTTAAAATAAATGTATATACATATACATATATATATATATATATATATATATATATATATATATATATAGATTGAACACGAGATATAAATGAACTTTACGATTGATCTCGATTGAAATGCATGAAAATTGTCATTGCATGCACAAAAGCTCCAGTTGATGTGGTAACTGTATGTATATATATATATATATATATACTGTTTATTGCTGAATCAGATTCAGTTAAACACTAGCCCGATGTGCACACATAACAGATATAATATACAGTGTATACAGTGTTCGCTCCAAATCGAAAACGCATGGTGATTTTTTGACTTCCGAGTTGGGGAAAGAGCTAGAAATTAACGATTGTTGTCTCAAATAATTTTCAATTGATTTAAATTGCCAGAAAAGTCGAAAATAAAAATGGTTGTATAGTTTCGAATTGTCGAGCGAACATCGTATAAGATATATATATCAAATTGAAACTGAAGACTTTCACATGTTGTTTTAGATATGAGTACAGAATAAATAAATGATTTGCTTTGAGCTTAGCCTTAACAATTAGACAATGTTTTCTTTTGAGTGGTCCACAATTGTAGACTACATAACGAGCACTACTTGTACATATAAAAATACTTATATATATATATATATGTGTGTATATATATATGTTTGTATAATGCATATGTATGTATGACTTCGATTCTGATCGAGAACGAAACAGCCTCCATGAGAGCGTTGCGTTGCGCTTACGGCACATTTGACCTACAAGTGGATTGAGTGGATTTGGATTTAGTTGCTGGCCTGCTCCTGTTGGCCAAAATTGAGGTGCATGTTGCACCAGCGCCTGTGTTTGTCACCCAACTCAAACTCGACGCGTCGCACCGCGACGAGAAACGGATGCGTCTCACAATCGAATTTGAGCAACTCGCTCGCCTGTGCACCGCTGGCTGGCGGCAGATAACGACCCGAACCGGTGGCCAGACCAGTTAGCAGGCGCACACACTGCTCCACGATGAACTTGAGCGAGGCGCGCCGATGCAGTTCGAAGCAGTCACGTCCACCATACAACGCCCGCTGTTCCACACACAGACGCATATCGCTGGCGGCCACGTTGCAGCAGTAGAGGAAGGAGCGCAAACGTTGCTCACTTACCCCGCTGCGATTCAGATTGGGCAACAGGAGTTGCAGCAGCAATTCTCCTGGCTCATTCACTGTTTCATCGGTCGCGTCACAGTTGAACTCGTACTGGGCGAGCAGATCCCGTAAACTGGCCCACTGTGGCTGCGACTCGTCGGCCCCATAAAAGCACAGCTCGTAGGCTCGATTGAGTAGCACCTGGCGATAATGATAGCTGCTATAGTCGCTAATATGCTTGCGCATAAACTTCTCCGTGCGCATCATCTCCGATTGAAGCAGGCAGGGCGCGTTCTGCAGCACCCACTGGCGATGGGACCAGGCGTGATAGTTGCTGGCGCAACGATCGGCAGCACGCTCGCATATGCTGATCTCGTGCGGCCAGTCAATGGCATCGGCGCCTAGTATGAAACACACATATATATTATATATCGGTATTGGTATTGATATGATATTGATGTGACCTACTCTGAAAGGAGTAGAGCCAACGACGATAGGCGAATGCCTCGTTTGATTTTGGCTTAATGGACAGCACTAGGGCGGAGAATTGCAACTCCCTGTTGATGCTGAGGCGATTCTTTTGCACCAGCTGACGGCGTATGTGCCAGAACGTCGTCACATCCGGATTGATCAGCAGAGCCACGTTCAGGTATTTGGCCAGGGAGTCGCTCTGCTGCTGCTGCTGTAGGGTGCGCAGTTGCTGTTGCGACGTCTGGCGGCGATGCGAGATGAGCGTGCGATGGGCATGATCATAGACATGTTGAGCACACCACGACTCCAGGCCCAGATTGTGTTCCACATGCACCACCGGCGACTTATTGCAATTAGTCTCCTTTGGTATAATCTCAAATGAAGTTCTGCAAAGTTGGATCGATTTCATTGAATGACAACTATTAAGTAGGGTGGAGCAACGAATAAAACTCACAGATCGGCATCCTTGAGAAAGACAGCGTTTATGTCGCGTATGATCTTCTCGCAGAGCACTTTCTTCTCATTGTTGGCGTCCATTTCGTTCATTTCGCCTTCCATTTTCTCAGATGCTCCGTTTCGATCCGTTCTTCTCCAGCTGCTGACAACTATTGATCGTTTGCGTTCGATTCAATTGTGTTAGGCGCATTTATTGTCATCAATTAATCAAAAATTTGCTATCAATTTTTAACACATCTTGTGTGCGTTTTATTATTTGAATTTGTTCTTGAATTTTTTTGCTCCTGGCTTTTTCCATCAAGACAATCGCGGGCCCATCTTCGGTTAATTAAGAGATTCACCAGTCACCAAAGCATATGCAGGGGGAGGGCTATGTGAGGGTGGAGGGTGGGTGGTATGGGGGAGACTGCCGGCGAAGGCGGATGTGGAAGCGTCACTGTGACATTTGCGCTTGCTGGCAGTGCCTAAAATATGTATATATGCATGCGCATATATACGAAACGAAACAAAATATGACGCGAAACGAAGCGACTGTGACTGTGGCAGCGTTGATAAATAAATTTCAATTAGAATTAAATTAATATGGTGCTTGTTGTTGTAGTTGTTTTTTGCTAACGAGCAGCCAGCGTTGGGGCATGCGCCACTTTTGGTCAATCACGCATTGCCGCCGCACTGTGTGTTATTCTTCAATTCACATAAGGCGCTAACGAAACACGTTAAACAAATTAGTTTGTAAATAAATGTGCCTTTTTGTTTTTGTTGTGGGTATCGATACTTAGCAGCAAGCATCGAGTGCCCAGTAAAAAAGCAAGCACAGCTGTCAAGTTAACATCAAGTAATTCTTAACATATTCATGTTAAACTGCACACTTAGGGCAAATAATTTCCTAAAAAAAATACCACAAGACCGAAGTTGGTGTTTTTAAGTTAAGGAAGCACTCCCACACTCTCTTGTGATTTGTTTACAAAATATTGTGGCGGAATTAAATTAAATTAAAAAGCCTTTGCAATAAAGCTTATCCGAACTAATCGAATATTCAGAAAAGTATTTAATATCCACAACTATGGATGCTCTCAATTTAGAAACGGTTCAATAATCTGAGTGCTCACTCAGAAATCTATCGCATAGCCGCCACAACCTATCGATATACAACAATCAGCCGTCGGCATACCACCACACACACAACACTAACGCATTGATATCGACGACTACATCGTCATTCAGTTGATTTTTCGTAGAATTCCGTATTTATTATTTTTTGTTGCTGAATTGGCGCATGCTGTCCTCTCGGCAGCAACATACATCGCCAAATTAGCGAAACTACGAACAACCAAGAGGGACAAAGAATAAACAGGTGAGTAATGCGCAACAACAAACCACAAACAAAAAGACGGAACTCGTCGCCTTCTTGATCGTCATACATTTTTTGTTTTTGTCAATGCTGCCGCAGCCTGTATTAGTCATACACAAATTTGGAATTGAATTTTCCTTTTGTGAGTGCAGAATTGTTCTTTGCTTTTCCAGTTGTTTTCTGGATTTGTCGACTTATTTTTTTTTGCTTGTGTTTTGCTCTACCATATTCGCTGTTTGCGTTTTATAAAAGTCAATACGTGACGTCATTCGCAACTTATATTTTCCATTTTGAAAGTAGCAGCCGTAAACAGACGGTAATCTCAATACAACTGCAACAACAAGAGCAACAACAACACATCCATGGCTGCCGGTACCACCCTGCAGAAGGCCATCGATCTGGTGACAAAGGCCACCGAGGAGGATCGCAACAAAAACTATGCCGAGGCGCTGCGTCTCTACGAGCACGGCGTCGAGTATTTTCTGCACACCATCAAATGTGAGTATAGTGATCGCTTGATAATTGCCACAGAGTCCAGTTAGGCTTTTCGACCAATATATATATATTATTGTATAATTATTATACACTTGCGAGTTGAGTTGTAAATTGAGACTGGCTGCTCTGTCGAGCAGGCCCTTTATTTATATAAAACTCTTTATACATTAAATTACACTAAGCAGCCGCTTAAGGCAACTGCATTGGTCCCTTATCGAGTGCGGCCGAGCTAGCTATCGGCATAACTCATGTTTATATTTAAACAATGCTGGCTTGCATGGGTCAGCTATCAGCAGCTGAGAGCGTCACATGTTCATACTCGAACAATTATATATAGAGTAACGCCCCCCACTCAAAAAGTTTTTCACAAAACACCCTTTCAGATGAGGCGCAGGGCGAGAAGGCCAAGGACTCGATTCGAGCCAAGTGCTTACAGTATTTGGATCGGGCTGAGAAGCTGAAGGAGTATCTGAAGAAGGGCAAGAAGAAACCGATTAAGGAGGGTGGCGAGAACAGCTCCAAGGATGACAAGGATAAAAAGAGCGACAGCGATGACGAGGACGACGATGATCCAGAGAAGAAGAAGCTGCAAAGCAAACTCGAAGGAGCAATTGTGATTGAGAAGCCGCAGGTGCAATGGTCCGATGTCGCTGGCCTCGATGCCGCCAAAGAGGCACTTAAGGAGGCTGTCATCCTGCCGATCAAGTTTCCGCAGCTGTTCACCGGCAAACGCATACCGTGGAAGGGCATTTTGCTGTTTGGGCCACCCGGCACGGGCAAATCGTATTTGGCCAAAGCCGTCGCGACTGAGGCAAATCGTTCAACATTCTTTTCAGTATCCAGTTCCGATCTAATGTCCAAATGGCTGGGCGAGTCCGAGAAGCTGGTGAAGAATCTCTTCGAGCTGGCGCGCCAGCACAAGCCATCGATTATATTCATCGATGAGATCGATTCGATGTGCTCCGCCCGTTCGGACAATGAGAACGACAGCGTGCGTCGCATCAAGACCGAGTTTCTTGTCCAGATGCAGGGCGTTGGCAATGATACTGACGGCATTCTCGTGCTGGGCGCCACCAATATACCCTGGGTACTCGACTCGGCCATTCGTCGACGTTTCGAGAAGCGCATCTACATTCCGTTGCCGGAAGCGCACGCTCGCCTCGTCATGTTCAAGATACATTTGGGCAACACTACGCACGTGCTGACAGAGCAGGATCTCAAGGAGCTGGCCGGCAAGACCGACGGGTAAGACTTAACCTATCCGACTATCTGCTATAAGTATATATAGCATATACTAACTGTTATCGCAATCTCTGTCTGCAGTTACTCTGGCGCTGATATATCGATTGTGGTGCGTGATGCGCTAATGGAACCGGTGCGCAAAGTGCAAACAGCCACCCACTTTAAGCGCGTTACTGGCCAAAGTCCATTGGACAAGGAGCAGACTGTCGATGATTTGCTGGTGCCCTGCTCGCCGGGTGATCCGGGCGCCACCGAAATGAACTGGATGGATGTGCCCAGCGATAAGCTGTTCGAGCCGCCCGTCACCATGGTGCGTATTTGCAGCATTTGAAAGGAATCACAATCGGCTATCTTTAAGTGTGATCATGTCATCAATTCTATCTCTCCCTGTCTCCGTCTATCTCTCTGTTGCAGCGAGACATGTTGAAATCATTGTCACGCACGAAACCGACCGTCAACGAGGAAGATTTGACAAAGCTGCGCAAATTCACAGAGGACTTTGGCCAGGAGGGCTAAGCCCGGCCAGGATGCCGGCATCAGATGCTAAAGACACCGCCGCCGCCATCAGCTAATTCTAATTGTTGCCTATTGCATAAATCGATGAAAACTAAAAACAAAACAAAACCAAACAACACACCACTGGCTTGTACACACACACACCACACACACACCACACACACACATTTATGCACATATACAAATAATTATTTTCGTCTTGCTGATTTTTTTTTTTTTTTTGTTGGTAACACGCGAAATATGTTTGCGTTGCTGATGATTGATAGTAATTATATACATATATATGATTAAAATTGTAATTTCAAGTCTTGTCATATGTTACACCACATACACACACACACACACCAATGGCCGCCCGTCTGCATCCCCCTCCCCCTGCTGCTGCTGCTGCTGCAGCTGGCAGCAAGACGAAGAGAACAAATTGTCAATGTATTTTTATACTCGTAATGTTAAGCAAAAAAAGAAAACCCGAAATGATTGTAATCTATATGTATGTGTGTCATGCAGATCGATTGAGTGTGTGTGTGTGTGTGAGTGTGAATGTTTGTAAATTGCAGATTATTCGCCGATGCCTTCACTCCGCCAGATTACCAGCCAGTCAGTTGGACAATTGGTCAATTGGCCAGTTAAGCAGCAGGCAAGCAGCCTATTTTAAATGTAACCGATCAAAAATTTTTATTTATACAAATATATTCATATGTATATATATATATGTATACAAATAGATATATATATATATATGTATAAAATAAACGATATTGAATTTATTGAGCTCTTTGTATGATGCTGAAAGAAATCGAAGTAAAATGCCTTGTAAAATGTGAGCATTCAAATTCAAAATTTCATTCGAAATGCATTTCTTCGAAAAATATATATGTCTATCGCTGGGCACTGCTTTCAGGTTTTTTTTTTTTTTTTTTCGATTTTGCATAGTTTTTAAAATTGTTAAATAAACTATTACGAATCTATAAAAATACTCATTTTGCAATTGGGAGCGCTCGAGAATGAAGTGTAAACGAGTATTTCATTCTGCAATCATCTAACATTTTTATCGGTCTTGTAATAAACTTTTTGATGGTATGATAGGAAATTTACCCTTTATATAGATTATGTTAGAGTGCAAACCAGGAAGCTGTCGTAATATTCTCAAAAATCTAGTTTAAAGCAGTGATTTTTTTTCATTTTCGGATGGATCGAGTTTAGTGTTTTTAAGCCAATCAACTTTAATATGGCAAAAAGTTTTTCCAATGCAAATCAAGTTTTCAAATAAAGAGGAATAGCAATGTAGGTCTGGTAACTACAAAAATTTGAGTACTGGTCAAAACTTTGATAAATTTGTGAACAGTATTTAAATATTATATTGCGCAGCAATGGCCATTATAAAAACAAATAAAAACAGGTAAATTATAAATAAAAAATTAAATTCCATAAGAGATAATTAAAAAAAAATTGCTAAAATTAAATCTGGCATTGGAAAACGTTTCGATGTTTTGCATTCTATGGTCAAGTGAGGGATAGCCATATTTATGTCAATAGACGTATTTCCTATGCAGATAGGCAAGTCGCCGCTAACGAGGTAGAAACCAATACGCTTTTATTTGAGCTTGTTCACATTTGTAAGCGGCCAGGCAGCCAAGTGGGTCAAATTAGAACTTTCAGTGGGTAATAGAGCAGCGCGTGGTTTTCAGATGGTTTCTGTGGAGCGCACTGCAATCATAGACAAAAATAGCTGGTCCGGCTAGTGGGCCCTACATTCATGCACCCCCCCCCTACCTTCCTCATAACGAACGTGGCTGTGGCAATTTGATTTTGTGATTTTTACTTTTTGTTTGTGGTTGTTTGTTTCTCTGGTTTCGGCTTTTTGCAATCGGACGTGCTGCGAATGGCGACGAGTACGCCAATTGAGAGTAGAGTGTAGAGTGTAGAGTATGCAGTCGGTCGGCTCCGGTCTGCACGAGCGCTTTTGCCGAAGCACTATAGCTGTTTCGAATTTTGTGAGTTTCGCGGGATTCGTGTTTCGTTTGCCGTTTCAGTTGATCTTCAGCCGCGACGCGCTGAGGTTCGTGACGGCAATTTGTGTTTATTTTTCCATTACGTTTCGGAGCGGCTAATTTGCAGCGTTGTCGTCTTTCGCGCTGCATTTTAAGATCATTTTGTTTTTTGTGTGGCGGCTATTTTTTTTCTTTTGACAAGTTTTGATAAACTATTAAACAATCAAATGCGAAAAGAAAGAAGTGTGTAATTGCAGTTTGTGCTTTGATTTATTTTGCGTGTGAGTGTTTTTTTTATACCCATTTTGCCGTGCTTTGCTTTGCGCTTGCATTTTAATGGTTACTTTAAGCTTAGCCTTTGCCTTTGACTCAACTGCGACTTTGGACTGCCCTTTTTTGTAATTTTGTCTTTCAATTATGTGTGTGTGTGTGTGTGTGTGTGTGCTTGTATGTGGGTAGTTGTTTATTTTCCGTTTTTTTTTTTTTTTTTAAATGTTTTTTGTTGTGAAGAGCAACTTTCACGCGCCTCAAGTGAAACTGTAAACGGGGACTGGGCACCAAGGCAGAAGCAGCTGTTGTTGTTATTACCGTTGTTGTTGCTGTTGATGGCATCTTTTGCTTATCACAAACCGCCACAAAACTGAATACATTCACAAATATTTGTCGCAGATACTCATACACACTATGTGCACGTATGTATGTATCTGAAGCCTTAGTGGTTTTATCATTGTTTTTGTTATTAATTTTCATCAATTTTCTGCACTTGCTGCAAGCAAGCTCGCAAGTTTGTCGCTTAAGTCTTTTGGTATTTGCTTGCCGCTTGCACTTGTTGTTCTTGTTGTTTTGATTATGCATCTTGTTGTTGTTGTTGTTGTTGAAACCCGTTTGTGGAGATCATTACTTGTCATGCCCCCTCCTCGCCAATGCAGCATGCATTCAAGAAAAGAGATTAATAAAGTTGAAATAAATAATAAGAAAAAAATCAAAAAAAAAAGAAGCTAAATAAATAATATCATACTGACATTGACACGAATTGCAGAGAGACCAAGAGAGACAAAAGGCAGCCAATTTATATAGCAGCAACGCACAACAAATTCATGGTGTAAAGTCTAAATCAACACTAGTGCAAGCCAAAATAAAAACTAGTAACATTATTCGATCAATGAATACCCTGCAAACAGACCAACGAATTCTTTACGAATGCTTTTCAAGTTGTGAACAGAGAGAGAGAGAGTTAAGTATTCGAGAAGCTCCATACTCAATTTTCTAATTCTAGGATAGACACGAGCATAATTTTTGATAGGTTCCCAAATACCCATTTAATGATATTGTTGTCTGATAGGGTATTTTGGGACCTGCTACCACAAAAATTGATTTCAATTAAAGTGCATAAATTCCTTCAATGTCATACAACAAAAAACTACAACTAAAAAAAAAAAACCAAAAACAAAAACAATTTTAAATTTAGTTGAACACTTTATTGCCATCATTGTTGCTGTTGTAGTTGGCGTCGCTTTTGAATAACACGAGTTAACATAATTTGCGTGCTTTCAACTGCCAATGATTGAGTCTATATGTTGTTGCTGTTGTTGCTGTGCTTGTTGACAGAGGCAAGGTCGCCCGTCAATTGGGCGCCACAAGTGGGGGGACAAAAATCACAGCTCTTTACTTCCAAATTGCCCATTTTCACTTGCAAATTGGCTTGCAAATCGTTGAGTTATAACTTTAACCACTGGAACCATATAAATTTGCAAATGTTAATGTCTTGTGTTGAATTTTATTCTGCTTTAAAAGTAGGCCATTAAATCGTTATTTCATTCATGGCTGGAGCTTATGTTCAAATCTTGGATACGTGCAATCATATTTGAAAACATTGAATTTCATTCGCTCGATATTCAAAATTTTGAACTGCATTCCTTTATCAAAACACGCAACTTACGTAAAAATTCATTCGGGAGGTATGGACTCAGCTAGGCCAACTCAACATGTTTGCCCTAAGATAAATTCCGGGTCATCGGAATGTGGGGGGAAATAAAACGGAACCGTATTGTGTCAATGGGAAACACTCAGTACGACAGCAACTGAGGGGCGGGGAAAGACAAACGCGGCTATTGGGCTGGGTGGACGCACCGGGTCTCAGAAAAGCCAAATGTCTTCCAGGCAGCTGTAATCAGCATTTAATAATATCCTTGGGAAGGAACAGACTGAAAATACCGGTCTCTTGACGGGACACTGTAGGCACACAGCTAGGTTAGGTATAGTCAATAACGGAATCTGTCGATCTGCCGATAACTAGGTTGAATCGCAGATTATGTTGCTAGGCCAGAAGAAGATGCAATATCCAAGGAAAACCTGTCTTAAGCTCAGAAGTCATAGAATTTCTGAATTTGTACCAGAAGCAGGGTTGATGGAAGAGCTAACGGGATCCAACTAGTTCGCTGCTCATAAAGCCCCACAGTAATAGTAATGAAAAAAAATGTTCATCACTAAATTGAGATTCAGAATCAATATATCTTTGACATCTAGGGAAATACTGCATTTAAATTTGTGAACATAATTTTCGTTCCTAACCTATTTGAGAGCTGGAAACTGAGCTTCTTAAGTAATTAATTTTAGCCTTGTTAACAACTTCCGGAGTACTAGATGGAAAACCAAGAATGAGCACAAGCCATGTGCAAATTGCTTTGGGCACTTTGCAACACTTTACTTACGCTGCATCCGGTTACACATCTTTAATTTCTCGCTTAAGTTTTAGCTTTCTACAGCACAGCCGACTTCTTGCCAGATGTAGCTTAACAAATACAATTATATATGATTATGATTATGATAATGGCCTGGAAACCCGAGATCCAGATCGAGAGTGCACTTGATAATCGGGGTCGCTGGCTCATTATCAGCCATACATTATCTTCGTTGGCTTGGGCAATCCGAGATATTGCGGTCAAACAATAAACCCAAAGACAAAGACAATTAATTGCCCCCGGGCATGAATTTGTGTAATTGTAATTGGAGTTATCTCTTTGGCCATTTCACTACCTTTTAAGGCCACGGGGCCAAAGACTGAAAGAACTAGAATGAACCAAATTGTGTGCTTCACTTGCCGAATCTCAAATACCCTCAACAACTGATTTAACGATTCTAACGATTTTTTCGATGTCCGTTTTATTATATATATTTGCGATTGTTCAAAAAGGTTTACAAGGTAGCGGTACAGATCCATTACACTACTCTATATCAATAATAATAATTATAATATTATTAACAATCACATTAATAATGGTAATGATATAATATAGTAAACCGATTTGCTTGATTCGATTCCCTGATTCCCTGCAGCAACCTTTAACAATTTGGCTTGTCTGGTAAGTTAGTTAGGAAAAATAGTTTTCTTTCGTAGAAATATAAACTTTTTGGATTTTAGGGCGATTTTTAGATTATGGAAACTTTTTTTCTGCTGTGTCACATAAATATTTTACAAACTTCTTTCAATAGCTTGATTAATGCTTACAATAAAAATGTTAAATATGAAAAAAAAAGATTGTTTTGGCCAAAGCTAAAAATAAAAAACAAACTGTTAACCCATCTCTCAGATTGTATATTTTATGTGGATCCCATATCCGTTTTAATGACAACCGATCTTCAGTACTCTATATAAGTCAGCTGATTTCCAAATACTAAATTTAAATAAGGTGCAGATAGTTGTTTTGTTTGTTTGTTACACATTACGCAAGCGAATTGATATACCCCAAAAATACCCTAGACAAACCCGTGCGCTTGCCTCAAGCCACTCGAGTGTCACACATCCCACGCTTTCATGACGGATGCCCACTTGACCTCTTCTCGGTTCTTTGATTTCTTTCCCCATTTCGGGCTTTACTTTTGGCAGCACGTGAAGAGCGGAAGGCAGGGGGTGTTGGCTGGAATACATGTACATAGCCATAAAGTGTGTCATATATGGCAAACACCGTATATAATTGATACCGCTCTTGTTGCCTCTTGTCGTCTCATTGCATTTTACCGTTGGTTGGTCTTAACACTCACACAGACGCACACAGCCATCGTCTTGTTGACTTGCGGTGCATTGTCTTTTTGGCTCGGGCATCTGCTTTGGTTCTGCTTCTTCTTGGTTGCATGCAACGCATGAACAATGAGTTTGCCACTGTGGAAATTCTTGTGAAAAAAGCAACAAACAATAACAAAGGCGACAACGTGTAACAATTATTAGAAGCAACTAATTTTGTGCAGCTCAACGTCAAAAACGGCAGCAACAGTGCACCAACAACAACAGCAACAACAACAATAACAACAACAACAACAGTAGCAGCACTAAACTATAAAATAACGGCGGAAACTTCATGCACTGCTGGCTTTTAAATCATAGTTTCTGTTGTTGTTGTTGTTGTTGTTGTTACTGTCCAGCGCCTCCCTTTTTGCTACTTTTAGTTGTTGTTGTAGTTGTTGTGGCGTCCGTCGTAACAAACAGGAAACTATTTATGCGACTTGCTACGGCTACTGCTGCGGCTGTCATGCGAAAATTGGCTAAGGAAATTTAAACATTTTTCGTAGTTTTAGTTTGATTTATTTTTTTTGGCTGCGCGCCAGCGACTGCAAGTTCGTTGCCTAAGTCTTTTGTATTGTATTGCAAGCAAACTAATAAAGTCGACGGCGATTGCTGGCATTAAAACGGCACAGCAGATACACTGATACACATACGCACACACACACACACACACACACACACACACAGACATGACGGTATCAAGTCGATGAAAAGCTATTGCCCAAAAGTTGGCACAATGCTAAAGCATTGTTGGCCCACACGCCTCTCACGTTTAGTTCCTATTTCGCCATAGCCTCCATACGACCCATAAAGATTGACCAAGAATTTGGCATCACAATATTTACACCATTAAGCGTCTGTTCATCATCATTTGAAAGGTGCGGCATGTGGTACCCCTTTTGGAACTGTGACTAATAAAACCTTTTTAAAAGTTGATTTTATTGCTTATTTGTAACAATTTCCTCCAGGAATTGCGGAATCTTCAGATTTCGATTCCATATCTCCTCCAAAGTAACTGATTTTTCCGATTAGATTATATTCTGTATAAATTTCATAAGACGATTTGCGAGATGATTGTATGAATCAAATTAAGTTAAGGTGGGAATATAGTAATACATTAGCTCTATGTACAGGGTATCGCAACGCTTAGCAAGCTCAGCATACTCAATTCTTATTAGCTTAATAGCCGCATTGCGCTTTTCCCTCTTTGGCATGGTTCGATTTGGCCTGCAATTTCGATTTCGATTTCTCGCATACTCTCGGTGGCTTTCCCAAATGGATGAGCTGTCAGTTCTCTGGAATAGGCGATCAGGTCGCTTCGTTTTTTCTATTTAATGAGCAGAATTAGCAGCAACTGCGAAAACGAGAAGTGGCAAGTGGTAAGTGGCAAGCAGCAGAAGCAGCAGCATCAACAGCAACAGCATCAACAGCAACAGCATCATCAGCGGCTGTTGAAAGCGGCCCAGCTATTAAATTGGGTTAATCTATTTGAAAGTGACTGATGGACTGACGAACTGACGAACTGACTAACTGACTGACTGACAGATTGACTGATTGACTGACAGAACGGACAACTTGAGTTGAAGTTGTGCGAAAGCCGCTTAGAAGCATTATTGCCAGATACTTACGCTTTCCATTGTGGTCTACAATTCAACTTCATCTCTCTATCCCTCACTCTCTCTCTCTCTCTCTCACCCTCTCTCTCTCTCTCTCTCTGTCTCTGTCTATATTTATTGGTGTGCTCTTTACGCTTCGTTTGTTCCGCATTTCAACATCGAGTTGCGGGTGGCCGCAACTCTTGCCATTGATTGATGGATCCGCTCGAACAATGCGATTGTCTTTTGCCGCTTTGTCATTTTCCGTGAATGAACTGAGGATGCCTACAGTGCCTGCCTCAAAGCAACAACAACAGGTGCTCTCAATTGAGTAATAACTGTAATTAGGAGCAGACATTTAGATTAATTGCTATTGGTTAAGTGAAGTTGTAAGCAATAATTAAACTGTGACTCATTGTTGGGGACTCAAATTTTGATCATTCAAAATACTAAGAATACTCAAAAGCACTATTTTGACGTTATATATGTTATATGTTGACTTTCTTAGTATTTGAAATACTCGTTCATATATTAGAATATATTTGCATACAAAATGATCGACCATCTTTTTATGTAGTGATGTGTTCAAAAAAAGCGAAACTTGAGTGTGAAAAAAGAGAAAAAAATAAAAGAAAACAATGGCAAAATATTTATGAAACTAAATTAAGCCTCGCTTGAGTTTTTTAAGCAGATATTTTGTAATGCTTCTGGTGCTCAAATTGTTGGCAGTGACAACATTTCGAGAGCTTGCTTAATGTTTAACTTGATGCTAATTGAAGAGTCTCAGCTTCAACGAAAGTGAAGGTGCGACATGTGGTCAATAGATCAATCAACAAATCGAGCAACAGCTTCCAGTGCTGCTCTGAATATTTCTTTTCGGTTTCGGTTTCGGTTTATCATTTTAATCGCTTAGCAGGTTTTTTTTTTTTTTTGTTTGACTCTGAAAGTTTTCACTTTCATTAGATGGCACCTCGGTCTTCAGATCCCGCCAGTCTCCCGCACAATTGACTCATGGAATTTCATCTTTGGAAATTTGCCAAAAGAAAAAACTCGACAACAAACTGGATGGCAAGAGCTGGATTTTTTTTTTTTTTCGGTTGCATGGTGTTGCTTTTTTTTTTTTTGATTTTTGTGTTTTTTTTTTTATGCCTTTTGACTGCCGTCTGTTGTTGACCCAAATGTCCACATTCAACTTCCAATGTTCAACGTTTAACGTTTAACGGCTTTAAAGCTGCACTGTGCAACAAACTTTGAGTTTTTGTCCTTTGCCATAAATATTTATATATATTTCGAATTCCGTCGGAATTCGTCATCAGGAAGAGATTTTTGCCTGTCGAAATATTAAAATTGTGGTGTTGCCACCTTGGCATACATAGCTCATCGGGCAGCGCCACGCATTTGATTTGGAATATTGCAAAATGACGTTAGTTGCGGAGCTAATTTGTCGTTTGGATGTCGCCAACTTATTGACAGGGCGTTGCCACATTTTGTAGCACACAGTTTGCGTATTTACTTGACCGCAAAACTCAAAAGCAGTTAACTAAGCCAGGTTACGGCTCTCAATCTCAATCCATAGAGTCACGATGTTAGATCTATAATGTTATATCCGAGTATCTCTTTCATCTATATATATATATTTCTGATTCAATTTTGTATACTCAGCAATTATTTATTATTATTATTTATTTTCTTTTTATTTCTTTATTATTTATTATTTAGCTTAATTTTAAATTAATGTTTTTAAATATTAGCTATTATCTTTTTTTGCAGTGTAGTGTGTGTGCGCGCTTGTTAGCAATGTTTGTCTTTCAACTATGGTTGTTCTTGTTGTTGTTGTTGTTTGTTTAGATGGGGAATCAGAGACAGAGACAAAGATAGTGACGGCGACATCGACAAAGGTCAATGGCCCAGCGGCAGTTGCCGCTGCTTAGCGCACATCCTGTCAGCGAACCGGCTTATTATACAATATGCAGACGGTCGAAACGATTACAAATACAATTAAGATTACAGCAACAACAACAGCAACAACAACAACAACAACAATAATAACAGCAACACCAATTGCAACACTTGAGGTCTCCTTTTATTTGGTACCGTTTAGCTAACATGCAATTGAATATTGTTGTTGTTTCTTGTAATTGCAGGCCTCACAAAGTAAAGCTCATAAACAATCAATCAGCAGCAATCAACATCAATCACAACGCAAGCAACTGTCGCAAATTGGAGCTGTAACTACTGCTGTTGCTGCTACTGCTGCTACTGCTGCTGCTGTTGTTGGTCTAGTGAAAGCTTCGACAAGAGCAACTGTTGCTGCTGATGCTGTCGTGCGTCTGCCGCATAATTCAATCAAGCAGGCTAAGTCAACGGCAAACACCAACGCCCCAGACGCGGTTCACTGAGAGCAGCAATACCAACAACAACAACACAAACTACAACAGCAACAACAACAATAACAATAACAACTTCATCTGCAAGCTGGGCTCAGTCAGTCAGTCAGTGAGTCAGAGACGCAGACGCCGGCACAGACGCCATTGGCCGTGGCCAGGAACCAGTCACCAAACAACAACAACTGCCAACTGGCAATCAGCTACGACTGCAGCAACTGTTGCTGCTGCTGCTGCTTTGGCTGCGACTGCGACTGCGACTGCTTCTGGCAGGTTCACAAATAAGTGAAAGTGAATTTGTTTATGGTATATTGCTATTACCAAAGCGAGAGAGACATAACACCGAACGCAAAGCACCACAACAACAACAAAAACACACAAGAAGAAGAAGCAGCGAAAAGTCATACGTTCAACAGCAACAACAACAGCGTGAGCAATGCAATTGCATTAACGAGAGAGAGAGAGAGAGAACGAGAGAGAGAGAACGAGAGAGAGAGAACGAGAGAGAGAGAACGAGAGAGAGAGAACGAGAGAGCCAGAGAGAGAGAGAGTGAGGGAGGTCATCTTAAGCATCAATGCAACTGGCAACTGCACACATTATTGGATAATCTCTTACAACCACAATTGCAACAACAACATCAGCGGTGACAACAGCAGCAACAACAACATGCAACACATTTGCCTCGCGCTGCTGCTGCTGCTCGGCACTCGAACTAGCGGTAAGTGCAGACGATCCATTAACTAATTGAGCTACATACACACACATACACCGCACTCACATACACACACACACACACACATACACACACACACAATTCTACTAATTGAATTATTGTGTGTTAAATTGTGGAGCTTACTCGAACTGAGGATGGTTCGCGTAGACAGCACTTAATATGTCCCAACACACTCCCACTCAAATCAAATTACACAGCCACCCCAATCCCCAACTCCTCCCTCGCCCTAACCCAAGGCTGGCGGGTGAGCTGGCTGATTGCGAGCGTCTTTCAATTTGTTAGGCCCCCGCTCGAGTTTCACTCGACAATTGTTGCCATTGAGTTGACGATGAGCGATGAACACTTCACAGATTGCACAATCGCCATAAAAACCACATCAACAGCCGCCCACACACATACACACACACACACACACACCTGCGTTTACACAGATTTAATCGAAAACAGTCAACTAAGTCGAAGAAGCGATTGCAGTGCCAAAAACGGAATAATGAAAACAACGAAAGACACAACTCAACACACACAGACAACATATAACAAACAAACAATAATAACAAACACATTGCAAGCAACTATTGGAACTACTTTTGAAGTTATCCCACATCCATTGGGCTTGGCCGATGGGGTCCTATATTGAATATTGCCAACGCTGCCTGCATTTGGAAATACATTTTGATTTCATTCGCTCCATAATTTTGTTTGTTTGTTTATTTATTTATTATTTTGTTATTATTTATTTAATGAGCAACAATTGCAAATTGGATTTAAATGTATTTGAAATGAAATAAAAATAAAATTCAGTTAAAAATCCAAATTGAAAGACAAGTAACAATAATAATATAAGAATTAGATCTCAATCTATGTATATCTATTCATATAGTGTTCATATCATGCCATTTCTTGAGACTCATTTTAGTTGTTGGAAAGTTAGGAACCGCCCCCAACAAATGCCTTTGGCGATCAGTCGTAAGTCAGCAATGTATAAATGACATAAAGCCCAAATTGCTTCCCATTGTCTGCCAGAAACTTGGATGCATTTGGTTGCATAAGCGCATTAAGTCACGTTACGACGTGCTGCTCAATGGAGGGCGTGGAGGGAGTGGCAGTGGGAGTCGGAGTAGGAGTCAGCACATTACATAGAGAATATCGCTGAAGACCCGTAGAAGCTAGCTGCATATTTATGCGTACGCTGGAGCAGACGCAGCTCTATTCAAGCACTTCCTGATACCCCATAGGCAGATGATCATCATATCTATATTTATTGGCACTTGACGACATGTGTGGCGAAGCGTGGACAGCTTGATGTGAATGTATAATTCCCCATCTCTCCCTCTCTCTCTCTCTCTCTCTCTGTCTCTGTCTCTGTCTCTCTTTCTCCCTCTTAGTTATTAGGCGCTTTGGAAACGCACTCACGCCTCGGTAGTTCATATACACATATATATACACACATATATATATATATATACATATATATATATACATATATGGTTGGCTTATGTCACCAACACGTTCCAAATTAAGGCGCAGTGCCTACAAATAGTAAACATTTTACACGACTGCCATTAAAGAAATTCGAAGTTTTTTTGTTTATAATATTTGAATTGCTTTTTTTTTATCGCTTCTCACAGTTTTCGAAGCAGATCTTTTGAAGACATTCTAACTTAAAATAAGAATCACACAAAAAATCGTTTCAATTTTGAATATGTTTTGGATGGAAATTTCTACGACCTTTTATTTTGCAGTGTAGAAATATTCTTGAGTGAAGTCGGTCTTGGCTAATTATCTAAATTGATTTATTAACATTTATTTATTCTTTGTTTTTCTGAGTGTAGTTATCCATTTTACTGGAACGATCAGGTATACTTTGAAGTGTGTGCCACCTATTTCGAAGTTGCTGCTTTCATCTTTATGGGAATTCATATATACTCACACACACACACATACAAACATATATATGTATATATAAATGATTATTCAAATATATTTTGAATAGCTTGTTATTTTTGGGGCACGTGCATGGATTGCAAAGTGCCGCATTTTGTGGCCATAAATCGAATCATATTAAGTCCAAATTCAAATCGTTTCGCTTACTCATCCGATTGCAGCGTTTGGCGGGAAGGAAGAGCAATCGAGCAGTGCGGAAGGCTATGCGAATTTCACGCAATTGTCGGAGGCGGTGCATGCCTCGCTCCTGGCGCACGAGCACGAGCACCAACAGCGGCAGCAGCAGCAGCAGCGTCTGCGACGCTCTAAGAGGGCAGTGAAGCGCATCTGCTACGGTGAGCTGGGCTGCTTTGAGGACTCTGGGCCGTTTGCTTATCTGGAGATGCTGCCCTCGTCGCCCGAGGAGATCAATACAAAGTTTTACTTCTACTCAACGCGCCAGCGCTCCGACCGCCCGCTCATGGAGCTCTCCTTTCTCAACATGACTGCCGCGTTTGCCAAGGCAAAGGCCAAACGACAGTCGGAGACGCCATCAACCACAGCAGACGCATTACCATCCACCAGCGCCCCAGCGGCCGTTGTAAATGCGACCACAGAAAAGCCCAATGGCAATGGCAATGGCAGCCCAAAGAAACCGCCGACGCCTTCTATCGATGATCTCGAGGGATTCGATGAGCTCTCAGTGCGTGTCATTGTGCACGGCTTTGGCTCCGCCTGTCCGCACGTCTGGATCTACGAGATGAAAACAGCGCTTATGGCAGTGGTGAGTAGCCAGATACTAGTAAGAATGTAGCCGGAAAACAGCTACTAGAAGGCCCGTAAATCGAAAATATCGATAATTGCAAATCGATAAAACCACAAAGCTCCCAACATTGTAAAGCCAGTCAGCAAATTTGGTTATCGATATCGATATTAATTTGTCGAAAAGAACTTTAATTAAATTCCACAAAAAAATCCTTTTTTTATTTTATTTTTTATTTTAGGAGGATTGCATTGTGATCTGCGTGGACTGGGAGAACGGTGCCACATTCCCGAATTATGTGCGTGCAGCGGCCAATACACGACTGGTTGGCAAACAGTTGGCTATGCTGCTACGCCATCTGCAGCAGCACAAGGGGCTCAATCTGATGCGTACCCATGTCATTGGGTTCAGCTTGGGGGCGCATGTCTCTGGCTTTGCGGGCGCCGAGCTGCCCGGCCTGTCGCGCATAACGGGCCTTGATCCGGCGGGACCTCTGTTTGAGGCACAGCATCCGAAGGTGCGACTGGACAGCAGCGATGCGGAGTTCGTTGATGTCATCCATTCGAATGGCGAGAATCTCATATTGGGTGGCTTGGGCTCATGGCAGCCCATGGGCCATGTTGACTACTATCCGAATGGAGGACGTGTGCAGACCGGCTGCTCAAATCTGTTTGTGGGCGCAGTCACGGATTTTATTTGGTGTAAGATCTATAAATCTATATATGTTTATAAGCAAGTCTTTTTCTATAACTATCCTGGTATCCAATCTGCAGCTGCCCAGGCTGCGGAGGACGAGGAGGGTCGCTCGCTGTGCAATCATCGGCGCGCCTACAAGTTTTTCATCGATTCGGTGGCGCCACGCTGCATGTTTCCCGCGTTTCCTTGCGCTAGCTACGATGACTTCCTGAAGGGCAAGTGCTTTCCCTGCGCCCAGGATGACGAGGACCTGGCCGAGGGCGTGCCCCGTTGCGGCAACATGGGCTACTATGCGGACAGATCGACTGGTCGCGGCCAGCTCTACCTGCTCACCCGCGAGGAGGAGCCCTTCTGTGCCCACCAGTTCCAATTGCAGATATTCAACTCCTTTAACGATCTGCCGCTGCGCACCATTGGCCGCCTAGAAGCCATACTCGAAGGCGACGGCGGTCTCAACGAGACCTTCGAAATATCCGAGTGAGTTAAGCCAAGGGCTTAAGGGCAAAATGAAAGGCTAAACTGAGTCGAGTGTACCCGATCGAGGGGAACGTTATTGAATAGATTTTCCATATGTCTATTAGGATCCAACAACTTTATTTGTATCCAATCCTATCCGATAACTTAGGTCACAAATTTAAAGTATACTTTTTGGTCTTTCAGAAAGGACGATGCTGAGTTCTTCGCTGGCGACATTGTGTCGAAGATTATCGTGCCGCATCCGGCGCTGGGTTTCCCCACGACGTTGAGCCTACACTACAAGTCGTACAGTGGGTGGCTGTCGAAGGGCCTGCCCCACTGGGACATTGACAAGGTGGTGCTCACAGATAGCTTTGGGCGCAGCCACTCGCTGTGCCGCCCCAGCACCAAGCTGAGCAGCGGCAGTCCCGTCCGCATGCGCCTGCAGGCGGGCAACTGTGAGCTGGACAATCAGGATGATTATGGGGCCTACACCACCCAAGCGCCGGCTTCACTGCCGCCTAGCACAGATACCCCGTTGGCAGACTCGAGCGTGCAGGAGTCGGGCCTGAGCACCAACGTGGATGGCGTCGAGAGCGTCAAGCATCGCAAAAACATCTTCAATTTGGGCACCAGCTTCAAGCTCTCACAGAATCAAACCTATCCGCTCACCCAAACAGACGAGCTGCCGTGGCAGCCCATACTCGTCGGCAACTCCCTCGACAAGGACAACAACGAAGCGGAGGCGGCCGAGTCCAGTCGCAGCCTCTCCGACGCACTCAGTGCACCCACCGATGAGATATTCGAGCCGGTGCTCAAGGACCGCCGCCTGGCTCTAAACCGTGGACGCAATCTACACGAGTATGCCACCACCACGGAGGAGATTGTTGAGCCGGTGCTGAAGGCGACCACGCCGAGAGTTAAGCACGGCAAGGACCTTCAGCTACCTGAGCCGGATAACAGCAATTCCACGACAACGAGCTCAACTGATGCTCCAGTTGCAGCTCCAGTTCCCGCTGCTGTTGCCGGTGCTACAAATCCACCCAAAATGATGGCACAGCTGGCTGGCGGTGCAGAGGAGCCGCAAACGGTGCAATTGCTGCCATTTCGACTGGGTGAGCTGCTGCAGCGGGCCGAGCGCTATGCACGGGAAACGCTGCTGCCATTAATTTCGGTGCAGGCGCCGCGCTTCTTTGGCTTCAATGTGACCCCCCACGAGCGGGGTGAGTCCCGCAAGCCCCGCTACATACCGCGCTACGAGGAGGCGGCTTTCCTCAATGGCAGCAGTCAACAGCGTCGCAGCTCTCAGGACGTGCTAGACACGCAGGACACAACGGACCAGGCCGCACGTCGCAATCTCTTTCGGCTGCTGCGCTCGAATGCGGCCCGTGGTCGTTCCGCATCTCAGCGTACGTTGTCCAGCAGCGAGTCGCAACAGCAGCAGCAGCAGAGCGACGTCAACTACTACACAAATGTGCTGCTGACGGAATCGCGCTCAATGCGTCCCGAGGCGCCCGAATATCGTCCGGTCTTTATTGATCTGCCCACGTTTCGTCCGCCCACCTCCTCCACATCCTCCCCCTCCTCCGCGTCCAAAGCGAAAGGCAACGGGCAAAGGGCGACAAAGTCCTTGAGACGCGCACGCATGCAGCCCAATCCCCGAGCAGTGGGACTGTGGGTTGGCCGCGAGGGGATGTAAGGGGAGGGTAGCCAGCTACATATAAGTAAACACTATGTGATATCGACTATCTGAGAGACGCCGCACAGTGGAACTGATCAGCGTTTTCAAACGTCGAGCGTCGCCTGCCTGCAACCAAAAAAATAAACAATCAAGTGTCCTTGTCGGTAGGCTGGACTCGTCGTACCAAAAACAAAAAAACAACAACAACAACAACAACAAAAAAAAACCAATTTATAAAGTTCTCCTTGCACTGTAAATAACCGTTAAATGGAAATTGAAATTCATGCAACAGCATTGTGCTGTTGCCTCGAGTCTTATTCACCTTTAGTTTAGCTGCTAAGTTTATAACGTGAGCATTAAAATAAATTATTAATAAATAAATCATAAACACAATCTTAAGTGAAGAATTTTATATATACATATATACAACACAATAATATCTTACGCATTCTGGCGAATCCTGTGTCAATCGTCCATGCGGTTATAATTTTCTGATAGCAACTTGGTTCCGTTCGCCCTGCAGCGAAATTTGTACCAAAGTTTGGGTTCTTCGATGCCCCATATCGAATAAGAGCAGTGTTATACAGTTCGCTTTAAAAAATCTGTAAGAATATTGCCGAGCTAAAGTACTTTTCAAACATTGTACCATTCCTTGGTTCTCAGCCTAAGAGTATGCCTCAACACTTATTTCTGACTTGACTTTCTTTTTCAGCCTAAAAGAATGTTGCAGGATTATTTAATTCTACTGGCGACCTCATTTTGATACCTTCGCTTTCTTCGAAATAGGGACTTGAAACCTGGAACATGGACCGGTCTGTGCCCGCAATAGGCAATCGACAAGATCGATGATCACAAATCGCAAATTAATATTGCCACATATCTGTCACAATTTTAAAGCTACAGCCATCAAATTTAGCTTGTAGGTTATTGCCGATGTCCTTCAAGTATCGGCATATGCCATGCCCATAAAATGCTTATGGCCACGCCAATCCTTGCGCCGATAATCGCCAAAGCCGATATTCCGGAAAGCCTAAGTCGATAAAATCGTATATTAAAGACAAAGTCACCAAAGGTGGACGGTAAGTTACAGTCACCAAGTTTTGAAAGTACTGGTAACTCTCCTAAGAGATCGATAAAAAAATTAGTTGGTCACGCCCACTCCGCCCTCCCAAGCCCATTCACTTCCTAGTGTAAGTCGATGAAACCCTATATCTCACACAATTTGAAAGCTAAAGTCACCAAATTTGGAAGATATATTGGAAGTAAGGACTTATTGGTATCAGAGTATTTCGTAGTCGGTCATGATCGAGTGCAACTTTCTCTTTTGTTTTTAATATGAATATGCATAACTGAAGATTGGCCAAGTCCCCAAAGTAACCGCAATAGAAAAAAGTTTCAATTTGTTCATTTTCCATTTATTAAAGTATGTTTTTCCACCTGTTTTATATTATCTGCAAAGAAAAAATTCTTAAAAAATAGTTGTAATATACAAATTTGTGTCCAAACATTTTATGCGCTTTTCAATTAAAACAAAAAAAATTTGTATAAAATGCATCAAGCTTGGAAATTGCGTTCTCCTTCTTCTCCTAAAGCAAATCCATCATCATTCTTGATTCACATTTTTGAATACTCCTATGAGGTGGCCAGTCGATGGATTGATGCAGATGCAGATGCAGATGGGCACGTTTGTAGTATCAACAATGCTTAACAATACCTATCGGAGTGATCAGTATATATATATATACAGTATATCAGGACTTACGTATAAACGCAAAATGAAAGTCATTCTTTGCAATTTGAGTTGTATTTTTGTAAGTTGTTCTTTTTAGCATAATTTATTTTTATATACTTTCATTTAATTTGCTTTTATGTTCATAAAGTAACGTGTGTCTGCCACTGTCTGTGTCGGTGTATGTGTGTGTGTGTGTGTGTGTGTGTGTGTGTGTGTGTGTGTGTGTGTTGTCTGTATATGTGAGTGAGTGTTGTACTAAGATTTTATCTGCTTGTATTTCATTTCTATTCTGCTTAATTTTGGATCCGATTCGCTTACAATTTAAAATGGCTTTGTAAAAATTTATTGAGATTTGTTGAAAGTCAAACGGTAAATTTTGTGCTTGCTCATGTGGTATTTAGAGTGTTTTTCTTTTTGTTGTATTCTATGTTGTGTTTGTTGCTGTTGCTTATTGTTTTTTTTTTATTTTTATTTTTGGGTTGTTGTGTTTGTGTCTTTTTGTTTTATCTGTTGTTTTTATATTTAATATATAATATTTTTTTTGCTTCGCTTTTCTGTTTTGGTTTAACTATTTATAAAACATTTCACTTTTAGAATCTTAACAACTTTTTGTTTTTTATTTCTGCTTTTTTTCTTTTTATATGTTAGTTGCTGCGGCGTATTTACTTTTATATATGTATGTAATATATACATATATATGTATATATATATATTTTTTTTTTTTATGCTTTATTTAATAATTAGTTTTTCTCTTCCTTTGTTTAGCTTTTATTGTTGTACGCATAATTTACATGGATTTTCTTGAATCCCATTACGATATTATCGCAGCTTTCCCTTTGCGCTTTTTATAGATTTCATGACATGTTTTTATTTTTATTTTTATTTTCATTTTTATTTTTGTTTCTTTTTGTGTTTTGTTTTATTTTATAACTAGTCAAAAAATTGTTTGTTGTTGCTGACGCTTGAAACAAAATCAAATTGCGCGTGTCCTAATACTTTTCTGTAGGTGTGTGTGTGTGTGTGTGTGTGTGTGTGTGTGTGTATATATGCTTGTGTGTATTTAGATCATAATATAACTATTCGTAATTGAAATTGTTTTCATTTCTATATGCCCCTGCAGAAATTTGAGTCCACTCACAGGACGTGGATATACGTCCCCCACAAAAAAGACTAGAATTTTATTGATCAGAAATTGATTCAGAAATTTGTATTGAAGAAAACGTACCAGAAAAAAAAATTAATAAAAATTTGATTATTTTTCTGTTTTGAAGATTTTTCTAAGAATTGAATGACAATAAATCGGATTATAATGAGTGTTTCCCAGAGGTACAACTGAGTTCGAATATATCGAACATACTCGTATCTGCAAGAGAATTTGATATTCGGCATGCCGAAAAAAAGCGCTACCTTCATTCTGCTTTCACTTTCGAATATTGAGCTAAATATTGGTTTGGTTTTTGCTATTACTTTTGTGTGGAGACTGAAAAATGATGAGAATTAATTAAATGAATAAAATGCTTATCAAAATTAACTGTGTTAACTGGCTTGGACTTATATAACATATGGATGCCTTCACATACACACATACGTAGGTATGTATGTGTATACAGTTATGTATATACACTAATATATATATATATTGTATATATGTATCTAGTAAGTAGTTTTTATCCTTGCTTATAATTCGAATGCATTTCGAACGCTACGCATATGTATTTGTATTGACCTTGTTATCTTTATATGTATGTGTATACATATTACATATACACAAGTACATATATATATATATATATATATATACACATATATATATATGTATACATATGTATATACATAAATAAATACATGTATGTATATATATTTATGTGTTGTTGTTTTTTCTTTTGCATTTATTCCAGTCTTCTTTATTAATGAATTTCTAAACCAAATTTGAAAATAGGCAACGCAAATTGACAACTTTATTGGTAAGATTATAAGATAATTATCTCATTATAAGTTAGTATTTGTTGTTGTTGTTGTTGTTGTTTGGTGTTATTTGTTAGCATTATGTATTTTGCTGGTAGTTCGGTTTCGGAAATTGTTACTTGATAGCAAAGCTCAGCTTGAAGGTTGCAGTATTAGTATTAGATTTTATAGTGATTATTAGTATTTTGTTTAGTATTTGCTGTTTAGTATTATTAGTAGTATTATAATAAGGATTGCCTATATTAAAATGCCTATTAAACTAGATATATATAATTATGCTGCTGGCTGAACTTTTACTTTGGGCCATAGACTAAACGCTTTCTCACTTACTGAGAGAGCAGAGTTTTTGTTTAAATTTTTGTGTTTTGTTTGTGTTGTTGTGTGTTATTATGTTTTAAACTTAATTATTTTGGCAAGTTAAGTTTTGTTTTTAATTTGTTTTTTTTTTTTGTTTTTCTTTTTGGTTGTTTTTTTTTCTTTTCTTTTATATGTATGTTTTATATCACTTTTTTATGTCTGGCCTGGCCAAGTTAGCCCAGATTTTGTCTCGCCCTCTCGCTCTGTGCTCTTACCGTGGTACTCTCTCACTCGCACTCACACTTGCACACTGCTGCCTTCTCTTTCTATTTTATCCTTTGTTACTACTAAGTAAGCATTGTCTAGCATTAGAATAATTTATTTGGTAAAAAAAAAACAAAAAAAAAAACAACTATTCTTGCATGACTTGAAGACGATATGTTTTTATTATTGTTTGCAATTTGTTTTGTTGTTGTTGTTGTTGTTGTTGTTATGTACCATACGATATTTATTTATAATTAATAATATATTATAGTATCATAAAGAATTTATATGCATATTATATGTGTATCATTGCTCTTATTTTTTTTTAGTTTAATTCATTTACTAATTAATTGGCTGAACTGCACTTGAACAACTCATCTCAATTGATCTCAGGAACCGAACCAAAACTCACAAAACTAATCATAAGGAAAACTTGAATATATACATATATATAAATACGATTAATATGCATATATATGTATATATATATAAAATATATAATATAAAAAAATACACGTATGGGCGCCCAAAACGGTTACTTCAACTTTTGTTTGTATATATATGTAACTAAATTTCGCATATACATATATTATTTTAAGGCCAAATTAAGTATACGTTAAAATGTTCTCCATACTCGAACCTCTGCCTCAATCATCTCATTATTCGCTTGGCTCTTTAATTTTGAATTAAAAAGTGTTTAAATATGAGTCTCCTGCTCTTGCATTTGGTCTTCCCCTCACTCTCTCTCACTCTCTCACCCTCTCACTCTCTTGCTATCTCTTTTCCTCTGCCTCACATCAGAGATCACCTCTGTGTTTGTTTTAATCATTTACTGTGTGCGTGTGGACGGTATTCAAAGCTGTAAATTGATTTGATTTATTTAACTCTCTTGTCTTTTATCTTTTTCTTTACATATTTACAGGTTTTTTGGTTTTTTTTTGTTTTGTTTTTTTTTTTTGTTGTATTTTTGTTTTTGCTTTCCTTTGTATAAATATTATTTTATTCTTGTATTTTTGTATTTTTGTATTTTAATTACAACAAGCAGCAAATCAATAAAAACTTTGTTATTCAGTCGCATTATTTATAGAAACATATGCGTATGCTTCAGCTTAGTTAATTTGTTCTATTCGTTATTCGTGTGAGATGCGTTTAGATGATCCAAAAGTAATTGCCGCTTTCTTTGAGATTATCTTGCAAGCGAAGCGCATTTTATTCTTGGAAGTTTGTTTTTTGTTTTTTAGTTTTTTAGTTTTTTTTTTGTTTTTACCGAAATGCACAGCAATTTGAAAAGTTTCTTTTGGAATATAATTGAAATCGTATCAAATTCTATAGTTTTTGGAAGCATACCAAGTATGTATGTGTATAAGTTCATGAATATCTCAAGAAATTTGAATTTGAAATAAGTATTATATCTCTCTTGTGTGTGTGTACTAACTAGAATCAGAAAAGGTGTCACAAATTTTTCGTTTCTTTTCGTTTGTATATATATATATGTATATATATATATGTATATATACAGATATATTCCATAAGTAGAGCTTGACAAAAGTTGAAGTCGCTAGATTGAACGTTAAAATAAAATATAAGTAGACGTTTTTGGAAAGTAAGACATATTACATAAGGTTGAACTCATAAAATTAGATTCCCAGATAACTCCCTATTGGGTTCTGAAATATGTGAGACATAAAGGACATATACAGAGACTACAAACTATAAGTTCTTGTGACCTAAATCTTGGTTAGCTTATGCTATAAGCATGTGTTTTTTTTTTGTTTTGGTTTGTTTTTTTAATTTTTAGAGACTTGGTTTTGGGTTGGGTCTGCTGGAAGATCAACGGCCCTGTTCTTTATCGTTTGTGGTTCGCGTATTTGCCGTGTTTAGTATTTTTTTTATTACTCTTTTATGATTTTGATATTTATTTTTCTTTGTTGTCGTGTAGCAGTTTGCTAATTTTAATTATTGTTTTTGTATCGTTAGCAGCTTTTTGTTGTAAATGTTTATTTTTATTTGTTGTTTTTTTTGCTTTGGTTTTTGGGTTTGTCTATGTCTATATGTTAAGCTTCAGCTCCGACTTACTTATTTACAAAATAGCATTTAAGTTCTGTTTGTATAATTATTTATATGTATATGTTTTTGTGTACACATGTACATTTATATATGTATGTATGTATATACATATATACACATATATATATATATATATTTATATATATATATATAGATATATACATATATGCATAATCCTTTGTTTTTACTCATTATTTTTAACTTAACGGCAGTTTTGATGCTTTAGCATTTTCATGTTTCTCTATGTGTATGTGTGACTGTGTGTGCATGTGTGTGTGTGTGTGTGTGTGTGTGTGTGTGTGTAATGGTAGCGAATGAGTTTTGACTGCGCCCTCAACCTTCAAATGGATAAATATTGACTGCCAATCGGGGACTACTGAATTTTTAGTAATCAATTTTACTCTGTAAGCACAAAGGGATCTCTCTCTCTCTCTATCTCTCTCTTTCTCATTGAGAACATTTGAGAACGTTATTTTCACTAATTTGAAATTTGTTTACGAATCGATTGTTTTTATCTATTTTTCATGTAATTGTTGGACTTTAACCTTTTTAAATTATTCAAATTATATATATTATCTGTTGAACAGAAAATTTCAATTTCTAGGAAGATGTTCAATTTAGTCAAAGAAAAGTTAACAAATAATGATTTTCATTAGACTTCCAGCTCCCCACATGCATACATACATCTAAAAGGATTAGGATGAGGGCGTGGTCAGCTGCACTCGCTGTTTATATATGTATGTTCTCTTTTGCATTGCCTTAGTTTTCATTAGCTTTTTTTTTTTGTGTTTTTTTTTTGTTTTTTTTTTTTGTTGACATTGACTAACATTTGACTAATATTTAATAATAGAGCATAATTCAAAGTTTAAAATAAAATTAGCAGATATTGTATGTATTGTTGCTTTTTTGTCTGTTTGTTTGTTTGTTTTTGTTTTTGGTTTTTCTTGTTTGTAGCTAGGTTCTAAAGAAAGGAAGAAACTCCAATTAGATTAGACTACTAAGATAATTTTCGTTTTTTAGTTTTTTGTTTTTTGTTTTTTGTTTTTTTTTTTTCATTCATTTTGTTTGTTTGACTATAACGATTGTTAGTTGTTAATTGCTAAATTTGAACATAGGTATTAAGTTGACTTTCTTTGTATCTGTTTCTTTCTGTGTTGTGTCTATGTGTGTGTGTCTATGTGTGTGTGTGTGTGTGTGTGTGTGTGTGGGTGTGTGGGTGTGTGGGTGTGTGTTTTGCGGTCTTCACTGAGCAGCCGTGTGAATTGTGGCTGCCGAATTTGAGTATTATAAAAAAACTATCGCTAATTCGGCATTTTGCTACTTTATCAAGCCACTGCTGCAAATGGCGCTGTGTGTTCTTGTCTGTGTGTGTTCTTGTATGTGTGTGTGTGTGTGTGTCTGTGTGTGTGTGTCTGTGTGTGTGTGTGTGTGTGTGTGTGTGTGTGTGTGAGTGCATGTGTAGTTTGTTTTACATTTGCTGTTTAATTTACAACTACGCTGCTTACTATTATTATTATTATTATTATTATTATTATTTGTATTATTATTATTACTTTAATATTTATTTATTAATAAAATTCTAGATTAGACTGCTTTTGATGACGTTTCTGGCATCCAACGTAACATTTCACTGCGCAAGTTTCGTTCGTGTTCCATTTGTTTGACTGTGCATGCAAAACGCAGTTAAAGAAAATCAAGTTAAGTGTTTTCGCAAATATGTTTCAGAAATGACACTAGCTAAGAATTGCGCTTTTAGCATCAGATTGAGAGATTAGTTAGCCGAACTTGAGGCTCGTTTTGAATGCTGCTATTGTTGCTCTTATGAAAGATGAATAAATGCAATTTGCAATGCAAGTTACGATTTTCAGCTAGTGTCATTTGAATAGGATTTGTACTCACTTCGTAGTCAAACGTCGGTCTCAATACTGACGGCCATTGCGTTGTTATGCCTCAACTGTAAGCTGTTTGTGCTCCTCAGGCCGTTCTGGCCCAGTTGCTGCTGCTGTCCCTGCTGGAGTCCCTGCTGCTGTTGCTGCTGCTGTAGTTGGAGCTGCAGTTGTTGCTTCTCAAACGATTGCTGCGTTCTCAGAAATGGCACCATGTGGCGGCCAGTATGATCAGTCAGACCTGGCGTGGTTGCATCAATGCCATCATCCAAATCCATAATGTCCGATGACGATTCGGAGAGTGAGGATTTTTTCAAATGTTGACCTAGTTTTGGGTGTTGACGTTTGTATTTGTGTGTGTGTGTGCGTGTGTGTGTGTGCGTTCGGGGGTAACGAACGTTGGGTTGGTATTTTTTTTTTTTTTTTTTTTTTTTTGGGATGATATAGAAAAGGAATCGATTAGCATTGCTTTAGTATTGTATGACTCAAATGGGCGTGTAGTCATTTTGGCAAACGATTTAATATGGTAGTTATATATATGTACCTAGTGCACCAGGTAAATATGAACAACTTGTAACGTGGTTGAAATTTTGGCTCTGCATCTCCTCCTGATCCGTTTCGCGGTGATAGAAGTAATTGAAATTACTGACGATAACCGGTACCGGCAGTGCGATTGTCAGCACACCAGCGATCACGCACAAAGAGCCGACAATTTTGCCCCAGAAGCCGACGGGCCTATTTATCATATTGCATTTTTCATGTTTGCATATTCATTTGCATTTGTTTTGATTTTTTTTTGTTTTTTTTTTTCATTTTTCGTGTGGCAATATTCAAGTATTCGATTTGTGGTATTTATTTTCATTTTTGATTTTGGTAATTTTTGTATATTTTGTATATTTAAAGCATGTATTTAAATATGCAAATTTGTTTTCGATTCGATTTGATATATATAAATATATATTTTCGCATGTGTTAGTCATATATATTTATTTTAAATTTTATTATTTTTGTAATTATTATTGTTATTTTTATATTTTTTTTTTTTGTTTTTGTCGATTTGGTATGAAGAAGAACGTAGAAGAAGAACGCAGTGTGTAAATAAGGTAGTATATTTATATATTTATATATATAAGAAAAAAAAAAAAGAAACAGAAATAAGTTAAAGGTTGTAAGTTTTTAAGTATTTAAGATTTTTCGATTTGATATATTATTATCATATCAGTAGAACTTCACTGAAGTTTAACACAAAAACTTGTTAGAAATAATATTATATGATCAAAATAAATTAGTACACTGAAACACAGAAAAAGCCAAAACAAAATGTGTAATTTTTTCCAACTCGAAGTATTATATAAGTAATAAGTATAAGTATAAGATCGTGTGTGTATGTACGTAAGTATGTATGTGTGTGTGTGTGTGTGTGTGTGTGTAAGTGAGAGTGTATGTGGATTATTGATTATTGTATATATTGTTGGTATGTACACATCGAAAGCAAATTGCAGTTGCTTAAAAAATTGCGCTTAGATTGTACCGCTTGAACGATGGAACTCAAAAAGTTGTCTAGAGAGTTGGCCAACAAAAAACCGAAAGCGTATTGCCAAAATGGAATTAAACAAAATGTGCCGGCGTTTGGCGTCGTCGCTGTTAAACTTGACATATAACAAATAATAGAGAAAAACCAAAGAATATCGAACCGAACCGAAACGGTACCAAACTGGTTCCGATCAGATTAGATCAGACCAGTTTCGGTTAGGAGTGTTTGCGATCAATCAGCACTACATCAGACGCGAGTACTGATCAATCGCACACAAGTCCAGTGTGTCTTCGGCAGAGATTGCGACGTACGTTGAAGAAAAGAGAGTTAGTATTTGGCATGAGAGAGACAGAGAGAAAGAGTTAGTTAGAGTGTGTGTATGATTTGGAGTTGGTATTGGCGTGTGATTGATTGGTTGACTGACTGACTGACTGATTGACTGATTGATTCCTGGATTGTTGAATAATTTGTGTTTGTTTGTGTGCTTTCAAAAAAAATGTAAGGTGCTCGAGTTGTGCCAAATAATGAGCAGGCAGCTGGCACAAAGTTAGCTGCTGTTAACATCCGTCAACAGTGAGTGATGCACTGTTGCCTTTAACAGCGCTTTACGCTCTGTTCGCCGTTTGTGTCAGTTAAGAATAAATAAATTTGTTAACTTGTGAGGGAATTTGCGGGTTAGGTGTGTGTGTATGTTTCTTGTTTGTTTTATTTTATTCGGTGATTGTAAATGTAGCAGTTGCTTTTGTTAAGTAAGTATATATAACTATGTATATATGAATATATATAAGTTAAGAATATTTAAGCGATTTCAAGTAGTTAGTTAGGCAAGTAGTTGGATAATGCTCATTCGAGTAGAGTAGAGTATTTGGTAAAAGTAAGCGCAAAAAACCATATCATAAATCAAAGCGTTAGATTTCAGTGTGAGGAGTTAGGCAACAGAAACCTTAAGTGTAGCTCTCTGTGTGTGTCTTTTTCTGTGTGTGTGTCTGAGTGTGTGTAGCTGATAGTTAGTATTAGATGCAAATGTGCTTAGCGTGCTCCAAGTGTTGTTTATTTATTATTTTCTTTCGATTTTTTTTTTTTTTTTTTTATTTATTTTTTGGTTGGAGCTGTTAAAGTTGTTGTCTTTGCTTTTGCTTTTGCGAGCGGTTTTTTATAGTTACATATCAGTTTTTCATTTTAACTTCTTTGCTTTCATTTGTTTTGCTATTTTGTAGCTGCATTTTGCATTGATTTGCTCGATTTTTGTTTGGTAATTGTGATTTGTCGATTGCTCGACCATAATTATTTAATTATAGCAACTTAACGCACATGCACCGGATTCGGGAAGCACAGGGAAACGGGACTTAGGAGCAGAAGCAGGAGCCGTCGAAAGCCTTAGTCTTAGCCAGAATAGCCAGAACAGGCGCTTTTCTTTCAGTTTTCATTCAGTTTGCAATTTTTGTTTAACAATATTTGTTTCAAGCTGTTGTTGTTGCTGCTGTGGTTGTAGCTGCTGTTGCTGTTTGCATTGCGCTTAATGCGGTTAGCTCTTGCTGTTACTGTTACTGTTACTGTTACTGTTATTGATGCATCTACTGTTACTTTAACTGTTACTGTTGCTGTAGCTGTAGCAGGATTTTGATGTCGGCGAGTGCAGGCAGCGCTAAAGCGTTTCTTACAGTTAAACGTTAAGAAAACCACAAAAATTCAAGAAATACAAATAAAAAGGAGATTGAAACAAAAAATGTATGAATCGAAAGGAAACTAAAAGGCATTAAGATAATATTTGTATATTTATAAAAGTAGCTTTATATAAATTCATATATGTATATATATATATATATAAATACATATATATATATATGCATATATATTATATGGTTCGGTATATTATGTAAAAATTTGTAGCTGGCCGAGGTAGCGTTTAATAAAAGCACAGCGCACAAACAATATCATATATCAGACATACTTATATACTTATCTATGTATGTATATGCATATGTGCTCATACAAATGTACATACATATGCACATATTTCATACATATATCGTAAATATCAAATCAAAGTTTGGTGCGCGTTTCCACAGTGCATTACGTATGATTACAACCAAAGCCAATAAAGGATACGATCAACGATTACGATATACGATATACGATATACGATATACGATAACGACGAAAGCGGGCAAAAGAGACCAGCTGGCAAAGACAGTTCGGTACTCGTACAACCTGTCTGGGCACACTTTTTTCTTTTCTTTATACAAAGACCATCTGGGCAGACTCACCGTTTGTGGAGGGGAATGGCATCTTAGCTCAATATTCAGTAATTGCAGCATGCGTCGCATCGACGGCCGTTTTTTTTTTTTGTTTAAATGAATTTCATAATTAAGCTTATTCACGGATGTATGCATGTGCTTAAATTTTCATAGATTTTTGTTATTCAACACTAGATGGGTACTACTTTGGATAATGCGACTGGACTGCTCTAAAACTATGATAGATACTAGAAACTAGTGGGTGGCATGTATATATGGAGTTGTACAATGGGCGCTTATGAAGTGGTTGGGGCAATCAAACTGTCATGATTGATTGATTGATGGTTTGATTGTAAATGCTACAATATTATTCATAGTCTTCTTATATACAACTTAAAGGTGCATATACTTGTTGGAAAACGAATCTTAAAAACTTAAAGCTACGCCTTAGGCTGAGGCCTCCGAATTTACACTTTTGGGGAGCGCTCAGTATAGTTTGGAATAGGATCGGAAGCTCAGCTCTGGTTTAAAGATTTAACTACGCAGTAGGGAGATTTTAGTCCCCAATTTGGATCAATCGTTTCAGCCCATGCGTTCAAATGGAAAATACCAAAGAATAATATCAAAGTTAAGCTATGAAACTACTAACAAAAACTACTCGTAATTACTTAACTAAGTAGATGGCAAAATTAAACTGCATAGACTTAGCGCTTAACTAAAGAACAAAAATTGAAATGATCATTGCTTGGGCTTTGGCTTTCAGTTTACTTTTCATCACTTTTTATATATATGTATTTGTATTTTGATCCTAACTGGTTTGTTCGTGGTTGTTTCTTTGTTTAATTTTTAATTTTTATTTTTATTGAATAACGATTATAAAACATTTCATTTTAATCTTAACAACATTCTTTTTCTTTTTTTGTTTTGTGTTTTAAGTTTTTTATGCCTGCGTGTTTTTAATTGTAGTCACAATATCTTATTATGTGTAATACTAAAATTTAGTTTTTCAGTAATTTTTTGTTTTTTTTTTTTTGTTTTGCTTTATGCGTTTGCTGTATTTGTATCTGGTATATATTATTATGATTATGTGTTTTTTTTTTTAAATTTTTCTTGCATTAAAGCATTTGAATTTCGGTTTTTTTTTATGCTGAGGATGTGTGGAAATTCCTTACAAAAAAAGGTTTTATTTCGTTTATTTTTTATTTTTTTATTGGTTTTTGTTACTGTTGTTAATGCATTGTTCGTGTTTTTTTTATTATTTTTATTATTATTATTATTATTTAAGTGCTGTTGGCTGTAATTGATGCTGATATTTTTTGTTATTTTTCCTGTCTGGTTGCACGGCTAACTAAATTAAACTAATTTTATGTTTACTAATACTTGTTACAAAATTTATATATGAATATATATGTACATTGGTGTATATATATTCATATACAAGTAACGTAAGGCAAAATAAATTTACAAAGTAAAATATTTTGGCAAATTCTTTTTGAGGCTTCAAATAAACAAACGTAAGCGACAAAAAAATGGCCAAAAATTTGAATACACATTTATTTAATTTATTAATTAATTAATTTTTTTTTTTTTTTTAGTATTATTTTATATATCTTTAAATCTCTATTTGCAGTCTTTGTCCTTAATAGAAATTTGTTAAGTTCCATATTTTTTTTTGTTTTTTTTTCTTTGTTTGGTTTTTGTTTGATAGCATTTTGTCTTTCTTGAAGCATCGAGAAGAGTGTGAGATGTGCTTTAGTTGTTAGTTTGTTACTGTTTAGGTTTTTGATTTAGTATTTCAATTATTTCGTTAAGATGCATGTAAGTAGGTATATTTGTAAGTAATTTGTATTTGTATTTTGTTGTACATTAATTTTTATGTTCAATTGGATGATTTATTTTTTATTTGTAATATGTTAATAAGTAATTAAATTTAATGGAAAACTTCAAAAGATTGTTTTGGGTTTAAGTCGAAGGATAAAAAAGAGTGTGTCGCCATTCACGGTATTTTTTGCATTTAATGTGTAGTTCTTTTTTATCAGCATTTTTCTTTAAGATAATTATGCGGTAAGTATAGTACTTATGTATCGTATTTAATTTATAAACGCTTGTAGTATTTTTTTTGAAATTTTTTTTTTTATTAGTTGTCAACAACGATATGTTTGCTTCTTAATTCTGAACGCCCTAGCTTCCTTGTTATTTCATGCCTTTTGGATATTTAAGAAGTAGTCACGTGCTTTCAATAGCTCTTTAAATGCAGGCATTTGAGTCGCTTTGCGGTACTCGCAAATACTCGTAAGCATACAATGTTCTCTGTTAAATAGTACTAAACAAAATACTAATACGAAAAACCAATGATATACTCTTAGCTCTAATTGCAACTAGTTGGCTGAGTAAGTGTTCCGAATGTGTGTCTGTGTGTCTCTGTGTGTGTGTGTCTCTGTGTGTGTGTGTCTCTGTGTGTGTGTGTGTGTTGGGATCTACAGTGCTGTACTCTGGCCTATATGTGGTTTTACTAGAGTCTTCTTATTGAATTGTTGGCGAATTAATCAAACTAAGGACATACATACATATGTACTTAATTGAATGTTTAACTCTATAATAAGTTACAGACTGATTGAAATGAGCTTCTGAATGTTGACTCTAGTAAGTGCATATGTAAGTATTACTAACTATTTCCAAAACTTAATTATTTGCAGCACATTAAATAGTTAGTTAGTAGTTAACTTCTGTATATACGTATGTAAGTGTCTAGCATGATATTGTACAAACCGAAGCTTCAGCTCGGAAAGTACTTGGAGTTGTATTTACATACGTGTGTGAGTTTCTGAGAAAGTGTGTGTGTATGTGTTGGTGTTGGTGTTGGTGTTGGTGCTGGTGTGTGAGCGTAAGTTTGAGCGCAGTTTTTAGATAAGAGTAAACTAAGGAATTAGTTAAGCTACAACAAATTGTACATGAATTAAACTGACAGTGTCTAAGAGTACGAAGAAAGTTTCTCTGCACACATACAAAAACCAATTACAATTACAATTACAATTACAATTACAATTACATATGTACAGGTCGGATTGCAACTGTTATACAGTTAAATAAAATACAAAATGATTCATTTTTATTTCATTTTTTTCGCATTATCCATTGCGTTATTTTTATTCGAATGATCAGCTTTTTTGGGGTTTTGTATACGGATTTCTCTTGTTTGGTTTTTATCATGAGTATATATATATATCTATTTTTTTTTTTTTTTTTTCTTAAATTACCTATTGGTTTATACAATGTGAGATTACTAATATGTTTTGCCGGGGCTTGAGTTTACCATTCATTAGATGTATATATACAATTTTGAATTGTTTAGAATTTATGATGCGCTTGTTTAAATTTAATTAAATTACATTTTTTGTGTTTCCCCTTTTTTTGTTTTAGTTTTAATTTTAATTGTATTTTTTAAACATATAATAACATTTTTTTTGCTGAACACATGTATTCCAAAATTTTTATTTCATGTTTACGTTTTATTGTTGTTCTTCTATTTGCTTTAGCTAGTTTTGTTTTAATTGTAGTGGCTCTCCGTCCTCGGTTTGTGTTTGAAAACAAAATTCTAGTAATTTCGAAAATCATAATTTAATGGCTGATCTCTCTTAACGTGCTCTCTCTCTCTCTCTAACTGTTTTATATTTAGTATACCTAGGTATTCGTGCTAGCTCCTAAGTTTTAAATATACATATTCAAATTGCCTATTTTAACGCTAAAAAAAAAACAACCTTATTTTACACACAATGTTTGTTTTTTTTTTCTTTTCGTTTTCTAATGCTAAAATCCCTCACGATAAATCATAAAACTTAAGCTTAAGTAAGCGAATTCTTTTCTTTATAAATAATATATTTTCATTTTGTGTTAAAATGTCTGGAGGTTGTTCTTTGCTTTGTTGCTTTTTAGTTCTATTTTATAAATACAGGATGTTTTGGTATGACTAGATACAATACAATTTATATTATGTAATTTACATTTTATGACATTTCAATTTGCATTTCGGTTATTTTCGTTTTAGTGTTTTAATTATTTAGTTATATATATATATGTATATATATATATATTTTTTTGTATGTTTATTTGATGCGTACAAAAATCCGATGAACTATTTTTCCAGAATTGCTATTTAAGAGGGTTGCAAGTGTGTTTTTTTTTTTAGTGTATTTACAACAGAGTTCTAGACACGCTACAGTGCAGCCAGTATAGTTGATATGGGGTTTGGGCGGCGCTACATTTCGAAATTCAACTCATCTTACTTGATATGAGTGCGTCTGTCTCTGGGCGTGTGTCTATTTGAGATTAACATTCAAGGCTGACTAACTCCATCTGCAGCTGTTGCGTAAGGCGAGCGTGCACTGTAGCGTTGAATGCTTTGTATTTTTTTGTTGTTTTTTCATTTTTCATTTTGAAATTTTTCCATTTTGCTTTGCTTGCCGTTGCGAGAGCGCCTTTGAAATGCTAGTCAGATATTGTAGAGTGGGCAGCTGTGACACTGTGAGAAGCGGAGAGAAGGATTCCTTAAGGCACTTGCACTTGCACTGCTCCCCAGCCGCGAAACCAGCCAGTCAGTTTCTTTTGCTTTCTTTATCCTGCTTCTCGTCTCTTCTCTTCTCTTCTCTTTCTTGAAATTATTTTCATTTTTTTGCGCGCGCCTCGACATGTTCTGCATTGGTGCAAAAAATTTGATTCGATGCCTGTGTTGACATTGCTGTGCAGCTGAGACAATTGTGCGAGTGTGTGTGTGTGTGTTTGTTAACGAGGGTGGGGAGGGGCGGATAGGAGGGGGGACTTTGACTGCTCATTTGCCTGGATTTTGTTATTTTCGGTACTCGTTTCACGTCGTGTCTGTGTGTGTGGACGGTTTGCAAAGCATTAATATTAATGCTTGAATGCTTCTTCATCTTACCCTTGTCGCTTCATTTTACATACAATTAATTTCAATATTTCGACTATGCCCTTGCTGACAGTCCTGCTGCAATTTCTAAGCACACTCAAGAGTTAAGGTTGTCCTGAAGTTATCTTATGAACACTTGGTACACCTTTGCTTGACCACTAGATGAATGTGGCTAATACAACAAGCTAATAAGAATTTTGACTACCATATAAACGAAACTTGGGAAGACAGCTGCTGTGTTGGACCACACATATCTCGATTGAAATGGATTTCTTTATATTAATCGGATTTGAAGTTTTGGTACAGTTATTAGCCGGATTTCATAAACAATGTTAACGAGTCAGCAAGGACTTTGAATATGCGGCATGCCGCATACTATTATTATATATTCTGTATAAATAATCTTTTATTTCATAATATATTTCTTTTTACATGTATAAATATGGCGCATATATTGTTATAAATAATATATGCTACATCGCTTGTATAAATATGTGCCGCTGCTTTATATACAGTTATATACATAGATATATTTATCTATATATATATATATACATATATATATATATATATATATAAATTTATGTATATATACTTATAATTTATAAGTAAATACAGTCCATGCAAATGCAAATTTGCACAGTTTCAGTCGACTTGTTTCTGTAGATTTCATATTTTTGGAATTTTCTTTGGTTTGGTAGACGGCATCCGAAATATAATTGTGCTTCTGGGTGGGGGAAGAGTGGAGGTAAGCTGGTTGGGTGCGTGTAACAATGTCAACACATACACACGCGCCGAAGCACGCACACAAATGCCAAGGAAAATTGTGTTTTATCTATTCAGAAACTCGATCCCGTCAGGCTGTGCGGCAAGCAAATTTCAGTTTAATATTGTTTTGGAGATTTTCTATTGTGATTTATCGAACTCACATTTGAAATGATCTGTCCATACAAAATGTATATGGTGATGGGTCTGTGACTGTGACTGTGTCTGTGAGTATATGTACATGTTTCTCATTGTACTCAATACATACGTACACACATGTATGTACGTATTTGTTATGCTTTATTTTAAAATCATAAGAGCGTTTGCCTTCTTCCTTATCTCCAGTATCTAGTATCTTCATATTCTCCTCTTTTTCTATATTTGTATTATTTCAGTGACTTTTTATATGTATAATATTAGTTTCATTTAATTGCAGTCGTTTTTTATATATTTATATATATATTTTTTTGTTTCTTTTTTTTTATTTTGTTTTTTTCTTTTTTTGGTATTCATTTGATGTCTTTAGTTAATTTCGTGATCAATTGTTGGTGATAATGAACATTTGTACTTTTTATTTCGATTTTATTCGGGGGGAGTTTTAAGCAGAATGTTTTCGCAGGTTCGCTTTATACATCTGTACATTCGTACATACATGTATTACATATATGTATGTGGTAAGTACTATGCTTGGTTTTATTCCCATTGTGGGTGGGCGGGTTAGTTAAGCTTGGTTTGTTAGGTAGTTGGGATAGTTAAGTACATGAACTTGTTTTAGATTTAGTGTAGTGAGTTAGTATTACTAGAGAAACTACTGTCGTCGCAGACTACAAGTTGGGAACACTCGTACAGCTAAACCAAAGATCAAAGCTGGCGTCGCTTCAGCTGAATAAAGTCATTTATAAGACGCGACTTTTTGGTACAGTGGGGTACAGACAAATCCTATACGAACTCTTTTCTATGTGTATTTGTGTATTTGAAGTTAACATCGTTTTTAGTATTTAGGTTATTTATTATGCTGTCACAGTTAAAAGCATTCATATTTATGCTTATAAGTATATAAATTGAAATTTTTGATTACATATTATATTACGGCAGTTTTCACTATGGATTTACGTTAACGCTTCTGTCAATGTTGGTGAGTGTTGTGAAGTGTTCAATTCTAATAGAGGCTATCCTCAATCAGCTGAAAACGGTCCGAGGAGTCATTTTATACAATCTTTACCCCTAATAGTTTATGTACTTTACATAAGCACGGAAATGAACATTAGGATTATCCATTTTCATTTTCATCTTTCAAAACATTTGCTTTCAGTATCAATTTAGTCGGTTAACCTGTCCTATTGTAGGCCTATTGTAAGTGGAGTTAGGATATATCTGATACTATTGTAAGGCTCTATTGTTATTGTACTCGGCATAAAAAAATATTGAGTAAGGCTTGCTTGAACTGATCTCATATTAGACGTTGATGTACCAACGAACAGTACACTCAAGTGGCCCAACGATACCAAGCACGGACTTGTTAGCGAATTTCTAAGGCTTAGGGTTTCATTTCCTATGCGGCTTTAATGTGAGTGTATGTGTGTGTGTGTGTGTGTGTGTGTGTGTGTGTGTGTGTGTGTGTGTGTGTGTGATGCCTAATTGTATGCACCCTTATTTGATTTTCTCGTTTGCATTACGGTTCTCTCAATTTCATTTGTGTGATTAAATTAAATTTAATGTGGATTAAATGTTTGTTTTAATTTATTTATATAGATTTTTGCTTTTGTTTTTCTTTTCGATGTTTTTATGTGTTTTAAATTTATGTTATTGTTTACTTTACGCATTAAATTATTAATATTATTTATTTATACATATATATATATATATACATATATATACATATACATATACATATACATATATATATGTATGTATATATATATAATATTAAATACATACATATTTATATTAATTTCTGTTTCTTTTTGTATCCTTTTCTTTTGTAATTTTGCATTGTTAAATTTAAGATTTTAATTTAATTTAATTAAATTTAATTAAATTTAGCAATCGCTTTAATTTGTTTTGTTATTTGTTCTACTTAAATTAAACTTAAACAGCATTTGTAGTCGTTTCTGGCATCCAACGTAACACTTCACAAGGCCAATCTTATACCACTTAACATCATATTAACTAGCCCCATATCATTTACGATACATACAGATTCGTGTGTTGCCAAGTGATCCATCAGTTTACCAAAGATACATAAGTAATATACGTAGTATAGATTGTATAGATACATATTTATATATTGATAATACATATTTATTTTAATATAGATGTGGAATGAGACATACATATATATACATATATAGGGCATATCGCGTGGGATAGAGCAAGAGAGCGCGCGCACGTGGATAGAAAAAAAAGAGAAAATAGTTTAATGCTTATAAAAAAGTCAGCTTCAGATTAGCATAACAATATTGAGTTTGATAATATGATCCACTGATCAGCTGATCCAGCTGAAAGTGCCATTTTACATTGTATGCAATCACAACGAAGAGAGCTGAATATATATATATATAGAAATAAATGTCAGGTTTTCGACTGACTTCATGTCTCACTCACTTTTGTTCGCTCTTTTAATAAAAATAATACTTTTTATTAGCTTTTACGATTATTACATTTCTATTCCATTTCTATTTCTGCTGAGCGCTTACGAGTACTGCAAAATGTCACTTTCAGCTGGTGTCATTGTTATATTATAAGGATAAGCTGCAGGTTTTTGTGCTTGTGCAATAGATAGGAATCGAGTTTGGTGCTCAAGACAAAGAGAAAGACTGGGAGATATACATATATATATATATGTACATATAGAGAGAGAGAGAGAGTGAGATAGTGACAGCGTGAATTGAAGAAGGGAAGAAAAGAAGATGAAGATAGAGATGGAGGAGATAGAGCTTAGCTATCCGCTCAGTTTGGAAATGTTGGGCTTTTAGTAAGCATACGAAATGTTTGACGAATTCATTTTGGTTTGGTTTGGTTGGGTTTGGTGTCGGGGATTAAAGTGGGCTAGTGTGCGAGTCAGACTGATGGAGAAGAAGGGGGTGGGGCTGTTAGGAGGAGGTGAAAGATAGCGAACACTTACCCAGTAGTCAAACGTCGGTCTCGATGCTAACGGCGAGCGCATTGTTGTGCCTCATTGTGAGACTGCTGCCAGCGCTGCCAGTTGCCACATTGACGCTTATTGTTGACTGTAGCTGCTTGAAGCCGTTCTGCTGATGCTGCTGCTGCTGTTGTAACTGTAGCTGCTGTAACTGTAATTGCTGCTGCTGATGCGGTGACGTCGCTTGCAGCTGCATCGGCGTGGCTCCCAAAAATGGAGCAGCTGCTACACTGCGTCCAGGATGGGTTTCAGTTAATCCCGGCGTCGATTCAACACCATCGTCCAAATCCATCATATCCGATGAGGACTCAGACAACGATGATTTCTTCAAGTGTTGACCTACTTGTAGTTTTATGCATTTGTTTAGTGTTGTTGTTCAACGTTGTTGATCGTTGTTGTGGTTGTTGTTGTTGTTGTCGCAGTGTTTTTAGTTGTTGTTTTTTTTTTTTTTTTTTTTTTTGGGTATTAAACAAAGTAATTGTGTGTTTGTGTGTGTGTGTGTGTGTGTGTGTGTGTGTATGGTTCGAGTGTTACAGTGATTGTTGACGGGTGACGGAAGGGCGTGGAGGATAGTTGGGGATTCATTGGATTGCGTTCGGTTTCGTTGGGTTACACATTGAATTGAATTTTGGATTTGGATTGGTTTTCGGATTGTGGAATATTTGATTACAAATAATTGTTTCAAGTTCAAGTTCGATAGCGATAATTATCGAATTTGCCATACGATTTGACGGAATAAAGAGAGAAACAAAAAGAAGAGAGAGAGAAGAGAGAAAGAGGAGATCACACATACAGTTGTAATGTATTAATTACAAAAATACTTTTTGTTGTAGTTCTTGTTACACACAAAACACACAGTACGTGTAATGTATACGTTTTTGTAGGTCCATGTAGTGCACACAGTGTTGCCACATGCGCGAGGCAGCAACATTCACACACACTCACATCTGGCAACACGGCGTGGCGCTGATGCGTACAATATGCGGTACGGCTGGTACTGCAACGCCGCCGCATCAAGCTTTCATAATGCCTACGATTCGTTTCTTTCTTCGTAAATGTTTCTATTTTTATTCAACATGGATTCTATTTGCACTAGATATGCGGGCGACTGTGTGTGTGTGTGTGTGTGTGTGTGTGCGTAATGTACGTATGTGAGTATGTGAGGTAGTGAGAGGTAATTGGTTTATGTGTTTGTGTGAGTGTCTGAGTGTGTCTGAGTGTGTGACTGTGTGTGTGTTAATGTGTGAGAGTGCTTGTGGTTTTACTTTGAGACCGTCCAGTCGAATGTGATTATGATACGAGTAGAGTGGAAGATATCGAGGCACAGTGCACATTTCAACTTACCTAATGTACCTGGCAAATATGGACAACTAGTAACATGATTAAAGTTTTGGCTCTGCATCTCCTCCTGATCCGTTTCGCGGTGATAGAAGTAATTGAAATTACTGACGATAACCGGTACTGGCAGTGCGATTGTCAGCACACCAGCAATAGCACACAATGATCCCACAATTTTGCCCCAAACGCCGACGGGTCTGTTTTTTTTTTTTTTTTTTTTTTTAGTTTTGTTTTTGTTTTTGTTTAATCGTTTATCGATATCAATTTATTAATTTCAGTTTCAATTCGTTTCATTTATGAATTCGTTGCATATCGTGTGTCAAACGAATTTCAATGCAGTACATTTATCCAATTTGTGTTTGTTCATTTCCATGTTTTTTCCGTATATGTTTTGTTGGCGTTTTCCGATATTCATATTTATTGGGTATTGAATTTTTTGTTATGGATTTTTGATGCAATTGTATTTTTTTTTTGTTTTTTAACAGTTGTTTATTTTTATTTTTTACGTTTGATATTTTTTTTTTTTGATTTTGTTGTTGTGATTAAATTGATTTGAGGTATAGATATATATATATATATATTTATATATATATTTATATATAGATTTTATATATTGGATTTTTGTTTGTTTGTTTTGGATGAAGCGAGCGATGTTAACGAACGAACGATAAATAAAATGAAAATACAAATATATAAGAAATGTAAAGTAAAACTCTCGTTTTGATTTCAATTTTAGTTTTTAGGTTACATTTTTTTTTTTTTTTTTTTGTATATCAGTGATTGGCATTATAGAATATGTACGTATACAAATACGAGTATAGTTGATTATAGGCAATAGCAGTAGAAACAGTAAAACGAAATAATAGTTTAGCAAAGAGTACTCGAAATTAGGCACAACACTTAGAACAAGTAGCTTTAGGAGTGGTTTTTATTTTACTTTTATTTTTTTGTTTTCGCTTTGGGTTCTCTTTTTTTTGTTATTTTATAAGTAACTATGTAAGTATGTGTATAAATATTTTTTGCTTAGATGGCATACTTGAGTATTGAGTATACGCGTGTGTGTGTGCGTGTGTGTGTGTGAGCGTGTGTATATATATATACATATGCATTGCATTTTGTGCGCGAGAAAGTAACACAGGTGTACAGCAAGTTGAAGCGAGTGCGGGTGAGACATCAAGAAAAGTTGTGTGTGTGTGTGTGTGTGTGTGTGCGTCTGTGTGTGGGTGTGAGTTACGAAACTTTTTGTGACAGAACTACTCAAAGTTAGCCGCGACAATGGGCGGGGCAAGGCAGAGTTGGAACTGGTTGGGGTCAGGGCGGGAGCATGAAGCAGGCAGCGGGTGATGTGGCATTATAGAAGCTGCTGCTCATTATTGGATGCGTTGGCTGAGGCAGCGCTTTTGGACTTGACTGGTTGGATTTTACTTAGGTACGGTCACGGCTAAATAACTTTGCATGTGTGTGTGTGTGTGTCTGCTGTTTTGTTTGGCTGGATAAGTGGTTTATTTGTTTTGGGGCATGCAGCATGCGTTCAAAATAAGAGCAGAGTTAAGTAAATTGAGCAAAAGGTGTTATCGGTATCGGTATCGCTATCGATATTAGCTAAAGCCATTAGCCCAAGCTGCATCTGTTGCAAGGGTCGTGGCATACTGCACTAAATATACGCAAGTTAAGATAGTATAAGAACTTCTGACTTCAGTGTTCCGCGTTTGTGTTCGTGTGTAGTGTTAGAGTGTGAGGGTGTTGATTTGATGGAGTTGTCGATGAGCGAACGCTGTACACTGGTGTACAGCGCCAAAAAGATGAGAGTTGTGATTCTAGAGTTCTGTGTGTATGGGTTTCATTTGTATCTTTGTTGGGTTTTTGAACTAAACAACGACACAACGTTACATTGATAATGATAGAAAAACTGATTCATTTTATAGAGTTTTTCCAAACATTTTGTTCAATTGCGTTTTCACTTTAGGCAAAGGCAATTTGCGCAACCAAAAGTCGGGCAACTGCAAATGTTGCTTTTGCTTAAGGTTATCGGTTAATATAACCAGAACATAACGGTAAGCAACGCAACGCAATGGAACGGTACGGTACGGAACGGAACGGAACGGAACGGTAACAGAACACAGTGGCAACACAAGATATAATTAGACGGTTAGGTAGATAGGCAGGTAATTAAGTGTGTATAAGTAGATCTCACAAAATAGCTATAAAACTTAATAGAAATATGGTAAATCTCTTTAGTTTGTAGCCAAAATGAGGAGCGAAACGAAATGAAATCGAAATCGAAATTAACTAAAGCGAAACAAACGAAATGAAACGAAACGAAACCAAAAGAAAAAGCGCAGCGATTCAAACTTTGTGATAAATGAAAAATCGAAAATGTATGCGGATTAGGCAAACAAATGTTGTAAATATTTTTCTCTTTTCATTTTTTTTTTGGGTGAGTATTACGAACTTTGGTTAGTAATTGATAAGGAGGAACTGAAAAACGCTTGGCGAAATACTGTACAAATAATGGACAACAGTTGGGCGCAACTAGCACGCACAATGTATAAACGAGAATATAAAACTGAGAATCAATAACATAATCATAAACAGGAACATAAACAGAATTGTAATCAGAAAAGTTAGAATTGTAATTGTATAGATTTGCATACGTCATGTCACCATATCCAACGGTGGTCATGGTAACGACCGCCCACCAAAATGCATCGGGTATGGACTTGAAGAAGGAATTTTCGCTTCCAGCTTCCGCAAAATAAACAGCCGATGAGAAGAGTACGACGCCTAAAAAAATTGATGGGAGAAATTGCTTTGCATTGGTTCCGACTCGATAATATATCATAAACATAAGTGTTTTTTTTTGTTTTTCTTCTTTTTTTTTTTTTTTTTAATTATTAAATATATATTGTTTTTTTTTTTATGTTTAAACTTTTTGAAATGAAAAAAGTAATTGGAAATAAAAACAGTATTGTATTGGGCTTTGGTTGCCGATATGGCTGGGCGTCCGGCAAGTCCTTGTCTGTGGGATAGTCTCGGGCTGGATACGTGTGAACGGTCCGGCAGGTAATACTCTCTATGTGTGTATGTGTGTGTGTCAGAGTGTGTGTATGGATGTGTGTGTGTGTGTGTGGCAGTGTGTGTGTGGCAGTGTATTCTGTAGAACGTGCTATACAATGTGTGAGGTGAGCTGGTTTGGTCTTATGAGCCGGGACATTGCGGACAAAACGGAATATGGTGTGCAACTTGAATCGGAACCGGATACTTTGTAGCGATTTCATTTGAAGTGAGGTGTACAAACCCGCCCACTTTGCTGCACAGCATTGTGTAGCACGCTTTCCAGATTGGCTAAACCTGTGTAACAACAGAACGCTGTTTATGGGCAAGTTTTGAGTTTTGGGTTCTATTTTTGAAAACGTGACGTGACAATGAGAAACTGAGCCGCGGCATTCCCAAGCAGAAAAACGAGTGGGCTGGCCTATCCAATAGTGGGCGTGGCAATTGGTTGAATCGGTTTCTGGTGCGCTTAGCTCTGGCCAAAAAATATGGTGATATCTCATTGATCAACGACGACGACGACGACGACGACGACGACGACGACGACGACGACAACGAAGAAAACGACGACGGCGACAATGGACAAATGTTTCAAATTAAATTATTGATGGATATATATATTTTTTTGTAATTAATTGGTTATATTGTTTGTGCGTGATATTCGACTAATGGGATGGTTTATTATTCTGCTTGGGGTACTGGAAACTCAAGAACAGAAATAGACAGAATGAAATTAATAACGTGAGAACCGAAATGCAGGACATGCTAAACACAAGATCAAAACAAAAAATAAATAAAAATAAAAATAAAATCAAAAAGAAAATGAAAAAAACGTGGTCCAAAATAAAATCAAAAGTTTTCGTGACTTTGGCATAAAATGAAGATCAAACAAGAAAAAGAGTTCAAATGAAAATGAGAATCGCGCATTTTGTTAAACCGTTAACGAAATCGTTAGGTATAGCAGGTGAGCGGCAAAGAGAGCGTTAAACAGAGAGAGAGAGAGAGAGAGAGAGAGAGAGAGATAGAGAGAGGGAGAGAGAGAGAGAGAGAGAAAGAAAGACGCAAAAAGAGGGCGAGAGAGTGTAACTGGGAAGGGTTACAGCGGGCGATTACGGTCACAACAATGAACGACGACAAAGGACGACGATGCAAAGACAACGATGATCTGAATGTCACATGAAGTTGGGCTCTATACAAGGCACAGATAGTACGACTAGATACAGATATAAACACACAGAGTATAGATACAGATATATAGAGATAGAATTAGCTTAGCTCGCTTGCTTACAAAATATACATATAAAGTAGTAGTAGTTGTAGTAGTAGTAGTAGTAGTAGTAGTGGTAGTAGTAATATTAGGTATTCAAGACACATAAAATAGGTATTTATATACATATTTTGACATAGCTGTACATAAGAGAATTACGGGAAATACGCCTAAGATTTCGAAAACTTTGAAAATTGAAAATATCAGTTATAACTGACAAGTCTGCTCGAGGGATGCAAAGAGAAAGTTTTGGAATCGGGTAGGATATACAAGTATGACATTGCAATTGAATTGCGAGAGAGTCGTTGTGCTCTTAAGGAACTCATTTGTACAACGATCGATTAGAAGAAGGATGGTGTGTGAGTGTATGTGTGTGTGTGAGAGAGAGAGAGAGAGAGAGAGAGAGAGAGAGAACAAAGTATCATTTTGCTGGACAGAGAATCTAACATACACAAAGAATAAAGTGGGACACTGAACAAATGCACTCGTAAATGAAAAGATAGTAAGTGAAAGACAGAGACAGAGACAGAGAGAGAGAGAGAGACAGAGAGAGAGAGGAGAGAGAAAGAGATGTAAAATAATTTGTAGCGCTATGTTACATGGAGCAGTTAATAACTCAATTAGTTGGGTAGACACACAAATTGAGCAGCGGAGTTGCAGTTAATTTGTTTGATTTTTTTTTTTTTGTATATTTTTTGGTTTGTTTTTTTTTTTTTTTTGGTAGTTGTTATCATTGGATTGATGCAGATGTAATGTAAGTTGTACCTCATATCACCATATCCCACCGTAGTCATGGTCACCACAGCCCACCAGAATCCGTCGGGTATGGACTTGAAAAACGAACTCTCGCTGCCAGCCTCCGCAAAATAAACCGCCGATGAGAATAGTACAACGCCTGGGCGCAATTTTAAACAGAGATCAGCGATAGATTAGTTTCAGTTTCAGATTCACTTATGATTATGTATACATATAGTTATTTATTGGATGGTTTTTGAACAGATATGGAGAAATAGAGGGAGTATTTCAATTAGTTGTTTTCTGCTTGGGTCTGAGCGCTGATCATCGTACGTTTCATCTGCATTGCAACCTTAAACATTAATTGCAATTTGTGACTATGAATGGGAACCCCAAATGTTTTTCAGTGTAGTGTATTAGTATTAAGAATCTCATTTTCGGGTGCTCTTTAGTTGAATTGACTTCGACTCTCGACCAATGATCGACTTAAGTTTCGTTATGTTTCCCAAAAAAAAAAAAAAAAAAAAAAAAAAACTACAAGATATACATATATGTATATGAAAGAGTTCGCTCACTTTCATTTGATACGTTATATAAGATTATCAAAAACATCGGATTATTCATAATTTTTGCATAATTTATTTAGTTTTTTGTGATATTTTTATTCTATTCTGTGCAAAAACTATAAAGAAATGTGTTACAAAAAGATATTTCAAGTGATTAAACGTTTCAAAACTGTGTGTAAATCACATTATAGAGCAAGTATGTTTGTCTGTGTGAGTGTCAGTTGTACCTTGTTATATATAAAAATATATATATGTATTCATGTTTGTCTAATGGGTTAAAGTGTATATCTTTGTTTTGTGTGTTAGTGTCTATGTGTGTGTTTGTGTGTGTGTGTGTGTGTGTGTGTGTGTGTCACATAAATATATCGCAAAATATTACAAATCGAAATTAAGGGAAATGCTCACAACGAAAATCGTCGGTTAAAACCGAAGCTCTAGTGCACAAATGTCGATCCTTATTTCCGGGTCTTTATCATAGAGCTCAACATTTGTGCAGTACTACTAATCAGCGCAATAGATAAACGACATGTTATCGATTTATCGAATAATCAACTAAAAGTAACCTTTTCAGGCTATGTTAGTAATACATCTAGATTGCAACTAACTATATAGAATATCACATTATATAGTTTGGTAGCTCGAGTTGTTCACAGATTTTGTAATTTTTATCTTTTTTTTTTTTTTTTTTTTGTATAATTGTTATAGAGATAAACAGAAACTATCTAATTAAGTACTTTGTACAATATGATATACATACATTAATTGTAAGTTTTAGTTAATATGATATATGTATATATATATATACTACTACGGCAAGGCAAATAATATAAGAAATGTAAATCAAAAGAGAGACAAAAACATGAAGACACCTAGTTCCTGCTGAAATCGGCCGCATCGATGCTGATGCACATACATACATGGTTGCCCCATTAGTGATTCTATAGCTTCCACTCATCTATATAGTACATACAAACAAGCACCATGTGAGTTTGGTAAAGTTATGATAAGCTAATTTGGCGTGAGGTCATTTTTTAAATATATATATATATATATATGTATATATATAGATGCATTTATACATATGGTAAGTACATAAAGAATGCTCTATATAGCAGGCGCTAGTATTTTGGCTAAGTATCCTGCACTTTTTGTAAGCTTTGAAACTTAATACAACAAATACAATAAATATAACAAAAACACAAACAAACTGAATTCAACGCAATGCAAAGGAACTGAACAGCCTCGTATACATTTACTTTAAATATACTTTTTTTTTAAATATACATTGTATGTAGGATATATAAAGAAGTATACTATATATATCATATACACATATATTATGGTTAGAGTTAATAATTCAACGGATACAACAAACAAACAATAAACTAAAAGCCAAAGAAACGACATCAATAACAGCGTAGATGAAGTTACGTTTACAAATACGATTACGATAACAGTTACGATTACGATTACGATTACGATTACGAGTACGATTACGGTTACGGTTACGTTTACGTAATGCGAAATAACTTGATTATGTTAAGACGTGAACAACAATTCAAAATATGTATAGGTAAGTATATATTAAAGATATGTTTTTTTTTGTAGTTACTTCTCATTTTCTAAAAAATTCGCATTTTATATATATTTCGGTTATGTTTCTAGTATGTTTCTAGTATTTTCTAGTAGTTGTTTTCTTCTGCTTGGACAATTCAGACGCTAAGAAGTGTGCCAATTTTAAGGCATTTTGTGCGCAGTTTGTGCAGAATACAGATTTATAGAACAGAATAGGTCAAATCCATAGGAATGATAGATTGTGAGAAACGAAAAATGATTGAAAATAGGTTGCAGAGTATAGGATGTAAATGATGGATAGTGAACTGCAACAAAATACGTTTGGGCCTTAAAATTGCCAACGACTGAAGCGGGGGGCGTTTATAAAAACCATGAAAACTGTGTTTTTACTTTGTCAAAGTATATCAGGAGTAATAGACTAAAATTCGAGTACATTGACATTGATTGTTTGTTCTCTAGCCAAAAGACGATCAAAGAGATATAGTCATACATATATCTAATGCATATATATAGTATACTGTTACGAGATTACTGTTACATATATACTGGTACCGAATAGCTATGTAAATCTGTTCCGGGCCCATATAAAAAAAAATATATCAACTGTGGCAGGTACATATTTAAGTATTACTTATGCTAATTAGTAGACGACAATATTTTATGGTAAATACGTAGTGAATATATACTCGTCGATATTAATCGATATTAAGCTCTAGAGGCACCTAAGTGTATGCTGCGTCGGGTTTTAGCTAGATAAGCTACTCGTATTATGTAACTAAGTTGTAGGTTTTAGTTTAGTTTAGTTTAGTTTAGATTGGATTAGTTAGGTATATTTATATATATAGTATATATAGAGTAGTAAATTGTAGAAACATGTTTAATTCTTCAGTTAGTATTTGCATGTATCGTATACGTAATATATACTGTTATTGTAGGGCAATAATTAGCATTAACTATATTGTAAGGTTTACTTTAGTTTAGCTTGTAGTTGTACTTTGATCACGATGCATTATAGTGGCCATATAGCACAGATTCGCAAGTAATTTACTTTAACTGTGCTTGGCTCTTGTCCGATATCAACTCACAAACTGACATACAGAAAAGATCATTCGACCGAAAGATGATCTTTATAATGTGGTTTTAAGCTCTGGGGCTTGGTCGGGTTCTGGGTTTGGGTAATTGAAATGACAAATCATAATTGTTAAAAAGCATATAAATTTACTTAGTATTAAATCGCTCGACATCGATTGGTTTTTTTTTTTTTTGTATATTTTTGTATTTTGGTATTTTTTTTTTTTTTTGTGTACGAGGGCTGTTGTAAACAAATGGTGAGTATTTTAAAATGTGCTGGCTGTTATGTACTTAATTTATATAATGTATATCTAAAGTTTGCTGTAGTTGTTTGTTGTTGTTTGCTGTTGTTGTTGTTTCTTTTTTTTTTTTTTTAATTGGGAGGAGGAGTTTTTGCTAACGTTGTGATATTCCGAAACAGTAAATATGTTGTTAACAGGTCTGTCTGAGTTGTGTGTGCTTTGTTTGGTAAGAGTTTGTTAGGGCAACAAGTTGAGTTATAAGGTCGCTGGTCGTAAAGGTCATTGGTAGTATCATAATAGATTGGTATATTGGTTGGTACATAAGTAAGCAGTTTTGTAGGTAGGTGTAAAATATAATATATAGTGTGTGTATGTGTGCTTTGTTTTTTTGGTTGTGTTTTGTTGTGTTTTGTTGTTTGCTTGTTTTCTGTTGTTGCAATTGGTTTGTTTTGGCTGTTTTGTTGTTAACTTACCTATAAATAAGAAAAATATAAGTAAACCTAATTCCCGCATTGAGGCTTTCAGAGTTCGTCCTAATATTTGTAAACCCTTCGAATGCCTAGATAACTTAAATATTCGAAATACTCGAACTAATCGTATCACTCGTAATATTGCCAAGGACATAGCCTGATTCGATGACTTGTCCTAAAAATTTATAATTATTTATAGATTTGTATATTGATTTGTATGCAACAGATGTAAGTAAGTAGTAGTTCATATATGTAGGTAAGTATATATAAGTAGAGTATATATATATATATATATGTATATATATAGTAGTAGTAGTAGTATTGTATGTATGCATGTGTGAGAGTGTGTGCGACTTGGTTGCTTTAAATTCGTGTTATGTAGTTTAGTTTAGTTTAGTTTAGTAAGTTAGTAATATACAACAATTATTTGTACTGTTACGTTTGTACAAGAGCACTAGGATAGGCATTTCAATGTACATATAAATATCAAGTATTTTACGTAGGCAAAAGCATTGCTATCAAATCATAAGCTGGTTATATAATATGTACGTATTTATTGATATGTTCAATGTCTGTCTCATTTGAGTTAGCACATCCATATTTTTGTAATGTAAGTAGAATGGAAAATCAAAATCATAAGATTCAATACAGGCAGTTTTATCATAAATTTATTGTTACTCATGAACAAAACCAAATTGCTTTTTTCCGTGTATTTTTTTTGCTTTGTTTTGTTTTTGTTCAATAATTTGTAGGCAAACAAAATCAATACTAATACAATTATTTTGTTAAAATACAATGTACATGTTTCTTGTTTTTGTAACAGTGTATTTGTGTGTAGTTGTGCGTATCTGTGTGTGTGTGATTGTGTGTGTGTGTGTGTGTGTGTTTGTGATTTAGCATTGCAGTTTTGGCCAAACAAAATCTCATACCTGTGGACTGACTGGCGCTTTTGGAAGATTTAACGTATCCTCCTCTTCGGCAACGACAGTCGCTAGTGTTATAAAGTACGGAATGATGGCGATTATGTCGATAACATTCATGACATCCCTGCAGAAATTTAATTTGTTCGGACATGCGAGGAACCTGCGCGGGCGCGACAAAAAATAAAACAATATGATGTCACAAAGAGAGAAGAGAGAGAGAGAGAGAGGGATAGCGAGAGAAAGAAAGATAGAGAGAGAGAGTGTGAGAAAGAGATGGAGATAGAGAGAGAGAGAGAGAGTAAAGTTTAGAGACAGACATGAGACAATTAAAAGAAATAGAATGATAGGGAGAGAGAGAGAGAGAGAGAGAGAGAGATAATGGTTGAGACATAGAAAGTATTACAGCGAAACGGAGAAAAGAGAGCAAAAAAGAAAAACGTACAAATATTGCATATATATGTATATCAACATGTTCTATCAATCATAAGATCATTATAAACTAAGCGTTACCAAGTGTTATAAATAATATAGCCAAACTACTCAACAAATATATGTAGATACTCTGTGAAGAGTAACTGCCACCTCTGTTGCACTCATTTGTTGCAAGAACAATTAAGGCCTGACTGAATATAATAACAAGAGCTACATGACACATCAAGATGGTGACATATGTATCTAAGGTTTGTAATTCTAATTTTAGATAAATTTCATTTATTTACTACTCTCTGGCAAAAATCATTGAAGACAACCGTAATTTCAGAAGTGATCTTAATTCATTTTTAGAATATATATTATAAGAATAATGTTAGTGCTAAAAAGAGAGATATATATATATATTCATTTAACTGCACAAAATATAATTTTCCTCTCTTTACTCTCTTTTTAGCCACTGTATTTGACTGGAAATCTGCTAATAACCTAAAGCTAATCGTGCAAGAATCTGAACTTATTTAATACCCTACTTTAGACTTATTAGCTATGTTTAGGTACATGATTGTGATGGAATTCATACCTGACAGTTAGTTCAAATGTAAACCAAATAATACATAACGTTTCTATAAGGAAGAAAGGATCTGTGATGTCAGGCACCTCGTCTTCCTCGATTTTTGTGCCATTTGTTGTTGTATTGAACACCTGCAATTAATTATGTAAAATTGTACGAACATATATATCAACGATTTGTTAAGCGTGAGTATTGGCAAAGATTATAAGTGGTTTTTTTGTTTCCTAAGAGTATTACGCACCTTGTAATGCTTAAATTCGGGTAATGTTTCTAGACAAAATATAACAATTGATAGCAATATAACAAATACACTAATTATGGCTACAACTCTGGCGGCTTGCGAGCTCTCTGGGTACTCAAAGAGAAGCCAGACTTTTCTTTGTTTCTCATTATCCGGTAATGGTCTTTCTTCCTCTTTAATAAAGCCTTCATCCTCTCTGCGCATGAAAAAGTAGAAAATCAAGTATATTTTCAGGTTATGTGAGCACCTCAATATTATGTGTATGTGATTGTGTAGATGTGAGTGTGTGTGTGTGGGTGTGGGTGTGGCTGTGGGTGTGTATTGAAGCTTAAAGTTGCTTAAAAAGTGGGTTCAATTTATTTATTTATTTAATTTTTTTTGTGTTTTTTTTTGTGTTTTTTTTTTGTGTTTTTTTTTTGTGTTTTTTTTTGTGTTTTTTTTTTGAGTTTTTTTTGTTTTTTTTTTTTTTTGTAGCCCTAAGCAGCGATTTGGTTTGGCAGCCAATTGCAGAGCTTGACAATCACTAATCTCTAATCATAATATAATTTTCGCAATCGCTTATTGAAGTCGATATTCTGAAACTGAAAACGATGACATAAGGATATTAAATACAGTTAGTTGTGTTGCGGTGTTATCAAGAGTTGTAGAAAGTGTTTTTTGGCTGCGAAATCATTTCATTTCTTCTTCTGGCCTCTTCTTCCTCATTTTATTTGGTCGGCTTCTTTGGGTCACTCTCGCTCTTGCTGGACTTTAACGGTTCCGGCCACCCTTTGTACCGTATGAACAAAATTTTAAGCTGGTGGTCAAGTGATTAACAAGTGAATTCGACAACGTCTTCCAGTCTGCTATTCGCCATTCTCTCGTTCGTTCCGTTATTGTTCTTGTCTGCTGTCTGTCTGTGCGTGTGTGTGTGTGTGTGTGTGTGCGTGTGTGTCTTTTGTGTGACATTTCCTTTTGTTATACCTTGAATGCAATTCCCATGAAAACCACATAACATGCGTGACGCTCAATAAACTCCAACAGTTGTCAATCGACTGAATAACCACAAAGTCAATAACAACATATGTAAATAGTAAACAACAATACGAGCATGTATGTGTGTGTGTGTGTGTCTGTGTGTGTGTGCATTGTTCATCGTTTCATGGAACACTCCAAGAATTATCACATTTTGTGGCTGTTACATTTCATGATTTCAGACAGTTCAAAAACTGCCATTGGAGCTATCGATTGAATAACATGTGCTCAGCATTTGGGTAAGCGTTGAAGCTCTTTAAAATCAATCCTTGAGGTTTATGTAATTTAAATTTTTGCACATATCGAAATCTGTCTTAAGATGTGCAATAAATTTGTGTATTCGATTAGTGTGGCAGATAAATAAGATAGTTTACTTTGCTTACTTCAACTCAGCTGCAAACTAATCACAATTACTGAATAGGTGAGCAAAGCTGCTAATTACTATTTATAGCTTCGATTTTCATCATGTGTGTGTGTGTGTGTGTGTGTTTGTGGGTGTGTGTGTGTGTGTGCGTGTCTTAGTCAGGTTTCTAGGTGCCGTGTTGCATGCCTTGTGAGTGGGGGGTTTTTTTTTTGGAACTTAGTTCAACAATTTGCTGCCGCCAATAGGCAAAACCAATTCGCTCTTTGCTGCACTCAAATATAAGTTTTGTATTTTTGTAGTTTTTGTAGTGATTTTGTTTCATTTGAAATATTTATATATATATATATTTTTTTTGTTTGTTTGTTTTGTTTTTGAATTTTTGTTATTTGGGTATTTTCCTCTTTTTTTTTTTTGGTGGAGGGGTGGTGGAGGGAGGGGCAACCGGCTTACCTGAATTTATTAATTGCTTGATCACCTAATTCATAAAATTTTATTTCTTCACTAAATACGTCTAAAGGGACATTGACCGGTCTCCGTAGTCGGCCACCTGTGAAGAAAAACGTAAGCGGATTGTTGTCGATATTGCATGTGTAATGTGTGTGCGAGTGTGTGCGAGTGTGTGTGAGTGTGTATATGTGTGTGTGTGTGTGTGTGTGTATATGTGTTTGTTTTATATACAGAGTTATGTGATTTGTGTTGGTGTTGGTGTTGGTTTGGACGGCGGTAGAGAAGAGAAGTGGGAAAGTTGAAAACATTAGCAAATAATTCGTTTCATTGATTTGATAAATTTGATCAATTTGATCAATTTGACAATTGAAATGTACGTAAATGAGACTTAATTTGTACCCAATGGGAGTTTAGTTTCATTTTTGCTGTATTGGTTTACTTACCACTCTGATAATAGTATAAAATCGCATCGAAGCTCGGACGACTACGGTCAAAAAAATATTCATTTCTAAGCGGGTCAAAGTACCGTAATCTCCGAGCTGGATCCCCAAGCAGTGTGTCCGGGAATTGATTTAGCGTACGTAGTTGTGTTTCAAACCTTAACCCGCTTACCTATTGAATATATGATATATATTTGTTTATGTAAATGAGTGTGTCTGTGTGGGTGTGTGTGTGTGTGTGTCGGTGTGTGTGTGTGGGTGTGTGCGTGTGTGTGTGTGTATGCTCATATCAATACTCACATTTATAACGACTCTCTCGCAGAAATCATGATCGTGAGGAATGGGTTCAAAGTGTTGTGGTCCGCCACCAAAGCCATGACCAGCCCCCCCTTCTTCGTCTTGACTGCTCAATTTGGGCAAAGACCTGAAAATGATTCAATTCAAATTGTTCCACGATTAAACATATGAGGTATAAAATTACAGCCAAGAACAAGAAGAAAGTTTCTAAAAACCCTTCAGTATTTCAAGCATATTACAACTCATCCAAGCAATATTGGAAATATTAATTAATAATATCAATTAATTAATAACAAATAAGATTTAAACACCCCAAAAACAATTGCAAATTATTGCCAATCGATTCGGTAATCTCCGTATTTATATACTCGATTTCAGTATTGATTTGCCTCGGTTGAATTCACAAAACACTATAACGAATAACTAAGCCAAATTTGAAATAACAATTGGCATCGGAAACAAATACATTTGGCCAACTAAATGAGGGGGGGGGGAGTTTCTTCGAATAAGTTGGCATAAATTCGAATTTGTATGATATCCATTAGATATGCAATGCAATATGCACGACATGCATAATGCAGCAATCAAATCAAATGTTGAGCTGTAATTGATATTTGATATTTTGTATTAGTGTTTGGTATTTTGCCTCAGCTATATTCTCTGTGGCCACAGCCAAATTGCCGTTTGTTGCATTTAAGTGCGCATTCAATTCAACGAGCGGCAAGTCGCAGTTCGTTTTTTTGCACCCACAAACCCAAAACCCTGCCACATAGCACAGGAAGGCAATAAATGTTTACACATGTAATTGAAATTGTATTACAATCGCACATGTAAACACACACACACACTCACACATGTATATATCTATCTCTTCATATATATGTATGTACACATGTGTGTGTGTGTATTCTGCTTATATAAATATGTAAAGGCATTGCATATGAAGAGGCGCCACCGCTGGCAATGTGCCTAAAAGCGTATCGCTGATGTTGCCATCAGTATGCAGCTGTTTTTTGCTTCTCTCTTTTTGATGTCGTTGCACATATACTTTGTATACCCTAACCTACCCGATAAAAGAGCAGATATGTTGCCCAGACAGTTGAGCGAATGTACGCAACAGGCGGACACAAGACATCGGCGACTGTCAGACAGCTCGTCCATTTGACACAATAATAACTTTTTTTGTTTTTATTTGTATATTCCGATGTAGCAAGTTTATTTATGATTGCATATAGCAGAACTGAAAGTTGAGGCACAGTTGCATAATTAATTTTGATATTTTCCATAAATGATTTCGATTTGGTTCTTCAGCGAATTTTGTAACAAAAACAGGGTATCAAAACGTTGAGCACTATCTGGCTTGGTATCTTTTGGTTTTCATTTTTTGGCAATCAAGTCGTTGTTGCATGGCAGTTTGCCTAGTTTTTAGCGCCCCGGCATTCAATTAAGCGTGTAAGTGCACCGCAGGCGGTCTCAGAGAGCTCGAATAAACCAGCAATTGCAGCAATCTGGCAAAGCGGCACTCCACCCCTGACCCTCAATATTTTGGCTATATAATTGCATATTTGATGAATCGCACAAATACAGTTACGGCACACATGAAGTGCACTTGCAACACGAATGTGGCAGCGCTCGGAGATGATGCGGCAAGTGGGTTGGGTGTGAGGCAACGAAATGCGTTTGTGCATAATTGAAATGCCAAGTGAGACAAATTGTTTAGTCAAAAGCAAAGGCTGTGTCTCAAGTCGAGTGACTGACTGACTGATTGACTGATTGACTGATTGACTGACTGACTGATTGACTGATTGACTAACTGGCTCACTGACTAACTGACTCACTGACTAACTGACTCACCAACTGACCGATACTTGAGGTGCATACAACTCGTGCGTTGCATGCCTCTCTTTACGGTGCGCATGACGTCAGCCTGTGCCTGTGCATGACATGCATGACATGCATGTTGCACATATGCTTCGCTTCGAGCTGTTAGCAGCATCTGTGGATAGTTATCCATACCCAGTTTGCAGGCCAGTTTTGCATTAGCATCGAAATGTCAACAAACAATTGAAATTTTATGCAAAATGTGCTTGTGTGAGTGTGTGTGTGTGTGTAAGTGTTTTTTTACACACACACACACGCACACCTATTTGTTAGGCGGCCAGTTTTCTTGTTTATCCATGTGTATATACATATATATACATATACATATATATATATGTGTATATGTATGTGTGTGTCTAAATGCCGCATATTCAAGCAATCGTTGAATGCAGCTGTAGCTGTTGTGCTCTCGCTCGCACTTCCACTTTCTGTCTGTGTGTGTGTGTGTGTGTGTCTGCTTTTGTGTATGTATATAGGTCAGCGGCACGACTGTGACGTCATTGCAAACATAGTACGTCGCATTTTGCGACCTATTTACAAGTCGGGCTAAGACCAGCAAACGCAAACACTTTTCGCACTCACTTTTTGCACTCATCTTCGTATTTGCGTTTGTTGTTGTACTTCCGGTTGTGGCAGGTATTGCATAAGCTGATTCTGCTGCTTCTGCTGCTGAAGTTCAATGCAATGTTTCAGGTCGCCTGCTGAACAAAATCACAGCTCATAAATCGTGTGGCAAACATCTTGGCAATACCTTCACTGTCTCTCTCAATGCCCCAACCACTCTCTAGGCTTCACCTCTCACTCTGTGTGTGTGAGTGCGTGTGTGTGTGTGTGTGCTCTTGTCTCTGAATGCAGGCCGGTCAAGGCAACGCTAGAGATCTGCTCTCTCGCTCGTCTGCCCCTGTCGCCTGCCCCTTCTGCTTGTTCGACACGTTCATATTGCAGTGGAGTCTATTTATAGCGCACGTCTTTTAAAAATGGTATGCAGGGTATGCAGGGTATGCAGGGTATGCAGGGTATGCAGGGTATGCAGGGTAAGCAGGGTATGCAGGGTATGCAGGGTATGTGCCTGATGATGATGCACATTTCTCATGCTGCGGCACGTTCTGTTTCCTTTTGCTGCTGCTGGTGCTGTGGGGCCAATTAATGGCGAAAAATTAAATGCAAATGCAGCATCAGAAGCAGCAGGAGAGAGTTGCGAGCTAAATAAGTACGTGACATCAATTTGGCCAACTTGGCCCCAAGAGCCTTGAACTGGCGCAGCTACTTAATCAACGGAGTGTGTGTGCGAGTGTGTGTGCGAGTGTGTGTGAGTGCCAGTTTGCGAGTGTGTGTGTGTGTGCTATTGCCGATAATCAAAAGTGCTGACAATAAAAACAGCATTGAATGGCAATGAAGTAGAAGTAGAAGAAGAAGACCAGTTGTGGGGCAACAGCTATTAAAAATTCCATTGCCTACGCCAAGGCGCAAGCAATAAGACTGAAAAACTAGTTCGATGATTTCAAGATAATCAAGATACAACTGACAGATAAATGCTTGTGAATAAAACCGCTTGAAGAGAATTTTACTAACTGATATTGCCTACAAGCTGAAAGAGCATTTGCTGTTGAGCTACTTCGAAAACCCTGATTAAAAATACAGTTTTCAAATGAATTTAAATACAGAAATCTTACGACTTGGGCATAAAGCTTTCTCTTCCCTTTCATAGCAGACTTAATCCATAGCAAAAATCAAGAGTTGGACTAACTTAAAAGTCTGAAACAGAGATCAACTTCGACACTTGGTGGTCAGCACTCCAATTGTTTAAACAAGATTGCTTTCATTTTTCAGTCTTTCAGTCTTAAAGCTTTTTGTATAAATCTTTTTAAATATCAGCAAATAAAATCAAATCAGAAAACGGAAATCGGAAAACACCTAAAATTCTATGTGGATATTATAAGTATAATTAACACGGGTAGAAAGATTTTGTCCTCATGTTTCTTTGGTGTTGTTAAGTTGCATTCAGTTTTGGTCATTAAATATTGAACTTAATTTATTTGAGTAGCGGCAGAAACATGCACCAAGTAGGAAGCAGGAAGTGGCAGCCGCTGACGTCACGGATGGCATTCAAACAGCTGCAGATAGCCGCGAAAACAAAATAATAACCTTTGCCGTACACTGAGAGACTTTAGGCTATGTTCAGTACTCAAATGCAGTCAGGCTTGAGACATTCGAATACAATTTATAGATTTGCAGTTATCAAATCAAAGGCAATCAGTTTTATAAATATCTGAGAAATACATAAATATGCTTTAGTGAAAATTGTATGCGACTCTTTCGTTCAGTGTATCCATGCGAAAATTTCAATGTTTGTGTCGGTTCCCATTGCAAAAAGAAAAGAAAAAACAGCACAAAAAAAAACACACACATTTAAGTTGGAGTTTGAGTTCAAGGTGGCATTTGCTGTGGCACGCAGATGGTAGACAAACAGACATGCACACTCCCACACAAACAGCAGGAGATGGGAGAGGGAGGCGTCACGTGGCAGGTGCGGAAGACAGCGTTGCAATCAATCGTGGAGCCAGGCAGGAATCATGGCAAAAACAGACGGCAAATTATGCAAATCGGCTTTAAAGCGGGTAGCCGCATGGAGCAGCATTTGCCCTTAGTTTATTCCTATACTTCGTTTCTCCCCTCAGCCACCCTCTTTCCCATTTCATACATTGTTGCTGTTGCTGGCTCTGTTGGCTGACCTTGGCCAGCGCAACTTTGCGTGCACAATTTGCGCTGCTGTTATTTTTGGCAGCAATTCTCAAATTGTGCGGTGGCCAACATGCAAGCGACGCTTGTTGCTATTGTGCCACCAGCCGCCACCTGCAACGTGCGGTCGGACAGATGGGGCTGGTGGTTGATGGCTGTCTAAGGATTGCGGATGGAGGATTGGAGTGCGCTGCAAGTCCCTGAGCACGTCAGGCATTTTAAATGTGTTCCACTATGCCGCCTTGTTGAGACTTTATTCCAGTTCGTTTATTATCCAAAAACCAAATTGAAACGAAGAAAAACTCAGGAAAACATGCAAGCAGGGATTGCTCGACGGTTGGGCATCCAGTTCTTATGTTCTTCAAGAAGAAAGACTTAAAATAAACTTGAAATCTAAATTATTTCGAAACTATGTTTCTTTTGTCGAGAAATGAGACATCCGATCCCATAATGTATATATATATTCTTGGTCGGCATTACGAGCAGAGTCGACTGGGCCTTTAGTCGAGCTATTGTCTAACTGACTGAGCGACTCATCAACTGATCCATCTGTCCCATATGTATATGAGCAGATCTAAATCTATATTTTCGACACTTGGAATATATCCGTATTTTTACGTAGGAACTGTTGGATCTAACCACTATATCTATATATACATATATAGTTAATGTGAAAACTATCTAAAATTGTTATAGAGAGATTATGCATATGTGGGATTTCGTGTAGGAGATAAACAAACATAAGGAACATCCCATCCACATGTTTAAGGTTGATACAAATTGAAATCGATTGGATTTCAATATACCCTCATTTGGACAGTTGATAGCTATAGGGTATACTGACACTTAAGCGCACTATTTGCAAATGTTACAAACGTAGTTGAGAGCCAACAACTTTGCCCAGTCTTATCCCCGAGTGGAGCGTGTCCAAGTGTGCAATATCTACGGCCAGCTGAAGATGTCCTTTTTTGCTTTTGTTTTTTTTTGTTTTTTTTTTTACTTTTTGCCATTTTTTTTTTGCACATTTTTCGGTAACTTCACGGATTCACTTAAGTGATGTAACTACTGGCAGTCACAACTGCAATTCGCTATTGCTTTCCTTGATTTTGTTGGTGTTTTCTTGTTGTTGTTGCTGTTGCTGCCACCAGTCAGTGGCAGATGCTTAAGTGCAGAACGTGATTGCAGTGCGCCGAAATGAAAATGACTAATTGGATTGGTAGTTCAATATTACCGACTTCCTTCGACCCGATAAGCAATCGCACTTAACGGTCAAATGATTACCAAAACATTAAATAAACCAATTTAAAATAAAGTTAATTATGAAAGAATAACAATATTCATGTTGAGTTTGATTTACCAAGTTGCAGTTATAATTCAGAAGGTGTTTATTGGCTTTAAGGGATCTTGGATTTTTTTATATTTATTTTGTGATTTCTTGGACTTTCAACTGGCTAGCAAAGGGAACTGACTCCTCTCTTGCAGGCATTCAACGAGCTGAATGACTTGAGTCTTTTGCCGTGTCAGCTAGTGGCAACAATGTGGCATATTTAATAGAGTTGATAAACACAATGTGGCGAATTGGCTTTGATGGCATTTGCAGCTTACTAAGCAATGTCAATTGGCAACGGGCGCATAGATGTTGAGCAAGTTGCCCGAATAAACGACGAAATGCCAAGTTCCCATCATGGCCGGACATGCGGTGTTAATTTTTATGCCTCACACTGGAAGTTGGTGTAGATAAATGCGTAATATAGTCGGTGGGCATATAATAAAAGTAACAAGCTGAATCTAAGCAACAAAAGGCGACCAAAGTTAAGCGAGTGAAAGCAAAACACAATGCATAACAACAACAGGAACAACAATAGCAGTAGCAACAACAGCAGTGGCAGCAGCCGTGTGTGTGTGTGTGTGTGTGTGTGTGTGTGTGTGTGCGTAGAGTGTGTGGCATTGTTAGGGGCCGCCTTTGTTGCTCATGTTGCTGACGTTGACGTCGCTTGTCGCTTGTCGCCTGTAGCTGCCAGCAAGGATCAAAAGTCAAGAACAATGACAGCAGAGCTGCGAAACAAAACAAAAGAAACCAACAGCGGCGACGGCAAGAAAAGGTTGAAAAGTCAAGTTGCAAGTTGAAATATGCGGCAATTGTTCGACTTGGCTGCCACAACAGACAGAGTGGGTGCTGGTTGGTGGGTGGTGCTGGGAAGTGGTGTAGATTAAGTGAAAGTCTAAGCATTTTAGCTATAGCCTCAATCAGCGTGCGTCTCTTACGGGGTTCAATAGCTTATTTACACTTCAAGCTAAGTGCTGCTTGGGACACACACACACACACACACATATGCATACATGCACACACACACACACACATATATACATCTCATTATCAATGTCAAACGGATGTCAATTCTCATTGAGTTGACTATAGGGCATATTGTCAAAGGATATTGTTATGTTTCAATGCAGGCCCCAAAAATGTTGATGATGATGAGTGTTCTTGTTGTTATTGTTGCTGTTGTTCCTGCTGGCTGTTAACAACTGCCGTCGTTGTTGTTGTTGTTGTTGTTGTTGTTGTGGCTGCTGCTGTGATTGCTGTCAATGTCATTGATGGCACAATGCGCATACGCCACGTGGGCTGGCAGCAAATTGGCCATGTATACTTTTGCATATGTACAGTGTACACAAGTTATCGGAACGTTGCGATTCTACGAGTAGTAGAAATTTTTGTTTTTCTTGAACAGGACTTATGAATAATGGAATTTTCATCTGTTAGGGAAAAATGTATGAGATTATAAATCGTTTTCTTTACCAAAATGATCTTGGCACACATTTAAGTCTGGGATTGATTGGTGAAGCGTTGCAAGAAACGTTCTTAACACCTCATTTCCTCAAATTAGATTCATTCTGTTTCTCTTACTGGTCTGAGTGGATGAAAAAATGCAAATTGCGGCTTACTCATCGTAATGTTGGCCAATTGAACAGCCAGCTTGGGGTATGCATTTGCCATTGTCAGAAGCGCTGTGAAGTTGACATGTGCAACTTGTACTGGTCCAACTCTTAGCCAGCCCTCTCCCAAGCGCCCTCGCTCAATCACACTCACACACATACACACACACACACACAAACACACACTGAGAGACATAAGCACAGATGTATAAAATAAATTGCAGAGGGCACAAAATGCCAGCTGCGGCGCCTGTCGCTGTGCAATGCAATTTTGCGCAACAGCCAACAGCCCTTTCTAAGCCCCCCCGCACTCAACCAAAGGGAACCCGAACCAAAAAAATAATATATACATATATATATATATGTAGACTATATACATATGAAGGTATATGTATATAAGTGCATTTACACACAAATATACTGAATTTTCCAGAATGTTCTGCCACCTCCTAGCTGTGAATTTTCACATAAAGCATATGTTTTTGGTCTATATTTAGGTCACACTTAAACAATTTCCACTGAAAACCCAGTTGGAATTTATAATTTTCTAGAGATGCAAAGCTTTTAATTTTGGCTATTTGCATATTACATATGCAAAAAAGTGCATTATCGTGATTTATATGGCATCGATTATAGAAAATGAGAATAAACCCAGCCTATTTCATTTGTAGTAGTTCAATCAACAAACTGTTAAAGTGGGTTGATAAATCTATAGACCTGTATTCGGATGTGCTATTTTATATACATATGCATATATAAGAGATATTTTAATTTAAATTTTTAAACACTGAAAATCAAAATCAATTATATTCGTTAATAAGGTAATATATTCCCATCCAAATGCAATCCTCTAAATCGCATATTTAGCTTCCATTCAATCATCATCGATCGTTATCATAGCTCACTTTCATGATATTTATCTATTATCTATGGTATTTATTGCAGTGCATTCAAATAAATAAAAATTAATAATAATTTGAATTGAACTGGAGTTGGCCTAAAGCTTGTTTTGGCTTTGTGCCTTAATTCGATTTGAAAAATGCTCGTTGGCAAAAGATTGGGTTTTAAGAGATTCGCTCGAGGTGTAGGAGTTAAGTGGATGCTTAGTGTGGTTGTATTTGTTACCTATCACGCAGAAGAGGGGGCGAGGCGTTGGATAGATTTTCACCGCTCAAGGGTTGCTCCTGTCGCGGCCGCAGAACTGGCGTTAGGCCCCATCTCTCGATGAAATCGATGCGGGAAATGGTTGATGACGAGCAAGTTGTTTGAATTTGTAAATGCGCCAACGTTCAGCGCTTGGTGCGCTTGTTAACTAGTTCAGCTTGCTGCCAGCCTACCGCTGCCACTCCTCGTTCCTCGTGCCGCTCCACGCCTCCGCGCCTGGCGCCACCCGCTTGCCCCCCTTGTGGCACACGTTGCTGCTATTTGCTGTTGTTCTTGTTGCTCCACAGCTTTGGTTGGCCAACAAAGCGTTGCATACTTTTGGGCGTTGCCATTAAAGCGCCCGCATTTGTTGCTGTTTTCGTTGTGATTGTTGTTTTTGTTGCTGTAACTGTTGTTGTTGTTGTTGTTGTTGTTGTTGCTGTTGTCAGTTTAAATATAGTTGTTGCTGTTTGCATTTGCCTGCCAATTGTTGCGTAAATAAATATTTATTATCGTAATTTGTCCTTATTCTGTTGCCAGCTTAAAGTTGTTTGTTGTTGCAGGAGACTTTTTGATTTGTTGTTGCACTGTTGTTGTTGTTGTTTTTCTTTTGCTTTTTCTTTTTTGTTGCTGTTGCTGTTTGTGTTGCTGTGGCTTTTGCTATTGCTGCTGTTAGAGCTGCTTTTGATTGACGGTTGGCATTGCTTTTGCTGCTGTTCTTGTGGCTGGTCACATGTTGTTGTTGTTGCTGCTGCTGCGGCTATCGTTGCTGCTGTGCTGCTATCTGCTGTCACTTGCTTGCATTATAAATTGTATAATTCACTCAGATTTGCTGTTGCCGCGCTGCTACGGCTGCTTCCATTGATTTTTTAATTAGTCGATTTCGATTATTATGCATAAATCTAGCACTACACACACAAACACACACACACACAAATACACGCACGCAGTCCCAATAAAATGGCCAATTTGATGCGAGAGCCAGTTGTGTCGTGTCCTTTCATATTGTGGCAACCGGAAACAGCAAGTGAAAATGTTAATTTCCGCTTTTAGGCGCAGTTCACACACACACACACACACACACACACACACACACTCACACGTGCACTTTATATGTATGTATTTATGTTGTTTTGAAGCTTTTTTTTGTATATGTTAAAATAGGCACAACGAATTCGTTGTTATTATTATTGTTGTTGTTGTTGTTGTTCACAGTGCGAATTCGGGCTAGACACTGAGCATGGGCATGAGCGAGAAGGCCTACATGTCCTTTGCCTATTGATTTTCAGCAGCAACTCCGTACGGTGTCGCTTTTGCCGCACACTCATACACCTACCTACATGCACACACACACACACACACTCACATTCGCCTCAGATCTCATTCGGCGTCACTCTCTCTGCTGCTGCTTGCTGACTCTCCTGATTAGTTGTTTAATTATTGCAGTTGATTTGAAGATGTACTATTTTTTTTCTATTTTTTTTAATATATTTTAAGTGGTTTTGTGGCCACATGGCGTATGGGCAGGGGCAGGGGTGTATGGGGTTGCAGAGGGTTGTGCTGCAGTATTCTTTTGGCGCGCTTTACTCATTGTTGTTGTCGCTCTTGGCGTTGCTCCATTTCATGCACTAAACTGAACAGCCTTGAACCTTTTGGGGCCAGCATAGAGCAAAAGACACTTACAGAGAGAAAAAGAGTGAGAGAGCGAGAGCGTGAACAAACGAACGTGTGGGAAGGAGAGCGCAAAATCTGCCGCACAGGTAAAGACTCTCCAACATTCATAAGCACACACACACACTTACACACACATTCACACACATATACGCACGCACACGGACAACATTGCCAGCTATAAATATCCGAAAAAATGTTATTTTCACGTAGATTTATGCCTTTTTTAGGTGCTTTGAAGTTGTTATTTTTAATTATGAGTTGTGACGTATTTGCCTATATATATGACGTGCATGTGTGTGTACAAACATATATTAGATAGTCCATTCAAGTAGACTTTGCACCAATCTCAGAAGTGTGTACAGAAATTTCCATAAATATATATGCATTTATATATATAAATGTACTTAAGTCCCCGCTCAGTGTTGGAGTTGCATTTGTTCAGATAGACATATAACTGAATAATTATTACTTTTGCACTTCAATACCACAATTGCAAATACAATAAAATGATGTAGGAATACAAAAAAAAAACCTTAAGCTGACAAGTGCGAGGGAAACGTAAGCTAAATGAAACGAAACGCAGCGCAACGAAGTGAAATTGAAACACACGCACCACAGCAACAACAACAACAACAGCAACAACATCAAGAAAACAACAAAACAGCAGCAGCAGTGACAAACAAAAAAAAAAGCAAAAAGTACAAGAAGAAGAAGAAGCAGAAGAAAAATCAAACGCGTTTTTTCCACCGAACCAAAAATAAAGGAAAGGAAAAAAAAGAAAAATAGAAGTGAAAGGCAGGAGCAAACACACGAGCAGAAACACACGACGAAGCGAGACACGAGCCTGTTAGCAGGCGAACAAGAAGAAGAAGAAACAGCCGCAGCCGCAGCAGCAGCAGCAGCAGCTAACGGTGAAACGCTGAGGCGAAAACACTGGCAATGGCAACAAGCGACAAACAAACGTGAAGCGAAAAGCGAAAATGTGTGTGGCGAGAAAATTGAAGCGTGTCAGCTCTCAACTGCCGTTGTAAAAGACACAAAACAAACACATACATATTCATATGCATAAGCATATACATATATATATATATATGAGTGTGTGTGTGTATGTATGCATGAGTGTGCGTCTGTGTGTGTGTGTAAATGTGTAGGTGAAGCAGTCCTAGCAGCGCCAATCAACTAACTCTCTTCTCAGCATGCCAAAGCCCCAGAACCAAGAATGTGCGAGAGAGCGCACCTGAGAGAGAGAGAGAGAGAGCGAGGCAGAGAGAGTGAGCGCGCGTGAGAGCATTGCGCTTAACAGCAGCCACAACAAAGCGAAATGGTGAAATGCTGCCAGCGGAAGGGTGAGGAGGAGGGGTTGACGCTGGCATTGTGGGAGTGCCAGGTGGCTGGCCATGCACAATGGGAAACTTGTTGGCGGATTTATGCAGCACACGAACACGCACCCAGAAACAGACACAGCAGCAGCGGCAACAGCAGCAGCAGCAGCAGCAGTAGTAGCGAAGCACTGCGAAAGGACGACGACAAACGCACATGGCCTAAAAGTCGCGCCCTGCGATTGTGTGCGTGTGTGTGTGTGGTGTGTGTGTGTGTATGTGTATTTGTACTTGCGTGTATTCATGCGTGTGTGCGTGTGTGCGTTTATCATTTTACACTGGCTGTGGCATTGGCTTTTGCAGCGTCGTTTATTGTCGTCTCTGGCTGTTCGCACGCTGCTTCGCTGCTGTATGTACAGCTAAATAAGAAAGTGCGGCACCTTTAAGCAACAACAACAACAACAATAGCAGTTGCTGCTAACGGTATTCTTTAAGCTTCAAGTGCTTAGCAGCTGCCTGTTTTTTAGTTTCTTGCTTTCTTTTGTTCAGTTACTCTTCGGACTTCTTTGATTTTCATGCTTGCTGCTGTTAAAGCCATTGCCACTGCTGCTGCTGCTGCTACATCTCAATCCCTTTGCACTCAGCACCGCCCCCTCAACACGCCCCAATTCCCATGGGATGTCCATTCTGCACTGTGTTTAAATTTCTGCATTTAGAATTTCGCTTCCTTCTTTTTGGCTGCGCAGCGAACACTTTTGTCTACTTCACCTTGTCGACCCACCCTCCACCCCCCACCCACCCCACGAGAGACGAGTACAAAACCAGCACCACCTCCCAAAAGAGTCACCCAACAACAAGAACAACAACAACAACAAGAAAAAGAACCACCTTCCAGCGCCTCTCTGTAGCTTTTTGTCCTGTCACGCGTTTTTATGGCCTTTGCCAGAGTTGTTCTCAGTTCGTCCTTTAGAACAGTGTTAGATTGCATATACATACATATATATATATGAACATCTATGAATATGTATACATTACATATACAAATATCTAAATATAGGTGTATGTACAGGCCGCAGTGTACTTTGCGGCAGCGTCATTTAAAATGGTATTTTCCATTCGAAAAACAGTGAACTTAAATTTGCATATTTCTCAAATTAAATTAGAAAGTAATAGAAGAAAGTTATCAAATTTATATGAATGGGGTAAACGATGAGACAACAGTTCCCAACTAGCATCTATCAAAAGTTGTTACCATAACAACAAAATTACAATTTGCCAACTTTCTCTGGTAAAAACTCTGAATTTAACTTTGTGGATGCAGCATGAATCTGAAGCAAATGTCTAAAGAGAATTTCTATTGCAACTGCTGGCTGAATACGCAGAGATTCATAAAAAAAAATGTGAATAAAAGTTCAGTAAAAAATTAATAATAAGAATTACAAAAGTTAAATAAAATATACCTAAAATAATCTAGAAAGTTCATTAGCCATATTCAAATCATATATATTTTGAAATCCTTGCATAAAAAGAAAAACTTTAAAATTTTGTCCATTCTATAAATGAAATGTTTAAAGAATAATAAAACTAGTTATATTAAGTATACGTATTTTCTGATATATGAATATTTCATTATTTCAGTCAAATTGAAAATATTAAATTAAATGAAATAAACAAAGCTATTTAAAAACAACCAAACTTAAAACGATAAAAAAATCATTCAAAGTAAAATAAAATCCAAAAGAAACAGAAATAGCAACAGAAACAGAAACAGAAAATAAACATTTATAAATACATACAAATCGTCTAGATATATTGCAGCATCTGTTGCCATATCCTTAGTAGCTGTTCTATATTGATTGCAACAAGGTCGACTTAATTACGGAATTGCTGCTGGCCGAACTGAGTGTCGATGGGGAATTGAGTGCTGCTCCTCGGCTGTCAATTGTTGTTGCAAATTGATGGATTAACTAAGTGCATTCAGAAGCTCTAAATCAATTTTGATTAGCGTCGAGTTTGCAGCAGTGTGTTTGTGTGCGTAGAAGTCTGTTTGCCAGTGTGTGTGAGTGAGTGTTGGTGCAGCGCAACAGTTATTAAGTTTGCACATCGATGTGCCACGTGAGTGCAGCAACTGTTGCAAAATGTCATCCATCAATATGTGTCTTCCCTATGTGTGTGCGCGTGTGTGTCACGCTTAAAGGTCAGCTTCTATGTGTATGTGAGCACTTTCCACCTAGTTCTGTTCAGTTTGAATGTCATATTTAATTAGCAGCCAAATCCGCGTTGCCTTTAATAATACTCTTAAAAGTCAAAGACAGCAATATAGGGAGAAATGAACTTCATGAAGGGAGGCCCCTTCGATTTCACAGTTAGTTTTAATATAAGGAAGGAATGTTAGGAAAAACTCTGAAGCAATTTGCTGGATTGCTAAGATTCTGTGTAGATTTATAAGATGGGTGAAGAAGGAAAATAACAATATCAATGGCAATGTCTGCAGGTCATGATGTGTAATCCTAGACTCACTCAAAATCATATAAGATGATATATCTATATATCGGGGATACCTAAAAAAAGGAACGAGCTAAAACTGTATTCACCAGATAAAGATTTCTCAAGGAAGAAGTATTCTGGATACCAGGGAACACGTTATCACACCAAAATTTGAATGGAAGCATGGCAAGCCGTGACAAATCATATCATTTCATAAGCTGCGCTTCTCTCCAAGCTTCACTTTTCTCATTTCGTGTCAACTTTGCCCATAGAGAGTTGACACTCGTGACATTAAGTACATTGTTACAACCTAGCCACGCGGCTCTAAGAAGGAGGATATGCAAGGGCAGTCGACTGCTCTGCTCGTTGCGCTCCTTGCGCATCCTGCTTCACGGTGAACACGGCGAAATCCATCGGAATTTATGGGCAACCTGAGTAAAGAATAAACATGCTCCACATCATCTGCTGCTGCTACTTGATATGCTGATAAACCTTCGTGCTAAATGGGGAACAATGTAAAAGTTTATCTACGACAGCTTTGCGCTGTTATCCTTGAGTCCTGTCACTTGATTTTAATCAGATTTCCAATTATTAGATTGACGCGCATTTTTAGGCGGTTTTCGATTTCAGCGATTTTTACCAATTTTTTTATTTTCAGCTTTTCCGTTTTTCCTTTCTTCTATTTTTTTTTTTTTTGTTCTCATACAATTGTTGTGTGTTACACGCCACAGCGAAACTGGGGATAGAGCGAGAGAGATAGACAGAGAGAGAGAGAGAGAGAGAACGCGTGAGGGAGAGTGAGAGGGCAGTCGGAATGAGAACGCAGGCAAGAAGAGAGTGACACACACACACACACACACACACACACACACACAGATAACGGCTGCAGCAGCCAGAAAATTGCCTTTGGAACGTCCTTAAGAAGGATATGCTCGAAAAGCGTTGCTTATGGAGCGCCTTTAGCGTCGTTGATGCTGTTGTTGTTGATGTTTTTCTGCTTGTTCTAGTCATAAGCAGCAGCAGCAGCGGCTGCTTATTGCTGTTGCTGTTGTTGCAGGTGTGGTGCTTGAAGAAACAACAACAACAACAACAGCAACAACAGCAACTGTAGCAGATGGAGAAGAAGAAGCTGAAGACGTTGCCTGTGGCTCAGCTGTTTGGCCATTGGTTGAATCTCATTATGAGTGTGGATGGGTGTGTGTGTGTGTGTGTGTTTGCTTCACAATATGTTATATGTGTATGTAAGTGTCTGTATGTATGTAATATGCTGTGTTGCAGCTCCTACCCCCTGGCCCCTGAGGCAACCCCCGACCACTTGTTTGTATTGTTGTTTATAAATAAATTCGCATTTCGTTTTGCTTTGATTATTGAAATGCTTGGCGTGCCACAATTCATTGAGACGCTCAGACATACAGCAACATACAACATGCAACATACAACAACAATTGATTTTTTTGATATTTGTCTTTTTGTTTTGTAAATGATATATTTAAATTTGATGTCAAGGTTGAGCTATTTTACTTAATCTCAACTTGAACTAATGCACTTTGCTGCGCGTTCTTATTATTGAGCATTTCGCAATTATTTGAGCAATTTTATCTGCGGTTTTGCATTGCTTTCGCTTGTCGCACTTGTTTCACACAACAACAACAACCAATAAAAAAATGTTTGACAAAAAATGAGTTGGTTCCAATTCGATGGCACTTTATACAGTTCCCGATATGTGTGTTAAGGCGGAGGCGTGTGTTTATATTTAATCTCCTTAGAATTAAATATATATATTATATATATATATAGATATATACTTTTCTGCTAGTATTATTTCTTTTATATCCTTGTGTTGGCTGCTGTTGTAGCTGCTTTTGTTGCCCGCGGCAGTTTGGCTTTGTGTTTGCTTTGCTTTCGCTCTTTTTGTTGTTCGCACGCAACGAAATGGCAGCCGTTACGAAACGGAACTGAAACACGACGCACTTTTTCTCCAACTTCTGCTACTGTTTTTTCTATCTTTGCTTGCTCCTCTTAGTCTGCTACTACTGCTACTGCTGCTGCTGCTGCTTGTGTCTTCTTCTTCTGCTGCTGCTGCTGCTGCTGCTACGTTTTTGCGGTTTTTTTTTTTTAGCTCGACGCTCCACGCTCGACGGTTGACGGACGCAACGCACTCCGTCGTTTATCCGTGCGCGTCTCCGGTTTGGTTCGTTTTCAGTTTCAGTTTCAGTTTCAGTTTTGGTTTCGTTTTGAGTTTTCGGTTTTCGGTTCTCGGTTTTAGTTTCGGTTTCGGTTTCGGTTTCGGCTGCTGCTCATTTCTTGTGCACGTCGTCTCGTGATCTGCTATCGGCTGCTGGCGGCGTGCTACTAAATGTCCCACGAACAAAGCTTTGGCATTGTCCGTTCCGTGTTGCAGTCGTTGCGCTGTTTCTGTTCTTGCTCTTGCTTTTGCTCTTGCTCTTCTTCTTGTGCTAGCGCCTGCTCTTCTCTTCTGCTCTGTTCTACTCTGCTTTGCTCTGCTGTGTTCTGTTCTGTTCTGTTGATGCTGCATGGGGGCTGAGAGCCACAGCTGAGACTCACAGCAGAGTTCCGCTGGAAGTCAAGCGGTCAGCTGGCGCAGTCTTTTCCAGCGCCGAGCTTTAACTATTGGGCATTAAGCATTGGGCATTGGGCAGCGGTTTAGCGTTTTCTCAATGAAAAAAGCTTTTGGCAGTCGCAAAAAATACCGAATTCCAAAACGGGAGAGCGTTGCCAATGCCGACGCAGTCGCCGACGCCGCCGCACGTGTTGTGTGCCATTGCCAGCTGTTCCCCTTTGTCAGCCAGTTAACTTTCTCTCGCCACCTATTACTAAACTGTGGTAAGGAATCTCTGTTATTATCTGCCTCTCCCTCTCCCTCTCTCTTCACACTCACATTCGGACTTATGTACACATTTATGTGGCTCTGTCGCTTGTGTTGACGGAATGGAATGCATTGGCAATGAAATGTTGTCAAATGCCTGGCGCTGTGGCGCCGGAGCTTTCACTGGAAGCCGGAAGCTGTGCGCAGTTTCCAGTCAAAGCTACTGTTTCTGGCGACGACACACAGAGGGCGCCACATGCAGCAACCGGATGTGCTCGCTGGCACAAAGATGGCTGCCACCGCCAGATGCTGGCGCGCGTCCTTTTCAAATTTTAAATACGCTCCAAAGTTTCAGCTGCAAGTAACGGTAATTCGGTTGTCCAGTTGTCCAGTTACTGGAGTTGTTCCTACCGATCGTGTCACCAGCCTGGCTTATTTTTATAACGAGACAAATTTGAAATTGAGAATAGCCATAAGTCAAATCCTCGTGCGGTATCCTCCCCAAGCCCATGATGATTTGAGCTTAAAATTTTGTGTTGCAGCTGCATCTTGGATTAAATAAATGGCAGCTAACGACTGAATGCACTCTACTCGGCAACTCATCTGTCTTCTCTGTCAAGTTGCAAATGAATCGATATACATTAGAGCTGCTGTCAATGAAACTGTCGAAAGTGCATTGATGCATTTGTATTTGTACAGCTATCCCAATTCATTAGGTATAAGTTAGTAGATTAATTACGATAATTAAGACTTCATTAATTTCAATTCAAATGTTTGATTGCAATGATGCCTTGAAACGTGCCATGAGCAAAATAATGCTTCAAATAATCAGGTGATATGGTAAAGGGTATGGCAAAAGAAATCACAGCTGAGCCCACAAAACTGTGCTATGAAAGTTTAGACAACAAAATGTTCGAAATTATTCGTGTTGTAACCTAGAAAGTATTTATTCTGGAGCAAACCATCCTGAATTGAGTTTATAGTCTTCTTACTTTGCATTTGAGTTTAGTTTAAAAAGGATTCATGATGTTGCACTTTCAATATACGCAGCATACTAATCAAATGCAAATGCTAGCAGAAAATATTCATATTGAGAGCAATTTCAATGAGAGCCTGTTTTACTGACAACTTGAGTGGTATTGCGGCAATCAGCAATTAGTGCGAATTTGGTGGCTATTTAAGTTGAATCAATTTCACTTTGTACACTTTGTGTACTGCCTTTCCACAAGGCGAGACGCAAATGCCGCAGCAATACCAGCAGCAGCTGCGGCACGGCAAAACACTCAAATCAGAGCATAAGTTGAAGTTGTTCCCCTCTGTTCCCAACTCCATTAAATAGTCAGTGTCATGTTCGGCACTTGCCTGTAAAATTAATTCAGAAAAGTGACAAATGCGACATAGCAAGCAAGAGAGCAAAATAGAGAGAGAGAGCGAGAGAGAGAGAGAGAGAGAGAGAGAGAGAGAAGAGGAACGTTCGCTAAACTGCAAATTTACGGCACAATGCTATTGAGCGGAGCGCGAAGAAGCGCTGCATATGCAACGAGTAAATGGAGCAGAAACTAACCTGCTCAAAAGTGGCAGAGGGGGTGGGGTGGGTTCTGTCAGGCGGTGTGCAGTTAGCTGCTGCTGCTGCTGTTGCTGTTGCTGTTGCAGCTGTTGTTAGGGCGGAGGGCAATTAGCAGTGAAAGCATTTAAAGTGTCTCGACACTCGTGCAAGTTTAATTGCGCCAAAGTCAAGTCAATGAATGAGTAAAAATAAATTAAAAGCAGCCGCTGAAAATATGGCCCGCAGCTTTGGCCGACATTCTGGCTGCTGGAACATGTAAACGTCACAAAACTAGCCCCCTTCCCACACACACACACACACACACACACAACCCTCCTCTTCCGGGCTTCTAGCCCCAGAGTCCATAAAAAATAGCAGACAGCCAGGACAGGACAGTTGCCGTTGCATAAAGTATGCAGCCCCAAAGGCAGTCAAAGCAAAGAGTTGGTAATAAAAAATGCAAAAAACAGGAAAATACGAAATGACAATTATTTTTAGAGTGACGAAATTTCAATACTCTTGCTGTCATATGGGAGACACATAGACTATATAGACTAGATAGTTGTCTAAATTGGGAAGAGCATCAGCTACATTACTTGATCCTACGTAAATTTGAAAGATACAGATATAGTGAACTGATCAGGAGAGATGCATCTGTGCCAAGTTTCCCATGCAAATGATGATGTCCACTGTAAGCATATAAGAATGCAATATATATGTATATATATAATATATATATAATATATCTGTATATACAAACGTTCATGGTGCATATAGAGTAGAGTGAAAGCAGCGAGCCAGAAAAAAAGCGAGTCAGAAGCCAAAAAAATAAAAAAAAATATTTTGCGTTGCGCCGCAAAACAACGTGCAAAATTTATGACAATTCCTTGGAGCGTGTTGCAGTGGCAGAATTGGCGTCACGGCGACCAGCAGCATCGGCAGTGGCAGCAACGGAGGCAATGGCATCCGAGCTGGCTTCCCGCTTATGAATATGTTTGGGAACTGCAGCTCCTGCAATATGTGTGTGTGTGTGTGTGTGTTGGGTGTGTGGCGCTGGCATCTTTGCTACTTAAATTGCTTGCAACTTTCACATGCCACTCTCACCATACCCACCACTTGCCCTTTTCCTCTCTCACTCTAACTATGAAATTGGCCTTCGATTTTTGGCACACATACATATACATATACATATATATAAGCTGCCTATCGTTCCTGCCACCGTTTTAACATGCAAGCGCACTTGCCACTCCAAACTTGCCACATTCAAATTGCAAGCGGCAAACTGGCAGCTCGCAACTTGCATACTTTTCGAAGAAGTTGCCAAGTGTGGCGACTACTTAATATGATTGATGTTTGCATTTGAGATAGACAATGGAATAGTTTGCAAGATGGGTGGAGCGGGTTCCAGCGAGATGAGCGGGAAACAGAGATATGGAGCGATATGGCTATGCAGGCCTTGTGCTACTTGTCTTTCGTGCACTGAAAGAAAAACACTTATCCCTTATGTTATGTCCAACCAAATGAAATTAAATAGAAGGACGCAACTTGCAACACAACAAAGACTTCAAAAACAGAAACCAGTTAAAAAGAATATGCGTAACACCAGGTAGCAGGTAACATCTGCAATGTTGTTGGCAACACTTTCTGGTTGCTGTTGTGTTTGCTGCAACTGCTGCTGCTGCAAAATGGTTACAATTGTTGTCGATCTCAATGATGTCGGCAACTGTTGGCAACTATTCGCAACTGTTGGCAACTGTTGGAAATGTTGCTGCTGTGATTGCAACTAACTACTTATTTGCCTATACACAAGATGTGGTTGGTTACAATTTGTGGTTGCATTGCCATTGCTGCCACTTTGTTGTCAGTGCAGCGTCAGCATCAGCACCAGCATCAGTATTTATTAACACGCCCACTCCTGCGCCAATGATCGGGAAAAGCGATACTTCTGAATACGTAAACCGATAAGGCATATCCATATCCACATATCCACAACTTTAAAGATATATATATTTCAGACTATACCCACACCCGCCCGCAGGAACTTCACCCTGGGACACATATCTTCCACAATGTGTAAACTAGAGTCACAAAATCCTGGGAGTATGGTATGGAGTACGGTAGCTACTTTGAGAGATCGATACAGGATAATGGTGCAATTGAAACAATAACACATTTCTCAAGCAATATGAATGCTAGACACACCATCTGTCAACATTAAATTTAATATTTGTTGCACATTCATTTAACTGCCCAGAGGTCGCTGGTGTGGAGGCGCTTTAAGCGCCTGCGGGCTGTGTTTGACCCTAGTGTGCAAGCCAATGCGTTGACGTGGTTATGCAACCGGTCATTAATTAACGACTTGTCTGACGATTTATTTGCTTCATGACTGTCGGTACACCGAAGTCACAATGGGTGGAGCACCAGAAATGTCTCTTAGCACCTTGTCCTGCAAGACTTGAATTTGGTTTATTTTTATACGATTTTGTAGCTGTGCCCCAAAATGGAATCCCGTATGTCCGTGTGGGCACGATGATGCTCCTGTATACCAGCAGCTTGTCGCTCAAGCTGAGTTTGCTGGATGGCTTAAGCAACCCTTTTGGATCTACACGCTGCTGCCGTGATCTGTATGTGTTTGCGTGTTTTTCCTGTCCAGATACATGCCCAGGTACCGAACATGATGCACCTGAGGTATGACCGTGTTGTTGAGTCGAACGGTTGGACAGTTACTATTGCTGAGCGCAAACGTGCAGTGCTGAGACTTGTACCCTGGTACTAAAACCATCCAAGAACCTTTGCGTAACCGCTGCTGTTCTCCAAGCAGTGGTGGAGTTAGCAAGTAAAACAGTGTCATCTGCGTCTGTGGCAAGCAGTGTGTTTCTGGCCACCAGAATCGGTAAGTCCGCGTGTACAATGTGTATAGAGCAAGTCCAACGACACTACGCTGCGGTACACCCGCTCCGATGCGGCGGATATTTGATCGCTCGCTATTAACACTCTTCAAAAATCCACAAAAAAAATTGTGAACCACGCCCACTCCCCTTCTCTATCATACTTTTTTCAGCCACGTCCACTCGTGCACACTAAAATTTCTTAAAGTCCATATCTTCGGTAATTTCAGAGCTACAGTTCCCAAACTTGGAAAGTAGGGTACTTTTAGACTTCTCAAATATTTTTTCGGCCAAGCACTCTAATCTCTCCCCCAAAAAATTCAGAAAAGTTTGGAACTTTTACCAAAGGTCGATATTTCATGGCTACACCTAACCTGTTCTGTGGCACCTGTTATCAGCTGGTATTACTTATTGGTACCGGAGTACTTCTCTCTTGAATATTTTATCTAGCCTTCCACAGATATTATTATAATTTTGTAGAGAACACATCCGAGTCAACTAAGTATATATGTACATTCCTGATCAGCATCATCAACTTGAAATGTATCCAGTATATATATATATATATATATTATGCTCCCCACATTTTAGCTATACATTCGTTGGATTAGGCACTCAAAATAAATGGATTTTCTGTTTCTGGCAGTGTGCAATTACCAAAAGAACTCAGCTGTGAATACGCTCGAGATGCGCCGGCTGAAGGATGATGTTGCACGAAACGCACAAGGAGCACAAGAGAAAAAATAAGAGGAAGAGAGGCAGCAGTAGTAGTTGCAGCAGCTACTTCACCAACTCCACGCGTGCCACAATCGCTTTCGATTTAAATTTGAGGCTGTTTGCGGCCTGTGAGCGACCAGGCACATAACCCCAATTTGGTTGCAGCTCATCTGCAATCCGATGCCCCTGCCACCTGCCCTATCACCCTAACCATCCTACCCACCCCAGCACCTGTGGGGCAGCTACATCAGCATGCCAGCTACATCTGTGTGTCAGCTGTTGGTAATTTGCAGCCGAAGGCGCCCAACCATGTCGTCAGTTAGTCTGCGATTGTGGATTGGGAATTGAGTCTGTTAGGTAGATGGAGCATATTCTTGGGGGGTGTGTTTCTGGGCCTGCCACGCATTGACAGCTGCTGTTGCCGCTGCAGTTGCAGTTAGCAACGTCAGTTGATGCGTCCAGCCAAATTATTCTCAGTTTCTGTTTTACTGCGCCGCTAATTGAATTTATTACTGATTAATCTTTTAAGTGCCATTAAAAGATAAATAAATCAATTCATATTCAGTCGAGTGTCATGCACATATATACTGAAATTTGATTCCCCAATATCGAGCGTTTCTCCATGCACATACCTTTCGAATCATTTCAATTATGCGAATTCCCAACTCACTGCACTCACGTCATTATTAAATTGCCTCAAATTCAATCAGCGACTCAGTCCAAGCCCACTCCAATCTCGTTCCTCCATTCGCAACTGCATTTGAATCATTTGAATCATTCGTCATCATTGAATCATGGCTCATTTCATTACTTCATCCTTCGTTCGTCCTGCAGTAAGTTTTGCTCATCAAAGATGATGATGATTATGATGATTATTCGATTTAAATATAGCATTAAAAGAGTCAATTAATCAGTCAGTTTGTTCTCTTTTTCCATTAATTTCTTTCTTAAATCAAGCAGTCATTAAAATCATCATCATCATCATCATCATCATCATCATCATCATCATCATCATCATCATTATCATCTTCATCATCATCATCATCATCATCGTCATCATCATCATCATCATCATTTTTGAAACTAAAGTCGCGAATCGAGCAGACTAATTTTTATAGTACAGTTAAAATTCGGGCAAAGAACATTCAAATTATTTACACTTTAACTAAACTAGAAAATTCGAAATGTTTATACACTTGTCTACACATAAAAAAAAATAAAATTAAATCTTTTGCTGTATTAAACAAAACTCAAATTTGTAAGGGCCAAATTATGTTTTGTTAATTTGCCACTTTTCTCGCTTAACAAAATCTTAATAAAAAGATTCGTCGCTTCTTCGCTAACGGCAAAAGCTGCTTCTTTGACACACTTGTGTGTTTTGCTGGCATTCAAATGACTAAATGTATATATACATACATATATACATACATATATATATATATATATATATATGGATGTATATATATTTCTATATGCTCTGCCAGCATGACCCGAGACTGCTTGGTGCCTGGCAATTTGCAACGCCTCGTTGTCGCGCCATTATGACCAGTTGGGGCGGCCACGCCCATAGACAACACAACATCAGCAAACCAGCGCCACCCACCCACCAGCTGACTCAACATCCCCCTCCCTCCTACAGTAGCAGTGGCAGTGGCAGCATCAATGCAGCAACTCCAGCACTGACACTAATGCAGCAAAATTGAAGTAGATGCGAGTGGAAATGTCCTTGAGGCGACGACGTTGCTCCTGCTGCTGATGCTGATGCTGATGCAGTTGCTATAGACACACACACACACACACACACACACACACACACACACACACACGCGTTTGCACTTGTTCTCACATATGCCGCTGCATAAGCGTTTCCCAAAGGCAAAATCCTTTTACTGTCTTTCTCTTTCAGTCTCGTGCGCTTAGTGGTTGGCCTGCATATGTGTGTGTGTGTGTGTGTGTGTGTGTGTGTGTATGCGTGTGTGTTTGTATTGTGTGCGTGTGTATATCACTACAAACAAGCATGTGTACATGTGTGTGTGTGTGTTTGCCTTTTATGACTATGGGAGTTTTGTGTTGCAGTTTTTGGCAAATGCCGCAGAAGCAGCAGCAGCACGTGACGTCACACACACACACACACACACGTTCACACTCGCACTCACACACACTTGCGCAGCTGCTGATGAAAGCAGAAGAAGAAGATGCTGCTGCAGCAGCAGCAACAACAAAAAAGGACAAAAAAATAATGTGTAAATTGCAGCTGCGATTTGGGCATGTTTAATGTAATTACCAAAGGCTTTCAATGCACACGAGCATTAAAGTCAGCGTCATTCGACACACACACACACACGACACACACACAACCACACACACACACACAGAGGAATGATTTGAGTTTTGGTTGGCTGAATGCCAAAAATATCATTCTATAAAATACGAGCTTGAGCACAAAGCCAAAGCCCAATAAGAAACTTCGAAATGTGCGCACAGTTCTTGTTGCAGTTGCAGTTGCTGTTGCAGTTGTTGTTGTTGTTGTTGTTGTTGTGGCAGTGTGTTCTGGGGCAGCCTTTTGAAAAATACATTGCTCACTACATTGCCAGGGCTCACTGCTCGGCGCCAAAGTGGCAGCAGTGCTGTCAGCGTCGCTGCTGCAGCCGCCACTCACGAGGCATGTAACAGAAAATAAAAATGAAAAAAAAAAACAAAAAAAAAACAGAAGAAAACACACAAAAACGGCGAATAAAAGAAAAATAAATGAATAAAAACATTTTGGTTGCAGTTGCTTGTTATTACAGCTGTTGTTGTCGCCATTGATGCGGTTCTGCTGGCCTCTGTGCCACACAGATATGCCCCGAAATAAATGCTTATAAATGCATATCCAATTGAAGGATATAAATGTCCTTTTTGCCTTTAACAATGTCTGTAGCGATAAATGTAAGTGTGTCGTGTATCTGCAGCACTATCACATGTATCTAGATATATGGATATACATATCTTTCTATCTGTGTATCTTTGTAGCTGCGTATCTTTGTAGCTGCGTATCTGCATTTGTATCTGCAGTCTGCGTGGATGTTCGGCTGCTGCTTCAAGTGGGAACGAAACGTTTAACTCAAGTTGCAGGTGGCACGGGCTTAACTACATGTCAGTCAGCCAGGTGTCAGGTGGACAGCGAGACAGACAGCTTGACAGCCACACAGACGATAGCTGGAAAGACTGTTAAATGGCTCGAGATTTGCTCCAAATGATAGTAAATAACCTATTCAAAACCATTTCGATTTCACATCTATATTCAGAGCACTGTTCAAGACTTAATTGCATCCCAAATAAATCAATTTCAATTGTGGAAATTTATGGTATCAAAAACATAAAATAAAAATAAGTTTTTTTTCATATTAAATTTGAACCGTTCTAGATCACAGAAAATATCAATGAGATTTGTATGCTTAGTTTAGGAGTTGGAGGGCAAAATGTATGTATATTTTGTGGCAAGCATACCCGTAGCCGTCGAGTGAGTTGCGCTGTTGCTGCTGCTCCCTGAGCTGCAATTTGCGCTCGGCGATCTTCTTTTGCTCCTCCTTCTGCTCGAGCTGTTCCTTTTGGTGTTGCTGCTGCTGCTGCTGCTTCTTGCGGTGCTGCCGATCCTCGCCCAGGCCGTATAGGCCCGCAACGGCAGCCATGTCTGCTGCAACTATCTAGCTGCAACTGCAATTGCAACTATTGCACTTAGTGGCAGCAGTGGCGCAGCCAACAATTTAACACTGCGGGCACTAAATGTGGCATTGAAATGTCTCGCTTTCTGATCTGCTGCTATTGATGATGATTGTTGTTGTTGTTTTGGTTGTTGTTGCTGCCGTTGCTGTTGTTGTCGCTGTTGCTATTGTGGCAATTGTTGTTGTTACTGTTGTTGTCGTTGTCGCTGTTGCCATTTTTTTGCTTTAAGGCATTCACATTTTAATTTCGCGGCGCACTTTCAACTGCAACACATTTGACGCACGTACTTTATTTACTTGCAGCTGCTACTGCTGCTGCTGCTGCTGCTGCTGCAACACCCCTTTCCCGCACATCATTCAGGCAGCATTACACATATCATCTTCGCTTCTCGCCGCGCAAACATGCAAATTTCCATTTTGAAATGTTTACATTGAAATCGCGTTTCCAATTATAAAGTGCAAACTGAAGTGTTTTTTGTCAAGGACAATTTAAAGAATCAAATTCTCAAACAAATTTCCATTTTTAAATCATGTTCAAATGTTTTCGATATTTGCTATCCTAAGAGCAATTTTTCTCATTTTGTACTTAGTAGCAAGATATCATATACATATTTTCCAAATCATCCCATGTTCTTGGCCATTGAGAATTGTTCAAAATATGCCAAATTCCATTTGAAATAAAAATGAAGACCAAGTTGGAAGTCTTTGTGGGACATTCGCCTACTTATCATAACTTGTCAAACTGGCTCGCATTTGTCTTGCTCTCAGGTCAAACCGCGACCGTAATGATTAAATAGTTCTGCGGCTGCAGCAGCTGTGGCGCCAATCAGGCGACTTTCGCTTTGATTTCGACTTTTACTTTAACTTTTGCTTTGGTGATTTACGCCTCTGTTTTCGTTTCGGCTGCAACCGCAGCAAAAACTACTGCATACATTGCGACAGCCTTGGGAGCCGCCTCAGTGGCTGCCGCCGCTGCCGCCGCTGCCCCGCTGCCCCGCTGCATACCTTAGGGCGACGCTGCTAAAGTTTTCTTTTGGGCCATGTTTTATGAACAGAAATCAATTAGCAGTCGCCATCGGCCCCAGCCCCAGTCCACTATTAGCTGGCGTCCTTGCCCATCAAATTTGGCTCACACTTATGGCCTAATTATGAAAGGCGTTTGCCATTACGTAAAGCAGCGTTACGTAAAACGTTGCGTAAATCGAACAAAAGCCGTTAACATTAATCTTAACTCCAACGTTAATGCCCCTGTTAATGGCCCAGCAATAAATGCAACGGCGGTTGCAATAATTTCAAGCATCTCCCCCCCATTCCCATGCTCATCAAACCGCACAAATAAACCCAAGCTAATAAAATCGCATCGCATTGCAATCCATTGTGGAACACAAAAGCCAATCGCAGGCGCGCACACACACACACACACACACACGCACTAGGAGTATAATTAACAATCTCGCAACTTATCTATGCAGAGAAGAGAGAGAGAGAGAGAGAGAGAGAGAGAGAGAGAGCGCCAAAGGAGTAGAGTGAGACGAACTGAGATGTATACAGTGTAGCCTCGCATAACGAACGCCCCGATAAACAAGCAAGGCGCACAATGGGTAACATTATATTCAGGATTGGTAGTCGAGAGAGCTCGACTATGAGTTACCCTGTACACAAGTTTTTAGCTATCATAAATCGTACACTTCTTAGTTATTCAAACAAAATATGAATATCCGATTTCATTTCCATTTCTCAACCGATATTGATGATCGCATCGAGTTATACACAAACCCAATTGGAATGACATATCTTTTGTTGTTATCGGTAATCGATTTTGATCGATATTGGGGAAATTATGAAAGAAGGTTGGATGAAATTGAACACAACTTCCTCAGTTATTGCTGCACATGATCAGAGTAAAGAAATATAGAACAATCGATTATCAAATAAAAATCGATTATATGAATATCAATCGATTGTTTTGGGAAATTGTGATTAAAGTGATTTCAGGGCAAAGAGTGAAAGGATCAGTTGTTAAGCACCACAGCAAACATGAAGGCTGAAAATAACATTAACTATTCAAATGAATCGAGAACTTCAATTTGAGATATGGCAGACTTGATTGACATGGTTTCATTATAGATCTGGAGAAGATTTTCGTCTTCTTCAAGGCAAATTCATTTATTTATGGTGAAGGACAAATTACCTAAGAGACTGCATCTCGTGCAAGCATGCCCTAATTGCTTTCATAAGCGGTGTGACTCATGTTTCTCATGTTTGATCACATCGCCCACCCGCCCCGCCCTCTGTTCCCGCACGGAATGATTGAAATTGAAAGGGGAACACATCCAGGCAGCGCTTAATGGAGCACAGAATGCACGGTGTTCCAGGCAGGGATGGAGTATGAGCGAATTGAACTGTTCAAGTGTTCAGGATAGTAATAGTGGTTAAGTGGAGGTTCCGTTTTTAAAGCTAAGTGTGTGTGTGTGTGTGTGTGTGTGTGTGTGTATGTGTGTGTGTGTGTGTGTGTGTGTTTGTGTGTGTCTCTGGCGAATGGATTTGGTTAGTTGCCACTTGTCGCTGGCTCTGCTGCCACTTTGAAAATTGCTTCCGTGTCGAAATTGAGTTAACAATGCTCGGCTGGCTGCTCGTTAGGGTAGGGTGGTTGGATGGGTGGATGGGTGGGTGGATGGGTGGGTGGGTTTTGTATTTTGGGCTTGCAGGTGGAATTGCTCGCATTGGCCATGTCACGAGCTGGTCTATTGATTTGTGCGCCCTTTGCTAGGCATTAAGTGCATGGCTTTAAATGCAATGCCAACCACTTGCATCACTTGCAACGACATAAGCGCATTAGCTTGCAACCGATTCCCAGCGATTTCAAGTGCAAGTCCAAGCAGCAGCAGAGGTGAGAATGGGGCTTAAGCAGGGGTATACCTATGTGGATCTGCCGTAGGCCTTGCAATGCCTCCACACAAGGTCAGGGTCAGTGGGCGAGTAAAAGAGGAATGGTGAGAAAACCACACACAGAGAGAGAGAGAGAGAGAGAGAGGGGACTGCGGGGCACAGCAAGAGGTGCATGGCTTAAGGCATTAGAGGCGGTCATTCGATTAAGGTCTGTGTGCTTCAGTTGTGGTTGGTGTGTTTGTTTAGGCCAGTGTGCGTAGGTGTGGGTGGTGCGTTAGATGGTGGCACATATTTGTAGCCACAAACGATTATGTCGGCGGGCAACACTCTGCCTAATTTAATCGATATTTAATCGATATCTGCAAATGAAGCTATTCGAAATAACTACTACACCAAATTGTAACAATTGAATTCAGATTGTTGGAAATTTAGTGTCTAATATCGATAGTTGGAAAATGTGCTAAATTCAATTAATTAACATTAAAAGCACTCCATCGATTACTGTCTTATGGTTGATCAACTATCGTGTGGGCCTGGTTATCGCTAACGGTAATGCCACCATTGCTGTGTGTGCGATGAGTGCATCATTCGGGGCTCATCAGCATTATCATTATCATTATCATTATCATTATTAATAATATGCTGCGGTTATCGCTGCTGCTTGCGGCCTGCATCTCAACTTGTCTCGCTCGTTATTAAATTAGATTCAACTAAATTAATTGCGAGTGTGCGTTGGCTTGTGTGTGTGAGTGTGTGTGTGTGTGTGTGTGTGTGTGTGTGTGTGTGTGAGTGTGTGTGTTGCCATCTATGTGTGTGTGTGAGTGTGTGGCTGTGAGTGTTGAAGCATAAAATGCGCGTCGAAGCGCATCCAGGCAAGCAGTGAGTATTCAACAACTGAACCACTCCCCCCCCCCTCCGTACCACCCCCAACCACCTACTCCCTCCAGCAGTCCACATCCAACCACATCCACGGGATGCCAAAGCATTTAATTGAGCTTTGCGCTAATTTGAAAGCAACGACGCGATTTTCATTGGCCAGAAGAGCGGGCGAGAGGCTAGGCTAGGAGTGCGGGTGAGGGTGAGGGTGAGGGTGTGGGTGGTGCATGGAATTGCTGTTTGCCATAAGAGTTTTATAAGTGGGCGGGTCGCAGCCCACGTAATGCGTATTTAATGCGCTTTTAGCCGAGTGTCCCATGTTTTTTTTTTTACTAGGCCAACAGGTAACAGGCAATCGGAGCACACCCCTGCCGCGGCCAGTGTTGAGCAACTAATGCTTATGCGCCCATAAATCTGTCAGCTGCCAATGGCGAAAAATAGCAGGTCACCGGAATGAATAAATTTCAAATGTGAGTTGGCGATTTGAAAACAATGTTTGACAAAAAACACTCACTTTGAATAATGGCCCAAATAGAATTGTCTACAAAATGAGTTATTTGTTAATTTAAGCTAGATGGGACTCATTTTGTGGCACATTCGAATAACGGCTTGTGCACATTTCTACCCGCTATTTGGATAATAATTGCAGTATCCCAAAATGAGATTAGGCCATCAGGCAACAATAATAAATTAGGTTCAGGTCCATGTCGAGCATAGTTGAGGATGAAAACTGAAACAGATTTCAAATCGGTCGTATAACAGAAATTGATTTTTCAGAAGATTTTCAGCTACTTTTCGAAAAATATTTGTCTTTGCACAGTTTCGTGGAGACTTCTAATCATCATTTGAAATCATTTTTTTTACTGGTCTGTAGACCACAGGAAAATGAGTGAAAGCCAATGCAGCCTCGCCTTTGAATAGGAAACACATTTCGCATGACCAATTTGCAGTTGACGCGTTTTTAATGAAGCCGTTAACATTTAAGACCATGGTTTTTCCTAATAACGTGAAAAACGAAAACGTAAATGAAAATAAAAAAAAAAATTTCTTGGCAAAGTTGTTGAGCTGCCGAAATCCTTTTGGAATTTGCCAAAAGCATAGCGGTACTTTCCCAAGAGTCCCCCCACCCCACACTTTGATTCCTTCCCCGCTCGCCCCTCAGCTGTCTACAAACTCTGCGATTATTTGTGTAATTTATGCTCAGTCAGAGTCTAATGCAAATGCCTGTGCCAGGCTCTATCTCTCTCTCTCTCTCTCTCTCTCTCTCTCTCTCTCTCTCGGTGTGTGCCTCACTCTTTCTGTCCATCTCTTTTTAGTCTGTTGCTAGCTCTGGCAGGGTGCTGCCTCTAGGCGTTTCTAATATGCAACGAATTTTCCGCATTTTCCGCGAAACGCTTTGAAACAGCAAACAAAACATATGCATAATTTATAAGCATTATAAAAGGACTCTTTCTCTCTGCTGGTAAGCAGTGACCTAATGCAAAGCGAGAAGAGCCCAATCTGCCGCTTAAATATGGACCGCTGACGCGCAAGCTGCACCCCGTTGCAGCGCTTTCGGATCCCTGGGGTGTCATAAAGATTTCCGAGAGTTTCATCTCTGTTATGCACAAATTTATTGTTCTATTGCACAGAGGGTCGCCTGGATCTGTTCCAGGGAGCGAGAAACCGATAGAGATGCAAATGGGACAGAGAGAGAGAGAGAGAGAGAGAGAGAGAGAGATAGAGGGAAGTTAGGTGCTGGGTCAGCTATCTGCTAGGGGGCGTATCCAGCAATCCATCGACGTGATTGATTGAGGCATTGAGGAATTGATTGAGATGCACTAAAGTGCAAGTCGAGACTTCTTCTCAAAGAGCTTTACGCCGAAATGTATGCTTTGCTTTTTTTTTTGTGTGCGTGTGAGGTGGGTAGGGGGGGGGGGGGTGCGAGGGTGCTATCTCGCTATTTTTCTGCCTCTCTGTAAGTTTTTCGTATATACAAATACAACAAATTTATCGATTAGTAAATGACGGAGGAATGCCAACGGAGTGCGACAGCAAATTGGAAACGACAGACAATCGCCAACAAATATGACAGCTGGGCAATGCGTGTGTCTATTTATTTGTGTGTGTGTGTGTGTGTGTGTGAGTGTGTGTGAGTGTGTGTGTGTGTGTGTATGAGTGTGAGTGTGTGCGTGTGAGTGTGTGCCTGCGTGTGACTGAGTATGAATGAGTGTGTGCACATGTAGAGGTAAACTCCGGGACACCACGCAAGCCACAACTCACGAGTAGCCACTCCCTCCCCCCTCTCACATGCCACCCGAATCGTGTAAACAAAGCAAAACGAAAAATGGAGAAAAAAAAATACATTGGAACATTTTTGCGGCGACATTTATGACATTCAATTTATGGCTAGGTGTGTGTGGGTGGCTCGTGCACCACCCGAGCTAAACCCCTACTGACACATGTGTATTCAACTGCGAATTGCAACGCTGCCACGCCGAACTCCCGCTTGCACCCACAGTCTGGGCGACAGAATAGATTATTTATGGTTGAAATTATTTCAAACTCAAGTCGTTGACAGGCAACATAAAATGGTTACATTTTTGTTTGATATTGCTGCTGCGTTCCAGTGTTGCATGCCACAGCTATGTGCACAAGCAGCTTATATATCTAAGCTATAGACCACTCTTGGATGAGATGCCATGCCATGCCAGCCAGCCAGCCATCCAGCCAGCCAGCCAGCCAGCCAGCCAGCCAGCCAGCCAGCAGCATCAGCCAAAGGGGGCAGCATTGTTATGCAACCGCTAAGCGCTTGAGCAAGTCGAAGGATCAATAAATGCAGCTCTAAGAAACTGTATTTATATGTATATATAATATAGACAGCTACCTGAAAGATGTATGCATAATCCAAGAAGTATTGCTTTTTATTGCTGAACTCTCATTATTTGAAATATATAATTTTTGATTAACATAAATCCCGATAATTGATACAAATCATCAGTTTTAATCATATTTCGCCGACTGGCAAAGAGTAAAGATTTCCATTTCAGATCTTAGCATGTGGCATGTGAACGGAGGCACACGTGAGGCACACGGCCCAAACGACGTGTACGCAATTAAGGCATAAATATTCAAATATACGGATGAAAGCTGAGCCGAGACATGGTAGATGGGGGGGAAGTAAGTGCTCGACAGTATTCAGGGAATGCAGGCTGGCAATTAAAAGAGTTTTGAACAAATTGCAATTAAAAGAAAAGATACGGGAAAGCCGTGAGAAAGAGAGAGCCAGAGAGTGAGAGAGAGAGAGAGAGGATGAGTATAACGAATGAGAGAACCTACATTCATGAAATCCAATATGTGAATTCGCATATTTATTGGAAAAACACTTTTGGAAATGGGGCAATATCACACATAAACATAAGAGAGAGATAGAGAGAGACAGTTAATAAAAGAAAAGGACAGAGAGAGAGGGGAGAGAGAGAGAGAGAAGGGGTATGGTAGTGCTTGTTATCAACACCAATGCATATTTAAGGAGCCTTTTGTCGGCAGTTTGAAAGCGAATTTTGGAAAGGCACAGAAATTGTGCAAGCCAATGGAACAACATGAATAAATGATTAACGGGAAAGTAACTCACGACTATCGCATAATAATTGACAAATCAATGGACAAGTCAACTACACGGCGTAATGTCAGACCAGTCGAGTTAACAACCCACCTGATTACCAAAGTGCGAGGGTTGTATGTAGAGTTCTTGGAGCTATATATGACAATCCATCGATATTCATTTGTCAAAAATTAATACTGAACATTAAATAAAATATAAAAATCCCGAATTAAATTGGTTTAAATCTTCGACATCAGTGAATCTGAGAACATCCGAAGCAAAGGTAACAACATTCTGCAATACCGTCGCTTTGTTAATATGCACATTATTTGGTTGGGTTTTTCACGAGATTTGTTAAATTGGAGCTGGGAGCTGGCTCACAAGCTGCCAGCTTTCATGTGCTCTGTGGTTTGGGTTTGGTCATGCGGTTGGGTTTTGGAATCATTTTTATACTTTTACTCTCAGTGCTGTGAAGCATTTGACCAACTTCCGTTTGCCTTCATTTTCTGCAATGTCCCAAAATGAGGAAATTACAAAATCCAGGACACACACAACACTGAGCGAAAGAGAGTGGGAAAGAGAGAAATGAGGAATGGGAGACTCATATGTCCAAAAACAAATTTTGGCAAGCTTGTCAGCCTGTCTCTGAGATGCCCTACAAAATGAAGGCAGAACTTATAAATAAACTTCGAGAAAGTTCGATTGAAAGATTGAGAGCTGCTTGGCAGTAAAACCCCATTTCAAGAAAAAGACCAACAAAAATTGGAGCAAACAATGTTGTTGCTGTGATGGAAATTGGAACAAGTTGAACAGCGAAAGCCTTGGATATCTAAGAAATATAAGTTTACATATATAGGACTTATGACACTGCAATCATGCATATGCTTGGCTTGATTTTTAGAGTCCGAACTCACATATATATACTATGTATTTTCGATAATTTCGATAACTTTGTAATTTCGATAAATATATGATTTAAAAAGGCTTTGATAATCTATGGATTGCGATTCCAAAGAGTTTCCTAAAATAAACTATTTAATCAGGCTTGAAATTTAATTTCCATTTAATAATGCTCAGAACTAATATTCCCTCCACTTCGGCAAAATAAAAGGGTATTCTTTTTGTTTGTGCTGGGCACAGAAAACTTTTACACAATTTTATACTTTGATACCGAAGGTATCATAGTATGTTGGTTTTTTTGCAATGTCAGTCAATGTGTCAAAATTGGAGTGCTACGTCCACTAGGTGGCTAGGAAATCGATAAAATCGATATTCGCAAATCGATAAGGCCATATCCCACATATCTCCCACAATTTTAAGCTAGAGACCCCAAATTTGGTTGAAAGGTTGTTGGTGATGTCCTTCAAAGATTGGGATGTGCCACGCCCACCTCCGCCGGCCCAGATCCCTCAATCCTAAAAATTTTAAATGGCTATATCTTCCGCAGTTTTTGAGTTAGCGCCGACAAAATTGATTGGTAGCCTTTAACCTGATCCAAGGATTGGCATATACATTTTTGGACCACGCCCACACCCGCCGCCCCCATGATCCTCGGCCCAAGAAATTTGAAATGCGCAAATCTGCCACAATTTATAAGCTAGAGTCACCAAATTTTGAAAGTATGTTATTGGTAACTTCCCTAAGAGATCGATACAAAATTGGATGGCCACGCCCCCTCCGACTCCCTAATCCGATAAGCCTGTTAGTGTAAATCGATAAGACACAATTTGAAAGCTAGTCACCAAATTTTAAGGGTATATTGCTGATAACTGTCTTCAAATATTCGGAAAAAAATTTGGACCACGCTCGCAATTTAGTTACATGTACCACAGTTGGAAGGTGCATTACTAAGATCGTACTCCAACACGAGTAGTGGCCACGCCCACTCCCGCCTCCAGAATTCCCAAATCCTATGTCTCCCACAGTTTAATAGCTATAGTAACCAAGCTTGTTAGGAAGAATTTTAGGAATCTTTTCCAACATTTTCAAAATCCCAAATCTCCCATAATTTAGGAGCTACAGTAACCAAACTTCGAAGGATGGTAATTAGCCTATATCTACCGCAATTTGAAAGGCAAACTTGGACAGTATTTCTCGGCTGTTGTCAGCTGGCATTACGTATGGTATCAAAGTATATCGCAGTCGGTTACGCCAGACTGCAGCGATTTCTCTTCTTGTTATTCGTTTTTTTTAAACTAATTGTCTTGACTTTAGATTGGCGCTCTGGTCGGCGGTGAGTTTGTGTTGGTGTTCGTGTGTGATTGGGCGGGTCAAAGAGATTGAAATTAATAAAAGTGCAAAGGTTACAAAGTTCTTGTGTTCACTTTGTTGTAGCAGTTGTTGTTGCTGCTGATGATGTTGCGGTGAGTTTCGCACGCAACTTTTGGTTATTACTTTTGTTGTTGCTATCGTCTTTTTGCGGCTTGCCACGTGGTCGCTTTGCTGGGTGGGCACAGATAATTGACTGACTCACACACAGAAACACACACACAAACATGCATACCCACAGCTAGCCGCTGGCGCCGCTATAGTTTGTCACCTTGTTGTTGTTGTTGTTGTTGTTGTTGTTGCTGCTGCAGTGTGCAGTTGTTGTTGTTGCCGAGTTTTACAATTAATTTACGACAATTTAAATTTAAGTGTATATTTTATAACGCTAACAACGGCCAGCAACAACACCAACAGGCAACTGCAATTACAGCCACGGCCCCAAAAAGTATGCAGCAATTTTTTCACGTTGGCCCCTCACGGCTTGCATTGCTACGGCAAATTGCACACAATTGTGTGACTCTACGATAAAGAGTGTAAGTGTGTGTGTGTATGTGTGTATATATATATATATATATGTGTGTGTGTGTGTGTGTGTGTTTGAGTATCTGTTTGAGTGTTGGGCTGTGTGTGTTTAGTTTTGTGCTTCTAATTTCACATGGCAGTTGCGTTGTTGCTTTTGCTACCATTATTTCGTGTTGTTTTATTTTTGGCTTGCTTAATGCCATTAAAACTTTTTGTCTAACAGACCAAGAATCGACAACAACAGCAACAACAACGACGAGTCGCAGTGCTGCACAATGAGCCATAGACATTGGGGAATGGTGTGTGTGTGTGTCTACTATGTTGCAATGGGATGAGCAATGGGGCATCGGGAGTTTGGTAACAGCGTTGCTTGTTATTAACATTTATAGTTTCGTGTTGAGCCGACTTCAGTGTTGTATGTGTGTGTGTGAGTATGTGTGTGTGTATGCGTGTGTGTATGTGTGTGTGTGTATGCGTGTGTGTGTTCAAGAATTTGTAACTGTCTGTTTGCTGGTGAAATTAGAGCTGGAACTGTGACTGCCACACGTGACATTCAAAGTTCGATTTGCGTTTTGTTGCATGTTGCAAAAGTTGCGCCAGAAGTGAGTGTATTGCTGGCAACTCTTGCGGCGGCATGCGGCATGCGGCAGCTAGCTGCTAACAGTTGCGACCATCCGACAAATATTAAGTGGCCAACATTTAATTAAGCTAAGTGCATGCCAGAAATCAATGAGCCCAGCAAAGTTGTAGTGACCTGCTCCGTCCTGCATTTAAATAACAAGCTAACCAACTAACCGAGCCAACCCATTTGAGCCAGCCCTTAGCTGAACTCGATTCGTGTAAACACGCTGTAGCATGGTCGGCGGCCAAGCTGCAGCATGGGGCATCCGGTGGCAAACATCGCCTGCCACCAACTAGTTGTGCACTGGCTTTAAGGATCATTTTCTAATGGTTTATTCGCATTTTAAAGTGTTGCTATCAAAATTCATGGCAGCCCCATTTCACATAATCCTCATCGCTATTTACAGTTTCAAGGGATTGAGCCAACAAACTTGGTATCAGGCTGCTTGTAGTGGATACAGTCTTGGCCAATTTAACATCGCATTTTGTAGCTGCTTTCACAATAAAAACACTTTTTATTCCAATAACGACTTTAAAAAAATAAATATTCTGAATCAGTGCCAAAGTTAGGGTAGAGGGTATCCGCTAATCGAGCACTCTCTCAGCTTTAAGAAGCTATCTGAATCTGCACTTTAAAGCGCGTCTGGCTGAAGTTCTGTTCGACTGGTTGTTGCTACACCTGCCTCACAGACAGCACCGCAGGCGGCACAGCGTATTTTTTTATGGCCAACAAACACACACACACACACAAGCACACACACACAAGCACACACTCAGAGACACACACATACATATACACACAGAGAACAGTCGCTCGTTGGCATTGGCGTATTTTATGTTAATTTTTATTGCTCGCTGCTTGCTGATTTTTATTATTCTTGTTATTGTTGTTGTTCGCATTTGAATTAATTTTATTTATTTCTGATTTTTTCTTTTTTTTTGTGTGTGTTTTTTTTTTTTTTTTTTTTGGTTGTTTATTTACTTTTGCTTAATTAGACGCCGCGCTTGTTGATGTTAAATTTATATATACTATATAACAGCAAAAATTCCAAACTTACACACACACACACACACACACACACACACACACACACACACACCATTGTAGACAATCCGCCTAAATACACGCAAAGCTTTCATTGTTTTTTTTGTTTTTTTTTTCTTTTCTTTTTTTTGTGTTTGCCCAGCTAAATCCAGCGCACAACGAACGAATTTTGTTCGTTTGTTTTTTTTTTGTTTTTTCTTTGGGTTGTTGGAATTAAAGTTGGGTTTTCAAATCAATCGCCACCCGCCTCGAACCGTCCACACGCAACGCAAATTGAAATTGGCGGCTGCTTTGTGAATGTTCTCGGCGCATAATGCTTTTCGGAACTCGAAATTCGGAATTTTGGCAGCGAATTTGCCAGTGATTCAAACTTAATTTGTTTGCCTTTTCTGCTTTTTTTTTTTGGCTGTTTTGAATTTTGGCAAAAATAATTTGAAAATTTTCAAATGAACTAGAAAGCAATCACGCTAAAAGGCATAAATGTTTTTTTTTTTTTTTATTGGCTTATTGATTAAATTATTGGAGATTCTTATTCAATGAATATTTAACTAAAATTTAACTGTGTGTGTCCTCGATAATCAATGTCTTAAAGCTTAACAATTCTTAAACAAATATATATATCTGAGCCATGAACATTTGGGCCATGTTAAATATTATTATATTTAATGTGTCGAGAAATTCAATTATTAATGTTTTCATGAAGCACTTTATGAAGCACTTTTGGATCAATCAATAAATGCAATTTGTTGAATAATGAATAATTTGTTGTGATTATTTATAAACTAAATTAAATATTAATTAACAAATTGAAAATCTGGCCAGCCTTGGTATGGTTTGTGAACTCGTGCTGTGCTTGAAATCGAATCCATTATATATCTACCATATATAATAATAAAAAAATAATTTGGCCAAAGCTAACCGCTTAAAGCAAAATGGTTTGGCAACGATGCCCAAATGGGATAGGAGTATGTACATAAATATATATACAAATATGTATACATATCAAGTGTATATATCTACACTTGGCTGGCTGCTCCTCCCCCACTTTTCCCTGCTGCATAATTAAAGACGATGGATCGACGTCAATTGATTGGCCTGCGGCTAATGCAACTGCTGTGCCCAAACTTGTCTGCTAGATGCTATTAACGATGTGTGTGTGTAGGAGGAGAGGGGTGTGTGGGTGGATTGGCTGATTTGCATAGCTGTATGCTCCACTGCGCTGCAATATTGAAACGCCAACGACAAGTGGCATCGCAGCTCAGAAAATCGAATTTATATTCGAGTATCGCCAAAAAAAAAAAAAAAGTGTACCAACAAATCGGTCGGATGGCTGCCACGCCCCCCAGCCCATCCTTAGGTAATATGTACATACGTTTATTTGGTATTTTATATACATATATATATTTAAACTTGTTGCGATTCTTTTTAGCTCGATTTGAGAACGGGATCTTGCTTTTCGCTTTTCCTGTTGCGTTTTCATTTTATTTTTCTCCATTTTGTTTTTCAAGAGTTTTGTGGCATTTCATTTGAAGTCAGTCGCTTAGCTAACGAGGATAGTATGGGAGAGGGGGGGGGGAGTGGGGAGGGGGGTGGTAAGTCCGCACGCTGTGCGAGAATAATGTGAACAAGTGGATGAAAATGTTTGACACGGATAAAAGCAAAGTGCAGTCAGAGTCAGAGTCAGAGCCATCGCTATGTGTGTGTGTGTGTGTGTGTGTGTGTGTGTGTGTGTGTGTGTGTGTGTGTGTGTGTGTGTTTGCTTGCTTGTTGGTGTGTGTGTGTGTGTGTGTTGATCTGTTGTGTATGCCGTGCTGTTGTGGCCTGTCTTGTCGCTACTTCCGTTTCCGCAGCATCAGCAGCTGCTTGTCGTTTGACGCAAAATTTGAAAATAATTTACAATGACGTCATCGTTGCATGTGGCACACAGCTTTGCTCTCTCTCTCTCTGTCTCCCAGTCTCCCAGTTTTCTTTATCTGGCTGCATAAATGGTGTATGTTTATATAACAATGCACACCACAACCCAGTCAAAAGCCAGCCAGTAACTACGAGGCCTACGGTGCGTATGCTTGGCCTTCGAATTGGCTTCAAGCCTCCCCGATCAATAAGTTCTTGTGTTTCCTTCTTCATTTCACATTTGTTTTGTATATATATATATATATACATATATATATAAATATATTTTTTTATTTATTTAAGTTTTCTTTTTTTCTGCTATTTCTATTGCTTGTTGAGTCGTAAAAAGAATTACGCAAAGGCCAAGTGTAAAAAAAAATAGGACGCAAATAAAACGAGCAAAATGCAAAATAAAAACAAAAAATAAACCAAATGGAGAGCAGAGAAAAGCACAGCCAAGGTGTGTGTGTGTGTGGTGTGTGTGTGTTGTGCTTGTTTCAAATTAAAATCACGCAGCGCACGTGAAGCACACACACATAGATACACACGCACTCACACACACACACGCACACATCTCTGTGGGTCACGGCATATTAAAAACCAAAACTCGCCGCAGTGCGTAACTTTTTGGCCAGTCCTTAAGCTGCTGCCTCAACACATCACACACACTAACCAATTCCCCCCCCCCCTCCCCCCTCTGCTGCAACTCCGGCCCTTCTGCTACATGTTATGCTGCCAAAAATATATGTGTGCCACAAAAAAAAAAAAGGTTGCGGCAAGCAAATAATTTGTAGCGCCCAGTCAGCAGTTGAAATGGAGAAACTGTGCGGACGAGTGCTAAGTTAATGGGCAAGCAGAGAACATCATGGCGATAGAGATGGAGATACAGATAGAGATAGAGATGGAGATAGAAATTGAGCGAAAACGGCATAGAGGGAGAGGCAAGAGGGGTGGACAGCACTGTAATACCACTATTTGTGTAAAGACATGACTTTAAAGCCAGTCAAATTCTATTACGCTAGATAAATGTCAGCATGGGGCTTAACAGCAACGCAGCTTGTGAATAGCAAAAAAGAAAGTCGACCCGCAGATACCCTTTAAGCGATTATAGAGTAGTAGTATTAACTCCATTTATATTGATAGAACAATGCGCAGTCACAGCTATATGTACATGCTCATTTAGATCGAAGTTTTCACTTCAAATAGTCTTGCGCGATATTGTGTAGAGTTGCCACCTCTTGAAAATAATGAGGCCTTTTAACTTTACACCAAAATCAATATAATAAAATAATAAAAAAAAGTTATTAGTGACACGAACTCAAACAAAAGATCAACAAATTTCTGGGATTCTTGACCTGTTCTGTAAGAGAGATAAAATTACCGTTCCGACAACAATGGAAACTAATCTACAGAGACTGTACAACAACATTTAGGGGCATGGCAGAAAACGTGCTAATAGAGAACAAAATGGAAACACATTTCGCATGCAGATGGATCTCGCTGGTGAAAACAATGCGGAAAAACAATAAACACAACTGAAATGAAAATGTGATTCGTTCAAGAGACAGCAATAACTGGGAAAACGTTTTATAATTCGATTAAAAAAAAAACAAACACATGGAATTGATGGTTTTCGTGAAAGTGTTCGACTGCAAAGTACCCTGTAGCGAAAGAGCAACCAACACTGTAGGGTCACCGAAAGAAGCAAAGGACTTCGATGGAATACCTAGATAGGGCACTATTAAGTTTGTGGGTATGTATTGAGGACAAGCCAAACCCCAATTTGAAGTAATAATTCAATGGAACAAAAGGAATCAAAATGCATTTAAGGACAATGAAATGCGCGAGAGCTGAATGAATTCATTCAAATTTCAAATATCTGCACACAATATAAAACACCGAAAAAAATGTGTGAAAAGCAGAAAATCAATTTCGAATTTAAAACAGTTGAAACACAAATAGGAAAGAGAAAAGCCACACACACACACACACAAAAACACACACACAAAAACACACACACACACACACAAACACACACACACATATACACACACACACAAGTAGAGAGAAGTAAATTCAAATTGTTAATGGAGTTGCCGTAGCACAACGATTTCGAGTGGCTTCTGCGCCTATTTTTATGAGGCATTCACTAGCAGCACCACGCACCACACGATTGCTGAGCCATCTACTCGGCAAACCACCCAAACCACCTTCAACCCCTCATCAAACAGAAAAAAAACCACGCTAAGCAAGTAGGAATGCTGGAGTCGAATGAGCTCGACTATGAGATACCCTGCGCTCAGCTGTCAATTTATGCTTGTTCTATTGCCAAATTTCCCCTAAAAAAGTTATTCAAAGCCCGAGCTGATATCATATGTACATATGTATGTGTGCAGTGTGTATGTGTATGTGTATACACAGTTATATATATATGTATATACAGTTATACACAAGCACACCACACACACACACACCCGCGTCAATTGCCAAGCCATGCTTGCGCCTGCTGAGTGTAATGAGATCAATTTGGCTATAACTCATGTGCTTCTTATCCGATCTTGATGAATCAAATTGATCAATAAAATGTCAATCATATACATATATATATATATGTGTACATTGACAATATTTCAATGAGAAATCGGCTTTTATTGCTATTGGAATTGCAAATGCAACGATATTCGCGCAACGGAGACGGAGTTATTGATATAATGAATTAAGCTTGATCTGCTTTGATTGTTGATCCTGATCTTGAATAAATATACGACACTTTATATGGTCGGAGATGCTTTCTTCTGCCTATTACATAGATCCTTTACCCCCTAACCGTTTCTAATGGGTTCGGGGTAGAAAAATGTAACTGGCGAAAATGTGCGTGCGAATTGTTCGCAGTTCTTCAACTGAGCGAATTGCTGTTGTTGTGGGGTATGTTGTTGTTGTTGTTGTTGTTGCTGCTGCTGTTGTTGTCGTCCGTTGGTTGCATGTTGAAAGTTCAATCAAAGTTAAAAAGCGTTACTTAAGCCAAGGCTAAGCAAGCGGCGCCGTCACGCCAACTTACTCTTGGCTTCAACTATGAAAATCAAATATGAAAATTGCTTAGCTTAATTTAATACCAAAGCGCCACCTGGCGTTAAGAGGAGTTTCGCTTGAAAACCTGATATTTCTACAAATCTATTATGAATTGTATTCAATGCTAGACGAATGTTAAATGAATTGAAAGAACTGAGAATTGTTTTAGATAAACTGAATTTTAGTTTATTAAATTTTTTTTTTTTTTTAGGGATTTTTATTTATTTTTGTTAAGCATTATTAGCCAAACAAGTGTGGGATTGGACGTTGTGTTTGTGGTTTTAGGTTTGTCGATTTGTGGCTTGAAAGCGAACAAATTTTTTAATATTTGTATTTGTATTTTTTCCATGCGAAAAAAGTCTTTGCCACTTCGATTTCGAATTGCATTCGCTTTCAAAGATTATTAATTTAAATATAAATACATATATATATATATATATATGTGTGTATGCATATTTTTTTTGTGGTTTTTGGTCTCCCTTGTGCCTTATTCGATTTGGGTCAAAAGCAGCGGCGTCAACGCGTCGTATGCGCAATATTTGTATTTTATTATTCACATAATTCGAGTGTGTTCTTTTGGGCTGGTTTCTGATGTCGCAAATGCCAACTGGGTTTTGCTCAACTCTTACTCCTCAACTTGCTCTATTATTTTTAATTCTCATATGGAAAATAATTGTATATACAATGTTTTGCCTGAATACGCCCTATGTGTGCCAATTTGTACGCATATTTTGTTTCTTGTTTGAAGTCTTATTTTTATGAGCCGCTGCCAAATTCGTTGTGGGGCGTGAAATGGAGTTGAAGCCGCGAGGCTTATGTAACCAAACAAAGGGAAATCGAGTGGCGGCCGACTGGCGACTTTAACGTCGATGCCCGATTTCAAATCCGATTCATGGCTGGAATGGAAATGAACTTGGCTAAAATATTCATTCGCTGCGACTTCAGCCAGCAGCGAAGTGCGCCCTGGGGCAAAGTTTCCAAGCTGCCGCTGTTGCAAGTTGCAAGTGGCATTTGGAATTGAGGAGGTGTCAGATAGCAGTCTACGTAAATTATGCTGCAAGTTGCAAGCTGCGCTCTACACGTTGCACGTTGCATTAATTAAGGTAAACAAACAAACGACTGCGAGAGCGAGTGCCTTGATGTTGAGTTGGGTTCTTGGGTTGGTTGTCGCTATTCTAACTGTAACTGTAATTGTAATTGCAACTGAGACTAGATGCAGTCTCAAGTCTTTTATTTGCTTGCGGCATACAGCAGCAGCGGCAGCGGCAGCCGTTGAGTTGCAGTTGCACAAATTTCGGAGTTGCAGGCTGCTTTCATTGCTCTTCATTTTTGGTTTTATTTGCTTTCATCTTCGTCATCTATTCGGGCGACGCTTTAAACACCTTTTTTGAAGCTGAGGTTAACGTTGACACGCACAGTCACAAGCAACAAAAACAACAAAAAAAAACAACGATGGAAAAAAAGTGAATACGGGAAAAATAAACAAGAGCACAGACAACAACACGGGCGCGCGCGGGAAACGGAATGTGGCACGCATCTGCCGGGCCCCGAGGCAGCTAAGACGTAGGGGCAGCGCAAAAGCCGCTTACTGATTGACTGACTGAGTGTATGATTGATTGACAAACTGATATACTATCCGAACGACTGACTGACTGACTGACTGACTGATTGACGACGTAAACGACGACAGCCGCCACGCGCTACGTGGAACGCGGTACGTTGTGACGACGTGACTGCGACTGCGACGACTGAGCGCTGCAAATGGAGCCAGTGGCACGGAGTGCCCAGCCAAGCGTCGCTTGCCCCAAAGCCGAGCCGAGACGAAGCCGCCCCGAAACCGACCGAGTGCCAACCAAACCAAACCAAACCAAAACGAGCCCAAAGCACGTGCGATTGCTGCAGTCGCTCGGCTCAAATGCTGTCTCCGCTGCTGATGTTGTCGCTGCTTCTGCTTCTGCTGCTGCTGCTGCTGCTGCGGCTGCACTCTGCGTGTTGTGTGCCCGGCAGGTACTGGCGCTGCCAACACAGCAGCAGCAGCAGCAGAAGCAGCAGCAGCAGCAACAGCAACAACAACAACAAAAACTGCCAGAAGCAAAGGCAAATAGTTTTAGTGCCACTTGGCACGAACATGTAAAAGAACACCAAAAAAAAAAAAAAATAGGAACAAAAAAAGGAATTAAACAACAGTAAGCAAAAATAGCAACTTTGGACTGGGCGCAGGACTCCGACTCCGACTCGGGCTCGGACTCCGATTCCAATTCAAACTCGGACATGGCTTAAGCAAATGCTGAAAAAAAGAAAACGACAAGGCAAAAACCAAATAAAGCAAAAAAAAAACGAAGCGCTGACTGAACATGCCTGAGCACTAGCGAAGCGGGGCAGGCAAATGAGAGCATTGAAGGGCGGCGGTGTGAAGGGGGGTGTGGCAGGCAAGGAGTTGGAGCGCTTGAGGCTAAAAGCCATGGGAACATGGCACATTCGACTGACCAAAAGAACGCGGTCGCGACTGAAACGAGCTAATGGAGTTTGGGGAAGGACTAACAGGCAAACAGGCAAACAGGCGACACAGCGACCGGTCAGCGCGCGATGTGAAGCTTGTGGCACGAATAACAAAAACTACACACAGACACACACACACGTGCTCAGAGAATAACACACGTACAGGTATAGGCCAAAAGCCGAAAGTAGGTGAAAAGTGTAAATGGAAAAGAAACAGACGATAAAGCGAAAATCGAATTGAAAAAGGCATTGGCCACATGTGTGTGTGTGTGTGTGTGTGTAAGTGTGTGTAAGGCTTGTTATAAACGTACACACACACACACACACACACACGCACACCTGCACCCATGAGTATTATTTATGTTGTGCTTTAAAAAGCCTCTCGCCAATGTGGCCTTTTTATTATTATTATTTGTTTGCTTGAGTTGGCCTTTAGACAAGGCATATGATTAATCTAATGCAAGCACAGCGGACTAACCCCTCTCGCTCTCGCTCTCTCTCTCTCACTCTCTCTCTTTCCCCCTCTCTCTCTCTCTCTCTCTCTCTCTCTTTGTCTCTCTCTGTGTCGCTCTCACCATTGCTCTCTCTCTCTCTGCTGCAGCACAGCGTATCGCCTTCTCTCTCCGGGGTTCTCTGGACGCTTTGTGTCACGTGTGCACTTGAACGCGCCAACTGAAAGCCATTGGCGCCGCAAGACCGCACACAATAACAACAATAACAATAGCAAAAACAGCAATAACAAGCAAAGCAAACCGTAAACAGCAAAGAGCAACAAAAGGACTTTTATAAATGCAATATAAAATATACAGTTAACAAAACGGAGGATGCAAATGCAGCGCGCTTCCGTGGCGAATGCTTAATGCAATTATTAATAAGTAAACACACATGCCCTCTCTTTCTCTCTCCATCCATTTACATATACATATGTAAGTATATATGTATATGTGTGTGTTTGCTGAAGAGCTTTCGCAGCAAGTCTATTTTTCAGTTAAAGCCACAGGCTTGTCGAAACTAAAAGCTCAGACAAAGCTTTAAGCTGCCATAGGACACAAACCTGAGCTTGTGAGCTTCATTTGCAGCTACCACAAAAGCATCCCACGAAAGCTTTAAGCAAAAAGCTTGCAGATAGGCTTTGTGATTGCAAAGCGCTCCACCTTATGCAAACTTCACTCAAACATTGATATGGATACATATGCACAAAAGTTCAAGCTGCCAAAGTGGCTTGCACACAGTTTTAGAGCTAAAATGATCAAAGTCGAATTATTCGAAGCCTTAAATACACTGGGCAACACTGGCAACTATTTCCACTACTACTACAACAGATTTTATATACAATTGTGTTACTTGACGTGCCTTAAACTTTTTGTACACTAAAAGGTTTCGGGTGCATCAATATCGGTAATAGGTCTCCGATATGATCCAACCCGTAGGTAGTAGTCAAACTGTATATAGCATTAAGCAAATGACACAATGCAACATGCACGGTTGCATACGCGCTTGCATCTCCCGATCAATGCAACCAAAGATCGATAATAATGAAACACTCTCATTATTCTTGTGAATATCGATCTAAAAGAGATTGGCGAGAGGAGTACAGAAAAATCCGACCACATCATCATATTATTGATAGAATTTTATATATTATATTGATCGCAGAGTATATCGAAGACTTAAAACTTTCGTGCTCATGTTGAAACATGTCCGGCTTTTAATGAGATTTTCTATTGTACTCAAAAACAATAATTAGTTAAAGATGAAAGAATACCAAAGCTGACAAGTTCACGGAATTCGTATGCTCGAATTTAACGGCAATCGAGAACGTGGTTGATATAGATAAATGGATAGGTATAAAGTCAATCGGAACGATTTGTTTAATTGAAATTTTCTGCAGCCTACTTATGGGCGCAACCATCAAAATTATCCAAACTGATGTGGTAGCCTCAAATAGTGGCTTAGATGTATTACAAGTAATAAATAAGTGAATATTTGACTTAACTGCTGCTGAGTAACAAGTTAATATGGGCTTGTGACTTACCTGAAGATTGCGTTCGAGGCATGGCATCAAGTTAGCGTGTGCAATGGAATAGAGAAGGAAGAGTCAAGAGATTAGTTGAATATTTTCAAAAAGTGACATTAAATACAATTGCAGCGGTTGCAATTGCAACTGAGCGCTAAGCAAAGGCAACGAGAAGCAATGTGCAATGTGCTTAAAAGGCCCAAAAGCAAAGAAGCTGGAACGGAAATCGAGAATTCCAAGTTGCGTATTGAGAGCTGCATTTCAGTTAGGCATAGTCATATATACATGTATATATATATTTATTTATAGCTACATATAGACCTTAACAATTATTCACATACATACACACATACACACACAGAATACACACATTTAGTAACGAGTAGTGGGAGGAGATTTGAGATTGGCTTTTTGTTGCTCTTCTTGGTATTTTCAGTTTTCAGTTTTCATTTGGTAATTGTTTTATTTTTCGCAACTTACCCGCCAGCAACAAGTATCATCTGCATGTTGCTCAGTTGTGGTTTTTATTGTTGTTGTTGTTCTTGTTGAGGGTGTTGCAGCGGTGTGTGTGTGCGTCGTTGTATATCCTGATAGGCACTCACACACGCTTGGGAAGAACTGGCGCCTGGTCAGCTCCTGCTCCTGCTGGCTGCTGCAACTGCAACGCCAACTGCTGCAAAAACTGCAACATGTCGGCATGCACTCAAATTCCGCCTTCTTTCTAGCCGTTTTCGTTACTTTGATGTTGATTATTGTTATTATTATTATTGTTGTTATTATTTTTGTTATTATTATTATTAATATTATTATTATTTTATGATTACTTATTGTCGTGTTGTGTTTGGTCGTGTTAGCTTTGTATCACTAGATGCGTGAAACCGCACAACTCCATTTGGCGAACAGCATTTCCTCTTAGTTTACTTTACCACTGTAATATACACAAGGACAAGCACACACGCACACACACACACACACACACACACACACACACACATAATCATTCAACGTGAGTTGGCAAGCAAAGACAGCCAACAACAACAACAACAACAACATCAAGTGAAATCTTTCATTTCATCTCGTTTGCAACCGGTCGACGACTCGAGTCAGTTATTTTCCAAATTATACCCTCATGGAGCAGATAATAACTGGCTGAAACCAATCAAAATCTCAATCAAATCCTGGCATTCAGCAGTGAGGGTACTCAGAGAAAACCTTAAAAGATTTGCATTGATTTTAAATTGGTAGCTAGAATACTACAAATATTTAAGAATATATTATTTTCGATTTGATACTTGATTTGATTTTTGTAGATAGAAAGAACTAAACTTTGATTAGTTACCAATTATATATACATCATCTGTTCGAATCGATCTGGTCTGTTCACTGATCGGGTTGAAAACTATTGGCTTGAAATTAATTTTTGAAATTTCTTCAGTAAATGTGAAATACGGCTTCAAGTCTGTCAAGATGAAAGTTGAATTTTTGCCAAAAAGTGTAAAAATGATCACAATTAGAATCAGAAAGTCAGTGATATAATACGATATAGAGACAGACTGGACTAGTCACTAAGTGGTAAACGCGTATTTCCCAGTGTATTGTCAAAGAAAACTAAGGTCACAAGGGAGCAGAGTTGTGTAAAGGCAATTTGCCTTGTTCTTTCAACATAACTTTTTGGCTGCTCACTTAATGGCCAATAACAATGGTTTTAAAGTTCAGCAAATACTAAATTGCTTTGGACTTTTATTGACTTTGCGCTTTTGTTTGATATCGAAAAACTTTGTGAAGTTTCCGCCCACTCAAAATCAAATCAAATGAGTTGGCAAAGTTCAAAAAGTGCACTTCCTGCCTGCACCAACCAACTAAAGGGGCTACTTAGCCAACAAACAAAAATCAAAATACTAATTATTCGGAACGTATTGGTTCAACTGATAGCCAAGTGCATTCCATGGACGGATGGACGGATGGACGGATTCATACATGGGACACACAACTTTTCGCATATTTGTTTGTTTGTTTAGATTGTGATTTAGATGCATGAAGCCAAATAGTTTTCCGGAAATTTTTGCTAAAAACTATTTCCATTCTCAAGTCGACATTCACACACACACACACACATACACTTTACACAGTGGTTGCACTTAAGTTATTTAACACCCATATTTACATTTTTATTTTTTGGTTTTTGCTTTTTTTGGTTTTGTGACAGTCACAGTGGCACAGTGGCAGTGATAGTGACAGTTAAAGTGAAAGTTGTAGCTACAGTTGCCAACAAACTAAAAGTTATTTGCAGATAACTACATTTTGCTGCATACTTTTGGCAAGTAGTGTTGTTGCTTGCTCTCTTTGTTGTTGTTGTTGTGTATGGTGGTTTTTCGTTGTGTGCAGTTGTTGCTCTTACTGTTGTTATTGTTGTTACTCATGCTGTGGTTTGTCTCGAGCCACACGTTTCTGTTGTTGTTGTTGTTGTTGTTGCTATCGCAAGTTTTGTTGCTTTTTGTGCACTTGCCTACAAATGCCGTTTTGTTCTGCGCTGTCCCCAAATTTCGTAGTATATTAAATGCATTTGCTCTGGTATTTATTTATTTATTATTAATTACTCTTTTATTTATATTTTTGTTGCGTTTTACGCAATGTGTTTGTTGCCCATTTTCTTATTTGTATTGAATTGGGTTTGGCCTAAAATTAATTGAGATTTGTTTTGTCTCTGTTTTGACCGTTTCGCTTCGTTTCGTTTCGTTTCGTTTCATTTCAATGCGTTGCGCTACGTTGTGTGTTTCATTTCAATTCGTTTCAATGCGTCGCTCTCTCGCAAGGTCGGCGGCATGCTACATACATACGTATATGCGTCTCGCTCGCACACGCGCACAGCTGTTTTGGCACGTCTGCGAGCAGCTGTTCGCTGACAGCCGGCGGGGCAGAGACTAGTGTCCACTAACGAATGGTGTGGGAGGGGGGAGGGTGTAGGCAGAGGGCGGGTTGAAGGCGTGTTTTGGCCCAGCTTCTGCCTTGAGTTAAACGGACGGCGGCGGGGTTAACTGCAATTGAGTTGCGCTCAACTTGGCGCCACACGGCCAACTGACAGCGATGCCGACGGTTTTCATTTTGTTGTTACGGTTATATTTGCTGTTGTTGCTTTTGCTTTTGCTGTTGCTTTTGCTGTTGCTGTGTTTAAATTAATTAATTAAGCACAATTTGGCTTGGGGTCGCACATTTAATTACAAAAGTAAATGTTAAGGATACGCCACCAGGAGCCAATAATACCCCAGAGCTTACACACAATCACAAGCAAACACACACATAAGCACACACACACATATGCATATATAAATATATAGACAGATATATGAGGACATATTATAATACATATTAATACAGACTAGAGACTAACGACTAGAGACAAAAACATGGCGGCTTTTCCAATCTCCATTATTTGCAATTCAAATGTTTTCTATCCTATCCCAATTTTTACTCTGTTCATATATAATTAATTGTTTTATTATTATTAACATTATAATTATTCACACATAAGTTTATGAGATCTCGCTCATTCCGAGCTCAGGTACTATTCTCATAAGGGATCCATTGGAAAATGATCTGATATTGACGCGTTTTTATTTTCTTATTTGCGGGCTCCAATTAATTTAATTAATAATTATTGGCAATCCAAAATATAAAAAAAAATCCGTTCGATTGAAACTGCAATGAAACAACTGTCCTTTGTCGTGCCTGAGCCGAGCGTGATCGTGTCACGAAGGAGAATGCGACACGAGGCGAACTCTAATGCAGAGATAGTAAAACAGTTAGTTTGTTGGCGTTAAGTAAACGTAAATAAACGACGACAGTTGCGGTAAATGTGTCATTGTTATGCCCGAAAGCTGGACGGTGAAGGGGAGGGGGACGGAGAGTTTGGCTGGTTAGCGAATTCAATAGGATAAGCATGCGCCAGACACACATGCACACACACGCACACATACATAGCGTGCACAGAGAGAAATGCAGGGCAAGCGAAAAGCGCGGTTTTATCCGTATTTCGTTTTTACTTCCCAGAAAAATTTGTTTACATTTGCAAAAACCCGGCCATGAAAAAACCAAATTAATGTAAACTTTGCGGTAAGACGCGATACACACACACACAAAGAGAGTGAGAGAGAGAGAGATAGAAGCAGACAGACGCAGACACACAAAGTCTCTCACTCTCAGTCAAAGAGAGGCTCTTCACACAGGATTTTCATTCAGTTGATGTTTGGTGCATCCTTCCTGTTGTGTTGATTGCTTTTTCTTTTCTTTTCTTTTTGTCTGTTTGGTATTTTTGGGTTGGTTTGATTGATCGAATTGTCAAAAAAAAAACACACACTAAATTCGCATTAAACATCCGCATTCGCGGCATACATTGCGTAAATGCCGCGCGCGCTCCTCGGATACCCACACGCAATGGAGAAAGCAAGAACAAGAACAAGAACAAGAACAAGAGCAATCGGATGATGAAGAACAAGAGGAAGTAGAAGTGGAAATGGAAGAAGCAGAAGCGCAAGCAAAGCACAACAATACTCAAACTCGTACATACAACAAATTCTATTTGCGGGCAGCATGCGGTGCTCGTTCCATGTGCCAAAACGTTTCCAGCTGCAGCCACTGACGGCCAGAGGACAAGCGAAACACTTTGGCAATGGCACTGGCACTGGCACTGGCGCCGGCTTTGGCAATGTAACACTGACACACTAACATAGAAACCACTAATATGCTCAGAGAGAGAGAGCGAGAGAGAGCTAGTTAGAGAGAGGGGCGAGGGAGGGAAAGAGACATGAATAAAGATAGAGGTGGAGATGAAGAGAGAGAGAGAGTGGGAGTGTGGGTCAGGAGTAATAGTTACAATGTGTGTGTGTTTGTCTATGTGTGAGAACTGTGATTGGGAGAGTTGCCAAAATCCATTTCGGTTTGAGGTTGTTCGTTGTAAATCGGCAGCTTGATTTGCATTTCAGTCATTGGAATTGTTTGTTGTGTTTTGAGGTTTGAAATGCAATTAAGTGCAAAGTGCGCCAATTGAACATGCATATGTGCAAGTGTATGTGTACAAGCACATACGCACAAGCATTCAGGCACGCACACATATGTGCCACATATATAGACACTCACACACTCACACTCACACACACACGCACTTGCGCGCAAGTCAAAACAGAGGCGAGCAAAATATTTCTAGCACAACAGCACACTTATTTTGCTCGTTGTTTAATTATTACACACAGAAAAAAAAAAGGAAAACAATTTAAATGAAAACTATCAAATGGCGACGACCAAAACAAAAGACAGCGACAAACGATAAACGGTAAACGGTTAGCGGTAAACGGTAAGTGTTGAACGGATAGCGCAACAACAAATCCAATGTTTGGCATGTTTCACATTGTGCCAAATCGTTTCCAGCGGCAGTCAGCTTCTGCGAGTGAGAGATGCCAACTGAGGACGGAGAGAGAGAGAGAGAGAGAGCGAGACAGAGAGAGAGAGCGCGCACGTGCTGAGCACGCACATAGGTGAGAACGAGATGGAATGATACAGCATGCGGCAAGCGTTGCTCCTTTTGTTATTGTTGTTGTTATTGTCTCAGCATAACTTAACCGATTTCTGAACATCTCTCTCTCTCTCTGTGTGTATGTGTGTGTGTGTGTTAGTATCAGCGTGCGTAATGAGTCAAGCACAATAAGAAGGGACGAGGGACGAAGGACGAAGGACGACTTGAACTATTGACTCTTGGAGTCTCAGTTAGACGACTCTCACTCGCCCCCACTCGCTGCATCTCTCTCTCTCTCTCTCTCTCTCTCTCTGAAGTGGACCACTTGGCGCCTTGTTGCTGCTGCTGCCGCTTCCTCTTTTGTTGCTGTTGTTGTCCTTAAGCCGTTTGTTTCTTTTTTGTTTTTTTTTTACCGAATCATTTATATAATTTTCATTAAAATTCTCGCTCGTTTCATGCGCGTCCGCGTGCGCCGTTTATGCAACTGTCGACGACGATGGCACAGCACATTTTCACCAGTGCAGCGACACACACACACACAAACATACACACAGACACACACACACAAGTACACACTCACACTCAAACACCTCGATAAGTTTCGGCTGCTTTAGAAATTGAAATGGCAAGAACAATCACAGGAACAGGAACAACAACAACGAGCCAAAAACCGAAAGAAACAAATAAAAGGAAAAAATTGATTGCTAAACGCTGAAGGACTCACAAAACAATGCAATGAAAATGCAATGAAACTGCAAATGGCGAATGAAAATAAACGTTTAACGTTTCTTTGGCGCCATCAGCTGCACACACACACACACACACACACACAACAAGCTCACTGCTGCGCCTCCATCCCTTTGCTTCTACTGCCTTATCGTCACTTGCACTTTAGCGGCAGCAATTTATGCTTGTAATTTGGTCGTAAGACTGAACACTGCAAGCAAGCAAAAGCGAGATAGAGAGAGAGAGATATAGAGTGAGAGAGGGAGGGGGAGGGGGAGTGGCGCAAAATTTGTTTCTCTTACTTTTACTTTTAATTTTATTGCTGTGTGTTTGTTACACAATACTCTATAAACAGACCAAAATACACACACAAACACACACGTGTGTAATTATAGACAGCTGCTCCACATTTGCAAGATATATATGCATACATATATGCATGTATCTATGTATGATGTGTATATGCTTATTTGCTCATGTGTGTGTGTGTGTGTGTGTGTGCATTTCAGACCTTCTTGGGGGCTTAGAAGCGCCTCAGACAAACGGACAACAAACACTGGCAGCGACAGGCAAACAAAGCACTCAAAGTGTTCGCTCGAATGACGCCTCAGCTGCCAGTACATCAGTCAGTCAGTCAGTCAGTCAGTCAGTCAGTCAGTCAGTCAGTCAGTCAGTCAGTCCGTCAGTCAGTCAGTCAGTCAGTCAGTCAGTCAGTCAGTCAGTCAGTCAGTCAGTCAGTCAGTCAATCAGTCAGTCAGTCAGTCAGTCAGCCAATCTAAACGCAATGATGTGGCTGACTTTGATGACTTTGGCTAAATGAGTGATGCGATTGTGGGCAACGGGTTGCAAAGGAGTGGGAAGGGGAAAGCAATTCAATGAAATGGAGAAATTTGTGCGAATTTGTGGTTTCCCCAATGCTATGGTTGCATTAGTGCCTGGCAATTGCTCAATTAGGAATGCTGGCAGTAAGGCAGCTCGGTCTGCCCAGAAAGCTATCGATAATTATACATATCGATATGGTAAATAAGTAACTTAGGGACATCAGCGCACTTCAAATATAAATAATTATCGATCGATATTGGTTTGTCCTAAGATCGCTCAAAATCGAGTTTCAATAGAGTTTTTACAAGAGGTTGATTAACCACTTTTCAAAACATTTCACTTCTTTGCCTAAAATTCGAAAACTGTAATTTTCAGCTTATGTTTTGCATTTGGCATCTTGACCAGTGACACATAATTTGAATTTGCTTTCATTATCGAACCGACGCAATGAATATATATAACCGGAATAAGTCGGTTGGGGTTTGACAATGTGGCACAGTAATGAGCGAAGATACAAAATATTTCAGCAAGTTGAATTTTGAATTGAATTTTGGTTTTGGAACACAAAATACATAGTTTTAAGATATATCAAAAATATATTTAATTTATCTAGAATACGAGGAAAAAACTAAAGAATATTATTTTATGTATATGTAAAGATTGTGAAACTCTTTGCAAAATTCGAAATCACAAAATATATGCTAATAGTATTTGGCCCAATTAATTTTTGAATTAATATTTTTGCTATAAAGATTCGCAATTGGAAAGCAGCTCGAATATTTAATTCTTGAGTGTAATCAGCTGAATTGAACTCTGCACCAAAACGGTCAATAAAGCATGCATTTCGCTTTAGACTGGGTCAGTCGCACAAGCACACATGCACGCACACACACACACACACACACACAGACACACACACACACATACAGACACATGAGGAAAACAGAAATGTTGATTTGAGCACCCATTGATTTTCCCAAATTATGCGAACGAATGCTCTACAAGCATACTTTTTGGAGAAACTGAACTTATGAGTGTGTGTGCTTGCGTGTGTGTGTGTGTGTGCGTGTGAGGTGGAGGAGGAGATGTTGCATTTTAGCTAACTAAGGAAAACGCTAAGCAATGCTTGTGGGAAAAGTGCAATTCAGATGTGGACTCCTTACATTTTGTGCAGGACATTCTCGATTGCCTTTTAGATGCGTATTATGGCCTGGCCTCCACAGCTGATCCAGCGTTGCTCCAGTGCACCAAAGCTGGCTCAAATCGCTGGAGCACAGTCACAAAATGATATTGCTGCCACTTGAACAAAAATGCACAAAAAAAACAAAACAAACCGCTGGGCGAGCAAACGCGGCAGCCACAAAGCCGCTGCACGCGGCACCCATTTTCGAGCGGCACACCTAGGAAGTCAGGAGGCGACTCTGGAGTAGGCGGCAACGGTCAACGGTAAGTGACGGACGGGCTCGCGATTCTAAGCACAAGTGTTAGCTGGCTAAACGAGAGAGAACTGACTTCAGCGACGCTTCCGCTTTTTATTTGTGCGCCGCGCCGCGCCGATTGCAACTGCAACTGCAACGGCAACGGCAACTGCCAACGCCAGCAACATCAGGGCCCAAAAATGTTTGCCTGACTGCCCAAAAAATCAAACACACTCACACACACACACACACACACAGAGCCTACTAAAGAAAGAAGAAAAAAATGGCAAAACTGGTTGACAGCTGAAATGCGCTCCACACACGCTCCGCAACAACAAGAAAATCATAAGGGACAGCAGCAACAACAACATCAAATGTTTGTCACCACATCAGAGGCAGCAGCAGCAGCAGCAGCAGCAGCAGCAACAACCTCATGTAAAAATGTCAAGCAACAGCAACAACAACAAGCAACAAGAATGCTGTGGTCGAGAGTGCTCGACTAGCAGATACCCTTAACACAAGTCCTTACCCAATGGTAATTCATTTAGTTGTTAACTATCGGATAAGTAAAGAAAACTTTCTCTGCATTAGGAGTAAGAGAACTTACTGAAGCTGACATTTATTCTAACGGACGGACAATGCAGGATCGATTCAGTGGATCAAAAATATATATATTCCGAATTTGCCTATATTTCTTTTTTATTTTATTTATTTTGCAAAACTTCATGTTACCATTTTTAGCCTATTTCAATGGGCTTTAGGGTATAACAAGTTGCACAGCCGCCGTTCAACTTTGGCCCCGGCGCTCATCAATTGACGGCGTCGGCCGCAGGCAGCAGCAGCAACAACAGTGTGGCAACAACAGTCGCAGCAACAACAACAACAACTGCAACACAAAAAGGCATTATAAAACGCAGCGCTGCAGCAGCGACGACAGCTGCCCTTTTTGGCGTTTGAACTGCGACAGCAGCAGCAACAGCAACAACAGCAACAGCAGCAACAGCAGCAATAAATGCAGCCACTTGAGTGCGCAATAGGTCTATGTGCTATTTATGTGTGTGTGTGTGTGTGTATCTATGTTTGTGTGTGTGTGTGTGTGTGTGTCGCGCACATTTAAGCGGACACTTTGTCATACAAGGCGCCTCAACAAAAATTTTATTTATACAGCCCAAGAGCTGTTGCTGTTGTTGTTTATATTGCTGCTGCTGCTGCTGCTGCTACTGCTGCTGCCACTGCTGCTGCTGTTGTTGCACGCCCTTTAGTCAATGCGCTTATTGTTTGCTTGTTGGCATTTGGCTTCAATTTGTTGGCTTTTTTTTAACTTTTTTTTTGTAATTTTTTCCCGTCTAACTTAAGTCTTTGCAACTGGGTATACACAACAATATACACCAAATATGAATAGAATTTATTATTATTATTATTTATTATTACTATTATTATTATTTATTATTACTATTATTATTATTTATTTTTATTATTTTTATTATTATTATTATTATTTCGTAGCCATTTTGTAGTTCAATCAATTGAACGGAAGGAAGGAAGGAAGATAATGATGAGTAGATATATATTCTCATGTATGCATATCCGATTTATTATGTATATGCGGAGTAGTTTCCAATGAGTGATATCCTCCGTAACTCCAAATTCGCTGGCGTATTTACAGGGTATCTGCTAGTCATATTTGTAATTCGCGTATTAAGATTTTTTTGTGACTTTTTTTGCTGACAGTAAAAATAATCTCATTTAGAACTTTGGCTTAAGAACAACAACAATAGAATTACATAGAGAAAGCGTAAGAGAGATGGGGACGGAGAGAGAGAGAGAGAGAGAGAGAGAGAGAGAAAGAGAGAGAGAGAGAGGGAGAGAGAGAGAGAGAGTGTGAGCTAGCTCATCATAAATGACAATCAACTAAAAAGTTGCTGCTAATCTTGTTGCTCTTGATGTTGCTGCTGATGTTGTTGGTTGGTTGGTTTAGCAGCAGTTAACTGAATAACTTGCCAACTGGTCCGCCACACAGTTTGTGTATGTGTGAGTGTGTGCAGCTGGCTATGTAAAGGACAGTCAGCAGTCGAGTGAAGAGCTCGTCGCGTGATGCGAGTCGAAAAGTTGATGACGGCCAATAAATGACAACAGCAGCAACAGCAACAGCAACAATAGCAACAGCAACAACAGCAACAGCAGCAGCAGCTACAGAGGCGGCGGTAACAGCAGCCAAATGACAAAACAGCTGAAAGTCAGCGGAAGGCAATAAAAGAAGATGAACGACAGACAGTCAGGCGGGCAGCAACTAAATCGCTGCTGACGTCGTCATGCCACACGCTGTCAGCGCCACGGGCGGCCAATGGCAACTGCCGAATACACTGCAATATTTGCAAAAATAAATCAGAAATTATCTTTGGCAATACTTTGGAGCTGGGGAAACGAGCTTTACTTTCATAGCATGTTGAAAGATAAGATAAGTGAGGAAAAACTGAGAGAGGGCAATCACCGTTCCACGACTTGAAATTAGTTAACTTAATTAATTAGTTTTTACTTAATTTAAAGCCTAAAAGGGAAATTTGAGTTAAGCTGCTGAAAAACAACTTAAACCTTAAATGCTATATTGTGTGACATCGAAATTTGGTTTGGTGTAAGGCAGTCGCCAACTGGCACCTGGCAACTGGCAACTCGCAAGTGGCTACCGGTAACTTGCAACTGTGGGGAAGCAACTTTGGCAACTTTGTCGCAGCGACCAATAATAAATAAATGCAAAACAGTCGCCGCAGCAGCAGCAGCAGTGGCAGCCATAAGACAAAGCTGGCTAAGGTGGCGGCACACAGGTGAGTGCAAATGTCTTTAAGGCTGTGGCTAGACGTGGCCATGACGTCAGAGCAGCAGAACAGCAGAACAGCAGAACAGCAGAACAAGTTCATTGGGGGCAGGTTGCACGCTTTAGCGCTAATGGGAGCGCTGCAGTGGCGTCGTCGCAGTCCCGACCTTCGTCCGAGGCATGCAGCATGCGGACAACACTAACACACACACACACACACAATCACATATGTGCACCATTCACATTATTCATGCAGTTGCAGCGCATGTGGCAGGCACAACCAACAACAACAACAACGGCAACGTGCAACTTTTACTTTCATTCGCTGTTTCGTGTTCAATTTTGCCGGGGCGAGTTCAAGGCCAAGTTAGTGTTGGACCAAAGGGGTTGTTTGGTTCGTTAACAGCGTCGGCTAATTGGCGGCACTTGAACTGAAATTACAACAAACACAAATACACACACACACACACACTAGCACTCACACACTCGCACATACACAACAATGGGCTGGCACAAATTTCGTAGCATACTTTTGAGCGCTGCGCAAAGAAGTCATACAGTATTCATGAATAATCGTGAATATTGGTTACATTTATGGCCGTTGCAAGCCAAAACAGCTGCTTGTTTTCTGAATGAATCAAGGCTGTCGGCCAAATTGTGGAGTCTTTCTCTCCACGTATGCAGAAAGTTACAATTTGGTTTATCGTCTTTTTCTTTTCATGTTTTTTTGTTTTTGCTTTTTTTTTGGCATTGGTCGTGACTGGCCAATTTGCCAGAGTATTTGAACAAAATAGCTGAAATGTCGGGTTAGACAAATTGCAAATCCATAGGCTTATATGCATGCAAGTCCACACTGAAAAAGGTGGCAGCACTCCTCCATACATCGAGTATATAGCAAATTGATGTGAACGAAAAATATGATTAACGTTTTGGGTTCCTAACTAAAATTGGCATTCATTTAAATTAATAATAGTTTAATTTTAATTTTAATTTTAATGTGATTATTATTATGATGATTATGCATAATGACAGTCTCAAGGCGCGCTTCGAAAAATCGGGCATGTCGGTAAACATTTTTGTAGCGCCGACTTATTGATAAAAACACTTTGCACGACGCGTTGAAAAATGCAAATCAGCTGCCAACTTTGGGGCGCTTCCACTTGCATCAGCTACGCCCACATCCCCTGACCTCGTCAAAGGACTCTCGCCGGCCAGTCCCCTTGCCCCCGTTACCAAACCCAACCAGCACCTCCCACTCGACCAACTCTCTGACCTACACTCCCCATTTGCAATTAGCTACAACTACAAAGTGCAAAATAAAGTTGAGACTGGGCGACAAAATTGTGTATACCCTGTGGAAAAGCTTTGCACAATGGAGTCTATACGCTCCTTGACTGTCACGAAACAAGAAATATTTTCGATTTGTGAGATTATTGAAAGTTAAGAGGAACCAAAGAGAATTAAATATAATATAATTCATGAACTTTTTCGAGGGTATCCTTTAGTCCATAACTTGCAGCTTGAGCTGCTTTGCTTGTGTTTTTTTCTTTAGCATTGCTTTCGCTTATCGTACCACAAAGATCGCCACAAAGGCCATGTTACGAAATTATTGGACATATTACACACACAGAAACACACACACTCGCACACACACTCGCACACACACACACACACACACTCGCACACGCACACACACATACGCTGCGCCGTTGACATGCAATGCAAATAGTCAACACGCCGCCACATGCCGTGCACACAAATCAAGGGCACTTGGCCCATGTTACCCCACCCCCCCCCCCCTCCCACTCCACAGCCCCCTTTCCCCAAGCACCCACTATATACATTCAATACACCCTACACACAGCACAGCCAATTGCCTTCCACAGTGTACAACAATTGGGCGAGGTCGCTATGGGCGGCTTGCGAGTTGCCGGGCAATTCAAATGGCGGCTACAAGTCGCGGCGCATGTTTTTCTTGTGGTTGCTGTTGTTATGGTTGCTGTTATGGTTGCTGTCGCCTTGTGTGTGGGTGTAGGGGGCGTGGCAGCTTGTGCTGGCGTTGCCAATTAACTGAAACTGCAGAGTAATGTTTTCCAGGCGCGAAACTCTGTTCGGAGTTTTGACTTTGTTTTGCATGTCTACACAAGCACACACACACACATACAAGCAGAGACACACACACACACACACACAAACACAAACACACACACAGGTTATATTATTTAAGTTATTGTTAGGTGCCGGCTGTTTTTGTTGTTGTTGCTGCTGTGGCATTGACATAAATTTGGTTGGCCAAATGAAATGGCAGCAACGGAAGCAGCTAAAAAGCGCGCAAACAACAACAGCAACAGCAGCAACAACAGCAACAACAACAACAACAACAATAACTATAATAATAACAATAACAATGGCATCAATGCAAAGGGCAAACAACACACGCGCCACACAACATACACACACAACACACACACACAACACACACACACACACAACACACATAACACACACACACAACACACACAACACACACACACAACACACACACACAGCACACACACGCAAGACACACGCAAGGCACATTAGAGCAATTTTCTCGCCACATTTTTCTTTAGCTTTTTATTCCATATTTTTTGTTGTTTTCTCTTTTTTACTTATTTCTGCAGTTTTGCGCTGTTGTATTACATAAATACGAATAAAAATAATCTGCATAGTGCGAGAATTAAACAAATAAAAAAAAGCGATGAAAAGTGACGCAGAAAAATGGCCCAAGAAAAAGGCATACATTCTGGCCGGGACCAAGAACTCCGACTGTTGCAAATTATTCAATTTAATGAGAAAATCGAATTCCGGCAGTGGAAGAGAAATTGTTGGCAAATAAATCCCACTCAAAATGGATGAAAAGATATTATGTACATATATATATACATATATATATATATATATATTATCGGAAATGCCTCTTACCTCTATCTAATTATAAGTTGCGCAATATAAGCAAAAATAATTAATCAATGAAACGAAAATAAGCCCAAAATTGCGAAAAGTATTTCTAGGAAGTTGTGAGCCTTTCGCAAAAGCCTATTTAAACTAATTTATTTATTTAAGATCCATGTTAACTAAATTGAAATGAATTTAAGCCTAACTGTACTCAGTTGTTAACTGAAATTAAGAATGCATTTCAGTTTCAGTTTATTGCTCGAGGGATTTTTTGCACCTGTGCTCTGCAGGCAGTTTACTTTGACCTTGAATTTATATGGAACACATGTATAGACACACACACGTTCCGACTCACACACACACACACACACACACACACACATGTATTGACTTTAATTTCAATAATACGTCTTATGCAACGAGGCGTATGCGTAATGAGGCATTCCCCATCAGCGTCAGGCATTTCGCTCAGTGTGCGTGTGTCTGTGTTATTGAGTTATGCCGGCTCCAGTTAGTCGCGCAGATGACTCCGCACATTCGTTTTTGTAGTCTTCTCTTCTTCTTCTTGATTGTGCCTCTCACTCCGGCAGCGATGAGTTTTGATGTTTGTGCGACTTTTGGCTGCGATTATGGCGACAACGACACAAAACGGCGCCGGCTGCAAAATTGTTTGCTAAAAAGGCAAAATCAGCAGAAGATGAAGCAGATGAAGCAGAGGGCGACAACTGGCTGGGCAATGGTCGGAACTGACTGCCTTACTCGGAGTCGTTGTCTCATCGCGCCAGGGCAATGACTCGGACTTGGCATTTTGAACTCGTCTCCGTTGCCAGCCACTGCCATTACGCATACGCCATGTGAAAAACAAAAAAAGGAACTTCATTTAAGGAGGAGAAAAGGAGAAAATATCCCATTAAATGTCTGAGATTAAGCCACAGCTTATTCTGTATCAAATTTGTGAGTATAATAAATACTTTGTTTATCAGTTAGTTTTATGGCGATATGAAGATATGGATCAACAATTTTCTGATTTTGAAGCTGAGTTCAGTTGAGTCGTCTTCGACCACTTTAAGTATATATACTCCTGATCAACATCACTAGATTAAAACTATTTTGATGAGGCTTTGACAACTACTTTGTAATAAAACTAAAAATCGGTGAAAGAATGATGAGTCCCAATATGAGAAACATTTTTGTTTACCATGATATCCCGCCCAAACTCATTAATTACGAGCTTTATTTTGCTCACGACATCTAATCAGAAAGTCATCAACATCTGCCTTACATATCATATAGCCTCCTCGGCATAGTAAATTTATCGATCTTTGAAGAGAGATTGTTCAATTTCATATATCGATTTGTGGTTTATATAATTATTTAGTTTGTGTTCAAGGGTTCAAGCAGGCATATTAAGACACCTACATACCAAATCTTAGCGGTTCATTAGTTGCAGTTGAGAACAGCTGATGCAGCTTGTAGGTATTTACTTCAAATGGAGTCATCCTTAGTATGCCCCATGTGAAGCAAAGTGGCGAGCAGGGTATGCAGAATATCGATAAAGCAGGCTCCAAACTCTGTGTTAAAGCTGTGCAAAGCCAAAAAGTATATATGTATATTTGTGTGTGATGATGATGTTCCGTTATTGTGTTGCATGATCGAGCAGAGGCGGAAGCTAAAGCTGAAATCGTAATGGATGTGGGAGTAGCGCCGGGGGGGGGGAGGGGGTGGATTTGAACAAGCAAAGAAAAACCGCAAATTTCAATATGCTTTTTCAAGATCATTTATTTAAGTTGTTGCTAAAAGGAAAAGAAACAAAGAAATTTGCAAAGGAAGCGCGAAACATGAATAGAAAAGAAACTGGATTCTTCAAAATAATATATATGTATATAGTATATATAGTAATTATATGTAAAAATCAGCTGGAGAATTGGCGGGTGGTTGCTAACTAAATTCGTGTTAAGAGTTGTGCATTTTGTTTTTGTTTTGGGTACTTCTCATAGCCATAGTCCTTGAGATTGAACTTGTCCTTGTCTTTATCCTTGTCCTTCTTCTTGCTGACGGCAGGCGTGTTCTTGCGCGGCCGATTCATCATCGGATCGTCCATTTGCCGCGATGCCTGTTGTCGCACCTGTGCCGGCGGTCCTGGTTTCTTCTTCTTCTTGGGCTCGGTCTGTTGCAGCAGCTGCTGCTGCTGTAGTAGCAGAAGCTGTGGTTGCTGCAGCAGCTGCAATTGTTGATGCTGTAGCTGCAGCTGCTGCTGCTGCTGCTCCTTGCGCTCCAAAAACGCCGCGTTCGCTGACGCAACCGTCGCAATACGCTGCTGCTGCTCCATTTGCTCCAGCTGCTGCTGTTGCTTCTTCTTGTGGAACTGCACCAGCTGCGAGCTGCGACGCCGCAGTGCAGCACCATACGGGGCGAAGCCGTCGCCTGCATTGGCCGCACCACCGACGCCAAATAGTTTGCGTATGCGACGCTTGTTGATGAAGCCACCGAAATTGACAGCGAGTCCCAAAGGGCCACCACCAGCTGCACCACCCGCAAACGTAACCGGACCCGGACTGTGCGACGTTGAGCTGCCCGGCTCACTGGCGCCGGCAACCATTTGGCTAAAGTTGCTGTCGAGATCACAGCTGGTGCTGCCGTTGAAGGTGCCACCACCGATGGTGCCAGCAGAGTCGGCACCACACGGAAACAGATATGTATTCAGCGTGCTGAGTGTCGTCGATGTCCCAGGTCGACTGATCGCGCCCAGGCTCAATCCATTGCCGCTGCTGCTGCACAGATTGCTGTCGGGCAATTGCAGTTGCAGTGTCATCGGCAGCGGCAACATGATTGCCGTTGAGCCGCTAATGTTGCCGCTGCCAGTGGTGCCAGAGCTGCTATCATAGCTGTGCGGATTCACATAGATGTGATTGTTGTTGCTGCTGTTGTTGTTGTTGCTGTTGTTGCTGTTGTTGTTGTTACCGCTGTTTGTGTCTATTGTTGCTGCTGTATTGTTGTTGCTACTGCTGCTGCTCGTGTGGGTGGCTGCAATGCCGCTGACAATGAGACCGCTGCTGTTGCTGATGTTGTTCTCATTGTTGTTGTTGCTGGGCTGGTGGCTGTGGCTTTTGCTATTGTTGCTGTTGTTGTTATTGCTGCTGTTGCTCAATGGCAGGCAGTTATTGTTATTGCTGCTGTTGCCACTGCGCGCTGGCGCTGTGGCGGGGCGTGGCGGGACTGTTGTTGTGGGTGCAATATCAACACGACTGCTGATATTGGCGGTAGTTGCTGTTGCTGTGGCTGCTGTTGATGTAGCTGTTGCTGCTGGTGGTCGCGGCTGTTGCTGCTGTGCGCGATCATTTCCATTGCTGTTGCTGTTGTGATTGCCATTTTCATTGGTTGCACTCATTGTAGAGTTGTTGTTGGTTGAAACCAATCGATGCGCAGTATTGATATAATGACACTTTTCTCGCAGTGCATAAATTGTTCTCAAAATTCATTTAAAGCTAAATATTTTATCCAATAATTTACTGTCCTCAAACTACTTATAAGCTCAGCTATTATTTTTTTTTAAGTTGTTATTTGTGCTTTCAAGTTTATTACAAATTCAATATTAAGATTTCAGTTTTGAGTTTCAAAATTGATCGATTTAGATGATTCGATTGGATTTAAAAAAGTGTTTTTATTCATTTAGTTGGTTATTAAATTGCCAAAGCTAATTTATTTAATTTCTTTTAATTGTTATTTAATTATTAATTATTCATTAATTATGATTGTTTGCTTATTATGTTTCAAAATAATAAATATATTCAATTTTTATATTTATATTTGTTGAAAATGGTTTATAAAATAGTTTTTACTATTATTCAAATCTTTAAAACATTAGTTATTATGCAAGCTAAGCTTTTCAATTGTTTGTTATTTATTTATTTTTTTTTTGTATTTTTTATTTTTATTTTTTCTTGTTAGCTTAACTGCGAAGCACATGAGTTTTCATGCATTTTTCACTGCACTTAGCACTAGAGCACATTTGAACAAAGCCAAAAAAAATGTGTATAGGGTTGGTTTGGTGGCAGACCACTTGTTTATCACAGGGTTTATGTTTGATTTGCATTGGTAAGGCAGTAAGTACTTCGGCACACACGCACACTCCTACTCACACATCACACGCGCGCACACACACACATACACACAATTCAAATTTACATGGCAAAAAAAGTGGCAAAAAAATGTATGCAACACGGATCGCGCGGCACTGAAATCAAGTGAACTAAATTGCACTGCACTGCTGGGTTCCTCTTTTCGTGCCTGGTCAAGTGCTGTTGGCCAACACTGTTATCAGTCAGAGCCACGTGCTTAATGCGCCGCGTGCCACAATTGTATGAACTCTGTGGCGCGTTGTTGACAATGCCACAGCGCCAACAGTCGCAGCCGCAGCGGCAGTAGCAGCAGCACCAACGAAGTTAAAACACACACAGACACACATACACACACACACACACACCGTGGGAATGAGCGAGCGAACGAGTGAGTGAGAGAGGCATAAACACGCACACGCACGAAGTCGTTGCGCTGTGTTAACTGGGCCGATGAGTTGGCTAACTCGAACTGGAAGTCGAGTCCTGAGACTGGGACGAGACTCGCGCTGTCTGCCAGCGTTGCGGCTTCATCAAAAAATGCCAAACAATTGGCCAGAAATCTAAGCCAAAAGCACCAGACAAACCACTTGAAGCACACACACAAACACACACACACACACTCACACACACACACACTCAAACACACTCAAACACACACAAACACATATTTGTATAGTTGTAGTTTGTGTCGTGTTCGGGCTAAATTTCGGGAGTCTTTCGGTTCAGTTGAGTTCACTTCATGGCTAACTTAACTAAATGCCGCGCTGCAGCAGCAATGGCACACACATCCGCACACACACACACACACACACACACACACACACAATCGACTCTACTCAACTCGGCTGCTCATCGGCTGGCAACTCGTGAACTCTGACAAAACTGTAACTGTAACTAATGTATTAGTGTTGTTGCTAGTTTGTTTGTGCTGCTGCTGCTGCTGGCGCTGTTGTTGCCGTTGCTGTTGCTGTTGTTGTTGTCGACCTACCAGCCGAGGCGGCAACATTTCAATTCGGATTTAGCGATTCGTGCCACTGTTCCCAACACAGATCTCCTCTTCTACCCAGCGCCCTCCCTCCCACCACAGTCATTGTCCTCGGTCCTAGGTCCTCGGTCCTCGGTCCTCGGTCCTCGTCACAGCAGTTGCTCTTTTTCTCTCCTTATTTTTATTATTTTGTTTGTTTTTTTATGCCGTAACAGTTTTTACCATGTGACGATTAATAGTGTGAGTGTGTTCGTGTGTTTATGTGCTAGTGCGGCAGCTGCTACTTCCATAAGGCTGTCACTTATTCAACTACAACTGCTGCTGCTGCTGCTGCTGCTGTGGCATGTCAGATCAACAACATCTGCAACATTGTCAACAACTCGCATGGCTGCTGCTGCTGCTTCTGTTGTTGGCAATGAAAAACGCCACATGACACTTTAACCCCTTTACAAATCAGTTTGTGGCAACATTAAAACATATACTCTTGGCTTATTAACCATTCTCTGTTTTGTTAGCATATCGCAATCTGGCATCATGTCATATGCGAATGAAAACCTTACAACATAACAGCTATACACTGTGAAAATGCTTAAATCGGGTATAGTAGCCTAAATGAAGCACTGACTAAGTTGGCATCCTCAGGATGCATAAAGTGAAGTATCAGTTGAGGCAGTATTTAAATGGTATTTATTACAAGTTGACTAAACTATTGCTGATTTGATTTGGTTTTCATTCATCTAGAATACATACATATATGTATTTAGCCCTTGGCGGTGGCACCACGCAATCTTCACTTGGATGGAGGTTGCATATGCGTTGCGCTTTGCATGAACAACGCGTCGCATGCGCAATCTGGCGAACTGATATGACGCATTCGCACCGTGAGTCGGCAGAGGAGGGAGACAACAACAGAGACAGAGACGGAGACAGAGGCAGAGGCAAGGACTGAGAAAACAGAGAAAACGTGCTTGGATCCTAACGCAGAAATGCAAAATGTTTATTTATGTTCGAGTGTGTTTTGTCTTCGTGTTTGAGTCGGCCATGCAAATTGCCAGTGTCATAGTAAAGAAATGTTCTTCATTTTGGCTCTGTTATTCTGCCTGCTGCTGCCGTGCTGTGTGTTCATTTTGCATTTGAGGCAACCTTCATGGCTAATAAGCAGCCTGCCAGCAGTCACGGCACGTGTAATATACGCTGAGGGGCTCACACTTACTCCGCTCAAAGTGCGAGAGCGAGAGCAAGTCAAACAGAGAGAGAGAGACAAAGAGAGAGGGAGAGAGAGAGAGAGGGAAAGAGAAAGATAGAAAGAGAGTCAGCAAAAATATTGATCAAATTTTTTTTTTCGGTTTGTCAGCGTTGCCACACAACAGCAAGTGGCACAAATGAAATCGGTAGGCAGCCTGGAGCAAATGTCAACCAAACAAACAAATAAATTCTCTTAAGCCTATCCGCGCAACTGTAATGGATCAGCAGCCTTAACCCCGTCCCACACCCCACACCACCCCACCACACCCCACCAACATCTTATGCTCATCGCTGAGAAGCTGCCCCATCAGCATGCGCTGCCTTGCGAAAGTGCAGCTCTGGATGACGCTTTGCATTCAACCTGCCAACATATCCTATCCCCACTCCCACTCCCACCTCCACCAACTCCTCTACTCTGATTACCCTTCCACCAACCCCTACCCCCATCCCCTTTTTCTGCCACTCTTGCCATAAGGCGCACACAATGGCAAAACGATTTTCGTGCTAAAAATAACCAAATTGATGGCGTCTTTTAGTCAGCCCTGCTCACAGTTCTGTGTGTGTGTGTGTGTGTGTGTGTGTGTGAAAGAGTGTGTGCTCCATAAAATAAATAGTACAATGGAGCGGGCGGTCGGTTGGTCGGTCGGTCGGGTTGTCAGTTTGTCGGCTAGCTGGTCATGGCCACGGTGAAGGCGAGCGGATAAAGAAAGCAAAAGCAAATCAATTAAAAATTTGTTCGTTAAGCGCAACCAAAACAAAGACGCGGAGAAAAACTGTTGGCTTGGCTGGACAAACAGTTGGGGTCGTAATTGTGATTGTTCTTGAATTGTGGCCAATGTGAGATTCCTTGCTACCAATGCAGCACCCCCTTTCCCCGTTTGTCACCATGCACCTATTTGTAGCTGCCAGTTGATGAAATTCTTTCGTGCCGCCTGACATTTCCGGCAGCGATTTCGACTTTGGTTTTCGAGTCGCCTCTGCATTTAGCAACAACAACAGCTAGCACATTTACAGTTACAGCTACAGTTACAGTTATAGCTATGGTTGCGAACTTAATTCTCATTCTCAAGCATTGGCTACATTCAGTTAAGCGCCGTTCTGACTGTTCAAGTTATTGTTGCATGATTCTTTGGCAAAAATAGTTATTAAGGCTCGATTGACAACATCGATAGCTCTTCAAATTGGTCTTATAAGTTAACCGTTATTATGCTGAAATATATCTCAAGCTATTGGTAGAAAAAAGTGTAGATAAGCTATCGCTTGGGATAGTGTTGGTTAATTAATAGACATCAGATAGATGACATCGGACATCGATGCAAAAGATCGCTAAGCATTTAACTTTGAAGGAAAATTTCAAAACAAATCCTAACTAGATGAGACAATCAAACTGGATAAATTAAGGACTAGGTAGTCACGGAAAAGTTGGCTAGGAATGTTGGCAAAATTGGAAAACATTTGCAACAAGAAGAACCCAAATCGAAGGTCAATCTGAACAGCGCTTTATTGAGGTTATGTTTTCTTAAGTAATTTATCGATAGACATAGTTACATCATTTTATAGTTATCCTGCATGACAAACTGCTTCTGCCTGTTGGATTTGACGGATTGGTCACTAATTAACAATTGCAATTGCAAACATTACTCAAGTCAACTCAGAAAAAAAACAAACAAAAAATGGGAATAGGTATTTAGACAACCAATGAAGTGTCTAGTTTTCAACCAATTATCGCGTTGCAAATTTCTGATTGGTTAACATTTTCTTTGTACTTTACTGGGAAGTGGATCTGCAGTTATAATTTGCGGTGCCTAGCTACCTCTTCTTTTTGTGACGCATCTCGGCGGGCGAGCGCACATTCTGCGCCGCGTGCATTATTCCCGAAACCAGCTTTGCAGTTTTATTTATTCACCTCGCACCGCAATTACAACAAAAACAACAACGGTGATTACAAGAACAACAAGTATTTCGAGCACCCCGATGTGAACGGGCGCGCGGGTGAATTTAAAGTGCCGCCGAAGCACAGCAGAGCAGAACGGTCGCCCACGTTCGCTCAGGGCGATAGCTGTGAGGAACGAGGGGAGAGCCTCCAGCAATCTGAATACCCTTCTCGCAGAGGGATTGATGCAACTATCTCGCTCATTGTGAATTCATCATTAACTTTTGATCTGGGTCAGCACTTTTGTCGGGAATGGGTTCTTGTTCTCCAAGATAACTGATCTCAAATCATTAGTTAGGCTTGTTCCAATGATCTTATTAACAACAATATTTAATATATATCATTTTGAGCAACTGGCTGGTGCTTAAAAGGGTATCTCAAATTCGGCTTACAAAATGTTGCCGCTGTTTCTTTTCGCTTTCTAATTCAATTTTCTGGCCTGCGAGGGTTGCTTGAGGAACCTTGGCTTTGGCCGCGACAGGAAATGCACAGTGATAAAGGGAAGCGTAGTCAGCGGAAAAGAGAGGGAAAGACAGAGAGAGAGAGAGAAAGAGAGAGAGAGAGAGAGAGAGAGACAGAGACACAAAGAAAAGAGAGTGAGGGACACATAGAAGAGAGCAGGTAGTCATGAAAATATGGACAATAGCTGCACAAAGGGCGCCGTTCATAATCTCTATTGTTGTGTTCAACAAAACTATGCAAAATGAGCTTTAAAGTCAGCCAGCCACCCCCCAACCCCCTCATCTTAGGAAAGGGTGGGAGGGGAGTGTGGTTTGGCCAGCACACACAACAAGAACGCGCAGTGGTTGGCGCTTTTTAAGTCGAGCCCAAGGCCAAACGCCACTTGGTCACTGTCCGCTGCTTAATAATTGCCCACAATATGTCACCACCCCACAGCACCCACACCCACACTCACTCTCACTCACACACTCACACACACACACACACACCCCTGACATACACCCCATTGAGGTATGCCCCATGCATGCATATATGCAGCGTTAATTGGCTGCAAGCGGCAAATCGATGATGACAAGCGCAAAAGCATAACTGTAAAGCACACACACACACACACACACACACACGCTCGCACAACTACACAGTTCATCGGTTATCATTTTTGGTGAGTGCCTCTTAGCTGGGAAGGTCAGTTTCAAAGTGTGACAATTGACACAAAAGAATGACAAGCGAGAAAGAAATAATAATCAGGAACGCTCTAGTGGAGAATGCGCGACCTGGACATACCCTAATCGAAAATCTTTGATAAGAGTATATTCGTAGTGATTAAAAAAAAAAAAATTAATGTTATCGGTAATCGATTTAATCTGCATCTTGAACAAAAATCGAAGAGAAGTTGTCGATAGGATTAAATAAATTGTAATACATGTCAACTAGAATGTATATCTATATTTCAGGCTAAATCGACTTAATCGATAGCTGATCAAGACTATATATATACTTATGCTTCTCCAGCTTCCCACATACACCTTCTACCGAGCCTAATAGGTTCAGGGCGCAAACAGTTTGAGGGATTGGTTTAGACTTGATGTGTTGCCAACCGCATTGCTCTGGAAGCCAGATTTATGTTTCGAAAATCATTCGTTTGACAGTCTGAAGTTTAAGCTGAAATTAACAATATTTGAACAACGACTTGACAGCTCTTCAGAGTTCCATATGCTGATGCAACTCAAGCATGCCCTACTCAACCTAACCGAATCTAACCAGAGTCTCATCAAACCTGGCCAAGCAGCATCTCTCCTGAACTGAGCCACATTCTAGTTTGATTTCTTTTTTGCTTATGCTGCTGACACGCTCATCAAAAATACTTTGTTATATATATATATATACTCTGATACCGAAGAAATCCGTAAAGTCAATAATTGGAATTAGTTATAGCCACATATTCCATACAATTTATAGCGAAGCAGCCGTACACAAAAGTGATCAGCTAACATTACTCTGGTGTCAGAGTATTCCGCAGTCGACTAAGCTCGACGGCAATGTTCTCACTTGTTTTTTATTGTAATTGTTTTTGTTCTTAAGTTTTTAATTTAAATTTAATTTATTTTTTAATTGGTTCTGGAAGAATTCCATAGATCGCCTTTGTTTCGAACGATCGACTCACATGACGTGTGAGCCATAAGCCAAAAGAGCAATTAAATACTGCGGGGATCGAGAGATGGGAGATGCAGTTGAACCCATCGCCAATGGGATAACTAGGCAGCTGCTGACATTAGTTACTCTTCTCCCGGAATTTGTGAGTCAAGATTAAGTATGAAATATGGGAAATGTGAAATTAAATTGAAATGAAAACTATACGGGAAAATGGAAATCAATGATTCTTGGGGCACTGGGGCTGATCGTAAATGTGGAATTTGCCGATTCTAAGTAAATATTTAGAAAATAATCAAATTTTATAAAATTTTTAATGCACTAAATGGCGGCAGAGAGAAGAGAGAGAACAAGGAGGAGAAGGAGAAGAAGGAGAAGCAGCAGCAGCAGCAGTTGCCATAGTAGAAGAGGAAGCGGCAGTAGAAATCAGACCAAAACGTGGAACTGGGCGAAGAGGCTGAAAGAGGCGTGGCAGTTGTGCTTGAGGCTTACCTTGGCGCTTGGCTTAAGCTGCCGTGCGTCGTCGTGATGTGGGCCATGCAGGCGATCCATTAACTTACTCCAAAAACACCTCGTTCCACTTGGTTAACTCTTGATGCCAATCTATATGTATGTATGTATGTACAAGATGATCCTTAGTATTTACAGGGGCTGAGTGAACAGTTATTTACTTGACTTGACTGGCGAATGTGGTACAGATATACATACACATATACAGATACAAATCTAAGCTGTTTACGACTAACAAATACACACACACGCATACACACACACACACACACACACACATACACGCATAGACTGAGCTGTACATAAATACATTTAATATGTTACGTATACGTAATACTGTTATTGCTGTTGCGGTTGTTGAATCTGCTTCTGCTTCTGCCTCTTCTTCTTCTTCTTCTTCTTTTTCTGCTGCTGTTTTTTTTTGTTCTTTTTTTGCTTGAGGGAGGGCGTGCGCGGCGTTAAGTATATTTATGGAGCAGACGTGGAGACAGACGTCTCTAGATATATATTTATTTATATTCAAATTCAAATGACAAAAGAAATGAAACGAAACGAAAAATTTTCTTTCTTCTCTCTTTTTGTCTTTCGTATTTTGTTTGTGATTTTTGTTCACAGTGCGACTACGGGTTGGAGGCGGCAACATTTGTCGTACACATTTTTCACATATTCAACAGCGACAACAACAGCAGCAACAACAGCAGCAACAACAGCAGCAACAACAGCAGCAACAGCAATAGCAACAGCAACAACAAACTAAATTCCACACGAAAGAGAATCTGTGTGGAAGCTAAAGACGACAACGTGCACACTGGCGGAGAGGGGGTAGAGGAGTGGGGCGGGGCAGGCGGACTTGGATGGGGCGAGTGCCACGTCATTGGCGACACTTTTCACATCATTTGCTGTTGGGCTTTATTGCCGCCTCTGTGTGGTATTTAACAACACTGCACGCACCGTGTGGCCAGAAATCTGTTTTCATCTTCTTATTCGTTTCTTTTCGTACAATTCTGCTTCTGTGGCACAGCACACAAAATAAAACACAAAACAAAAAAGAACTACGACAAAGTGATGGAGGACGCACACTGGAAAAATCGAGTGACTCCGATTGCAGCGATTGTGGGGCAAGTGCGAAGCGTTCACCGGCGTGCGCGTTACTGAAGATCGCCTGCGGCAGCGCCGTCAGCGACGACGACTGCTGTGGCAGCGACTGCGACGGCGACGACTGAAAGTGCGGACGGCTTCGGAACTGGCCAAGAAATGAAATGGGCATGGGACGACGACTAAGGCAACAAACAGCAGCGACGACAACGATGCTATTGAGCGAATCCAGCGCATCTCGCTTTGCCTCGTGTGGGTGTGGCAGTGTGTGTGTGTGTGAATGCGTGTGTGAATGCGTGTGTGAGTGCGTGCAAAGTGTTTTTCCCACGCAACGTGCTCTGCAGCAGCCGCAGCGCAAACGTCAGCGGCCATCGGCCCAAGCAAGCAGCCGATATCGCCTCACAGCACGTTTATGCGGTAGGCGTTTAGCTGATAAGTACAAGTCGCAAAAGTCGCACAACTCACACAACTCAAAACCGAAGCACTTAACGAAGTATGAAAGACGAGGCGAGAACAGCTGCTGCACTGCAAGCCGGAACACAACTGCCCACATCTAAAGGAAAGGATGGAAGGAAAACTTATCGATCCACTAGCTGACATTTAAATTTCATTTCAAATTTAAGAAACCGATCGATTTTCCCTGTGGAAACCATATAGTAGTCGTAGTCCTGTTTATAACCGAACTCTTAATTAGTGTGTTTTGGGCGGATATGGCAGAAATCAAAAAAGTTCTTCGTAAAAGACTTCAGTTATCGATTGATCGGTCTTATGACAGAAATATAATGTACTGTTTGAAGCAAAAAGTCGGGAGTATGCCAAGTCTCATCAAGATCAATTTAAAAGTGAGAGGAACAAACGGATATGGCTATATCTACTCAACGAATGGTACTGTGATCGAGAATTCATATACCTTATGGGGTCACCGAATGTAATAATACCTCCCGCAAATAAGTTCTGATAATTCATAAAAATATTATTGAAATATTTCTGTTGATTTTGATAAATTTATCTTCTTTTTTCTTTCAGCAAACAAATAAGCTATCTCTCATATCGATATTTGATGAACTTTTCGAATGCCGTCAATTGTGAAGCTGCCACATCTCAGTAAATCGGAGTCGCAATCATTGCTCCGTTTGGGTTAACATATCATGAAAAGCCAACACGCACAAGCGAAATCTAAGAGCGCAAATAAAATCACGACGACCAGCCTTGTCCACCTGTCTCAAATTGCAATGCACCTGCAATGGTTGAAAGGAAGGGGGCTGGGGTGGAGGTACAGCTCGGCAAAAATCAATATTATTAAATTTTTTAATGAAAGTGAAGTTGGCGTCACAATAATTGCAGACCATAATCCATCTATAATCTATATCTTTGTGGAAGCACTTTTTAATTTTCCATTTCTGATGAGCAACAATATCTGATATTAAATCTACATTGATATTAATGGTAGGTTGCGGAACGATATATATAGTATGGTATGTACTAAGGTAAGGTAACCGATATGTGAAACCGGTTGCACAAACTGGTTCAAACTAAACGGATCAAATGGGTAAAGTTTAATGTAACATTTGCTAGAAACAATTACTAATTCTTTTACAGTTATGCTGCAAAAAGATGCTGACGATGACGATGACGATGACGATGACAATGACGATGACGATAACGATAACGATATCGAGTGGGCCAATGAACGCGGTGAGGGGAAACTGGCAACTCGTGAAACAAATGACGCAATTTGCAATTACAGAAATATGCAAAGTGCATTTTCTGCACCATTTATTTTCGATAGTATGCAGAAGAAGAAGAAGAGAACGCGAATGTTCATAATGAGGTTAATGATGACGTTAGAAAGAAAAATAAAGAAATACGTTCATAAATGTAGATATGTATGTGTGATGGATGTATGTATGTATGTATGTACATATGCAAATATTGAGAAGTGGTTTATTCCAGCTAAATCTTTCAGCATCTAATACTTAGTTATTAATGCGTTTTATAGCGTTCACAACAACAACAACAACAACAACAACAACAACAACAACAACAACACCAATAATAATAATAACAACAATAAGAAGAAAACGACCTTCACTCGCTTTGCTTTCGATTCCACTCGAGAGCTGCGAGCGGATTGCGTAAAGCGTAAAGCGTAAAGCGGCCAACGGCCCGTTGAGGCTGATGCTCAGATACTCAGACAAATATGTGGATAGTATATATAGTAGATGAATACGTATATATCTTATGGATGCCGAGTTGTTGCCTTGTTTTCGTCAATTGTCGACAATATCGCTTTTAATGTGCCTCTCTATTTGTTTCAAAAGCCTAGCCAAAATATAGCCGAGTGGTGCCTCAAGAGGGAGAGATGCAAGGGGAGCAGATGGCTGGGGCAGGTGGCTGTGTTTCGCTGAATTCGCTAAATGCCAAGAATAATTTTAATGCATTTTCATTTCCAAGCATTTGCCGATTGATTGCTGTTGGAAAAGTGATTTTAACCAAACAAAATTCTTTTTTTTATTTATTATAATTACTTTTCGAATACCCTTGCCGAGCATAACTTAACTTTGTCACAAAGAGTTTGCCACACAAAAATAAAAGAGCAACAGCAGATTCGATCTGGTTCAACATTTTTCGTATTCAAAATGATGTTTAAATCGTTCTTCGATATCAAATAGAAATTGGTATGCAAATTCAGAGCCACATTTACAGGGTATGCAATCTGTGGCTTGCAGCTGGTAAAGCTCTGTGTTTTTTTGCCTGTCGAACTGGAGGGGCGGAGGGGCTTTGGGGTGTGACTTTTGCGTTTCGCACATCGCGCATTTGGGAACCGCGTAAGAAGCAACGAGTTGTTGATGGCTGACCGAGCGGGCGTCGATGGATCATTGGCAGCGCATCTTTAATACGCACTTGCAGGCGGGCAGGCAGGCAGGTAGGCAGGTAGGCAAGCGAGCAGGTGGGCAGGGCAAGTGGGTGGTTGCGTGGGTTGGTGTGAAGGCACCACTCGCAGTGCCATTGTTTGTACAAATTCTTGTTGTGAGGCGCATTTAATTGAGTCGTTTGGCAGTTGGCTTGTTTATTTGTTTGTTCGACAAGTTTTGCGATTGATTGATCGATTGAATCTGCGCATTTGATGGATGCATGCAGCAGGTGCAGCGACTTGTTTTTCTTTTCCTTTTGAATATTTTTTATTGTCTGTCATCAGCTGCAACGTCTGTGACGTCAGCATTGACACAATAACCCTAATTTCCCACGGCCTGCGCCATTGTAAACAATATGTAAAAGCAGGCAAAAGAAATGCGCCCAAGCGCATGACAATGAGGAACAAGCGATGAGACGAGCTTGTCACAACATGTTACAAATGTGTTTGTCGATGTTGCATGTTGCATGTCGCATGTTGCATTTGTGACATGTCACAGCATCAAGTCCTCCCAATGCGTCATATCAGCATGCTAGCGCAAACAATCGATAGTATGTCAACATGTTTACGTAGTGGGAACACGCGGTTGTCATACAAAATTGCTAGCAACATTTCAGAGCAACACATCTTCAAAACATAGGAACAGGATAGCATTGTGACATACCTTATGTTTATGCACCTTAGACACAAAAACCCAGTAACATTTCACAGCTACATATCGAAGTACCATATACATATGTATGTATATAGTTGAACACCTTTTTCACGAATAGATCATTTTTCTACCCATCGACTTGGCTAGTGATGCTGATCCGGTTTATTCGTATATACTTTTTGTCCCGTTCAAAACTTAAAACAAAACTTGACGTCAGAACTAGGACACCCCCTGCAAAGGTATAGAAAGTGACTGTTTCACTTTACAGTACATTGTTTTCGTATACAAGTACTTGTGAACTACTGCGATATATATCGAAGCATGTTGACAATGATTTAACATTTGATTGAGACAATTTCGTCCTAACTTAACAAGAAGCAAAAATATTTGAAATGCATTGCAGTCGAGCGTAACCGACTGCGAAATACTTTGATACCTTATAAGGCAAGAGCTGGGAGGGTAGCCCAAAGAATAACCAATTCCTGTCTAAGTTTGCCTTTCAAATTACTATATATATAATATAAGCTAGTAATCTATCTTCTAACTTTGGTAATTGTAGCTCTTAAACTTAAACTGTTATCGATTTATTTAAGCTGGTGTATCCGATTAGGCAGTCGGAGTGGGCGGGGCCATCCAATTCTTTTTATCGATCTCTTAGGGGAGTTACTTTCAAAATGAAGTGACTTTTGCTTACAAATATTGGAAGATATGCGCATTTCAAATTTCTTGGGCCGAGGCTTCTGAGGGCGGCGGGTGTGGGCGTGGTCCAAAAATGTATATGCCAATCCTTGGAGAAGGTTAACACCAAGTTATCTTTTAAGTTTGATGACTGTATTTATAATTCTGGGAGATATGCGGATTTATCGAGTTACCCTTTCCGAAATAACGGAATTGGCGATAATGGGCGCATGTGTGGGAACGGCAATACAGTAATATTCTTACGGTTACCAGTATTATACCTACAAAATTTGACTGGCTGTAATTAAAAAAAAGCGAAAGATATAGCCGGAGGTAGGCGTGGCATATTCCAATCACACAGACGGATAGCATGACTGAAATTGCACAAAATCAATATACAATGATACCTTCAAAGTATAAAAAGAAAAATGTACAATGAACAACATCATCAGCACATATTGTTTTAATTTTATTATCAAATTAAAACTTGATGTTCTCTCGAAAATGCGCAATCAGGGACGGGTCAAAACATTCCACTGTATTTTCAAAAAGGAATGCTGTTTTGATAAAATCTTAAGTCAACTCATATTATACAAAAGTTTAAGTACCATATTTTACGATGTTTTTCAGTAATTCTAAGCATAATTGCAGCACAAAGCACAAGCAATAAATTACTTTGAAAACGTACAAAAAATACTCTTTAAACCAGTGTTCTTCAATTTTGAGGTGCACAGGTAAAAGCTTTTAAAACAGCTGTAATAAACCATAAGATTAATAATATAATTTGAAGGGTATTTCCAAACAGCATTTAAAATAGGCGCTAACAAGTTTCACAACCCTTAGTCTAGACACAAACCGCTTGCTCATTGCTGTCGCCTTGCGCTTGTTTTCGCTCAGATTAAACGTATATTAAATATAGGTGTATTTTTTGTTGGTTCAAGACTCACCTGCAAAGAGAAGAGAATTTATGTAAATGCATTAGTCAAATGTGGTGGCATAGAATGTGCAATGTGCAATCTGTAATGTCATGAGTTGAATTAGGGTTGAACGCGGACGTCATGGCGAAACTCCGTGACCTCGTTTTAAACAATTAAGTTAAGCTTGGCGTATGCAAAAGTTCAAGGGATATGGATACAGTGGGACGCCGACTCTGACGTCAGCAGCTTTTTCAATGTTTTGTGAGCTTTTCAAATTGTGCGAAAGCTGTCGATCAGCAATTGAGCTTTTGATGACGTCAATGTGCTCGGCTAAGGTCAAGCACTCCCAATGACGTCACACGAACTCAAGGCGCCCTCTAGTGGGCAAGCTTTTACTGAAAGCTGCACTCGCCAAAGCCCCAATGGCATAATAGCTTTCACATATACTTTTCGAACTTCCAGTGCGCTTTGTTTTTCTTCATTTTTCTTTCGAGATTTCAACAAGTTTCGCTAAAGTGAACGCTGCAGGCAGGCGTCGCTGCATACGCCTACGTTGACTTCGACTGCGCTGCTTGGCCGTCGTCGGCGTTCGTTGCTCAGTGGCCAGCGAGCACGTGCTCGTGCTGCTCTCGGCTTCTGCGGCAGTTCATGTTCCTGTGTGTGTGTGTGTGTGTGTGGATGCCACGCCCCCATATCCGCCGCCCATCCTTTGAGCACACTTTTAAAGCTTCTTGTGTGTGTCTCTGGCTGTGCGTATTGTTTTTAGCAATAAGAAAAATGCTTCACTGGTGCTTCACTCAGGATGCTGCTGCGTGCCACACACTCTTACTTATGCGTTCTAAAAGGCACCACTCGACACCCCCCGTCCCTCTCTTCCCACACCGCGCACAATTGCTGTTTTTTTTTATTTTATTTTATTGTCTGCTGCCGAAACTCTTCATCCGTCAAAGACTCCCCCCCCCCCCCATCCCCTCCATATACCAACCAATCAACCAGCATCTACTACTTCCCATTCCTGTGGATTATTGAACAGCAGTCGCAACAAGCGCAGACCTACTCGGCGCTGTCGTCGACTTCTGCGTCGCCCTCATAAATATGCAAAGGAAATGCAAACGAACTAAACGCGCAAAAAATAAAAAATAGACAAAAAAACAGCCAAAGCCAACACAAAAAGAGGAATTTACCGAAAAGCAGACAATGCAAACGGAGCTATGCTAAAATTTCCGTCAACGCTTGTTCAATAACTATGGAAGGAGACGTGCGAATATTTGAACTTCTTAACTGCCACGCCCACAGCCTGCATTTGAGGCCATTTAACATGAAATTCAAAGTAAGCTGAACGCTTTTGCGGCTCTGTCCATTTAAGGCCTCTTTTGACTCAAGAATCTATGGTTTAAGTTCCTTCTTTTCATAAGGTAAAAGAAAATGCATTCTTCGTCTTTTCTGAGTACTGAAAGTCGAGAATAAATTGTCTCTCGCTCATAAACATATATATAAACACATATATATATATATATATATACATAAAAGAAGAAGTTGAGAGAAGTTTTCTTAATTGCCAAATACATATGCTAAAATCGCATCCCTTTAAGTGGTTAAGCCATCAAGCGGTGAACTTAACACATTTATTAAATAACATTGTACCAAAAAGTCAAATTAATAGTAAACTTTGTTACAAAATGAAAACGGCAACGGAAAACAAAAGTTTGTACATTGGCTTCTCTACAGTGCTTCTGACATTTTGTGTTTCATTTCTAGTTTTGCCCAGCTGCCAACTGACGAGTATTTGCTAATGTTTTCATTGTTGTTTTTGTTTGTGTTGCTGCTGCTGTTGCTACTGCTGCTGCTGTTGCTGCTGCTGCTGCTGCTGCTGCTACTGCTGCTGCTGGCATCATAAAATCCAAGTTTAAAGTGTGCCTGGCACAGTCGTAAAACGGTTTGATTAATGTCCAATGCACTGCCATTGCTCATACGCAACATTGTCTCGGTGGCAAAGGCATTGGAATATGCTAAGTGTTAGTTTTGGCACAAGTTTAAGATACCCTGCACACCCCGGACACCAATAGTAGCAGGGGACAAAGACAGAGACAGACATATAAGATAGAGATTAACTGAGATTAACTTTTCTAGAGCATATCCTTATGGTTACAAGAGCGAGAGGTCCAACAGCATTTAGTATAACCTTCAAAGCTTCAAAATATTTAAAATTTTCCATATTTCTTTGATTTAGGAAACGAAATTGTTTTCAATGTATGGAAATATGTAGGTTTTATGAGGAGAGCAAACAGGCATCCTGGGAAGTCCGAGCAACTTCCTCTGTTGCCACACTGTTGCTATTGTTACACTGTTGCTGTTGCTAGAGTTGATGCAACTGTTGCTGCTAAGGCCGTGGCTTGTTGCTCGCCATTAGCATAATCGGCTTATTGGCAGTGCTTCGCGCACACAAAAGCCAATTCTGTTGCCAAATTGCGTCTCAGAAAATGGCAAATTGATGCTGTCTTAGCTGTTGCTGTTGTTGTTGTTGCTGTTGTTGTTGTTGGTGGTATTTTACCTTTTGCTCCGAGCTGGCCTTTGAACTGCGGCTTAGCTGCCTGTCAACAGATACGCCTTGACACTTTTCCCACTCAACTTAAAGACGACTGAGAAGTTCTTCTCATACTTGAAGTGACGAACAAAATCCGAATGAATTGTTGTTGTTGTTGTTGCTGTTGTTGCTGTTGTTGCTGTTGTTGCTGTTGTTGCTGTTGTTGCTGTTGTTGCTGTTGTTGCTGTTGTTGTTGGTGTTGTTGTTGTTGCTGTTGTTGCTGTTGTCTTAGTTAACGAGCTTGTGACGACTCATTGACTTTGTCCGTGCCTTGACTAATGGAAATTGAATTCACAAACCGATTTGGCCCAACGAATGCAAATGAAGTGCAAGCCACTTACCTTGTGGATGGGTGGTTGGGTGGTTGGGTGCATGGATTGCCAAGCATTGTTATGCCAGCATAGGATAACTTTCTATAGGTGCTCTGATAGCTAAGTTGAGTTTTTTTTAAATGTGAATTGCAATGAAAACAAATGCCAACTGCTGATTATTGTCATCTTCTTTCTCCTTTCGTCCTTGCATCCTCTTCAGACAAACTGGGATGCCCCCAAGGCTTAAGTCAAAAGCTCATCCACTTCTGGACGGCGTTTTTGTACCTATTCAAACAATTGTGAGTGAAGGAGAACTATGTAAGTCGGAATGCTCACTTAATTCTCAAGTTGCACAGCAGAGTCCGTAGACAAACAATCGTCGGATGCTGATGGACAAGCGAAAAGAGAGTCAAGCTGGTCAAGTTTGAATAGCGCGATTGTTTTTTTATACCAGTTTTGTTTGTTTTGTTTGTAGCTGGTCGCTTATGGCTCTTAACATATTTTGAAACACATTTAGCTGCAAGCTTGGGAGCAAGACAGCAAATCATTCCCAAATGCACACAAGTAAAGAGCCAAAGAGGCTCTCCAAATAAGTTGATGTAGATGGAGTTACTAATCCTCATAAATCACCATAAGTTATATGTTGGCAAGAATGGCAGGTCGGGCAAAGATGTAGGTCGTGGTTCATTTGGTTCCCATCTGAACAACCGACAATAATGCAATGAAGAGATAAGCATGTCTAAACCAAAAAATCAGATATATTCATTAGGCCCACGGTAAGCAACGAGAAGAATAGTGTAAAGAAACTGGATGAATACGGGTACTCATATGATTGGCGCATTCATTCGAATTCATGGTCGCATTCATGCCTGTTGACGAGTGTTATTGTCTATATTGAGTGCGCTAATCAAGAGAACATTTCCTCACTCATCTGCTTAAAAGTCGAGGCGGAACATGTGCGTTTCTTGTTTTCTGTTATGAGAAGCACTAACATCCCCCTCCAACGACCTACCCCCTGCACCCCCACAAACCACCCCCAAGCACTGCAACATCCAGGAGCCGACTAGGACGCATGCGTTTGCCCGGAAGAGCGAATAGTAAATAAAGGCTGAAACTCGCTCAAATTGCTCCGATTATTTTGCACTGTTTCAGATAAATTGAGAATAGAGAAATTTGTGAATATTTTCAAATATTTTGATTTATGATCTTCTCAAATTTTGATCTGAATCTGCACTACATTCTCAGCTGTTTGCCAACACTCTTCCGCTCTCTCTCTCCTTTTGGCTCTCCTTCTCCTTCTCTCCCGCTCTCTTTTCTTTCATTTGCACTTGCTGTTTCTCTTTGAAGTTTCGGATATGCTTGGCTTGCGCTCTTACAATAACAAAAGCAATCACACAAGCACACACACACACACAGACGGAGAGAAAGGCACACATCAGCCGGCAAAAAACGCGTCGCAATCGAAAAATTGTCGTACAGAAAAGTTTAGTCGGAAATTAGACGCCAACGCGTTCGGTTTGCCTCTCTCTCTTTTGCTCTCTCTTATTTTCTCGCTCACACTCACACACAGTGTGGCCAGAAGGTGTGAAAAAGATTGTTAAGCTCATCGCAGCCCTTCGCATCCGTCTTAGGTATACTGCACTGTAACCACAGTTTTGACACTGAACATAATAAGGTAAGTCTCGTGCCTTTCGCCTTTCGCCTTTCGCCTCTCGTCTTTTGCACTTTGCACTTTGCACTCCATCAACAACTCCGCATAACCCCTGGCCTCCCGAACCCCCACCCGAGGTGCAGCAATCTATTGACTTTAGTTGTTTTCCTTTCACAACTTTTGTGTTTGCTGTGGGTCGTTGTTGGTGGATGCTGGTTTGTTGGGGCACTTGCTTTGGTTTGCTTGTCGTCTGGGAAATACTGATTTTATTTTGTTCAATATTTAATAGTTCCCAATGAGTGTGTGTGTGTGAGTGCGTGTTTCACTGTATATACACAATTCGTATATAAATATATAGAGCGCCCACTCTAATGTTCTAAAAATAAGTTTGCCTTCTTATTTGATTTGCGTGTTGCTTTTGGATTCTGTTGGGGTAGCTGCAACCGTGCGCCATAAATCAAGAGGGAAACTGTTTTAATTGAACCGATCGAACAGGTGCCTGCCACCATGTTGCTGGCCGTTAATCAGAGTGTTCACAATTCCAAGAGGCGTCGCGAGGCGGAAACAGCAGCAGCCACTGATAGAACACCCTGCAATGAGATAACAGATTCAACCACACAGTTGGTGGCCAACATGCCCCTGGATGACACGAATAAAAGTCCAAATAGAAATGAAAAAACACTGACAACAGTCTCAACAACTGCGGGCGACAAGTGCCAGAGTTGCCATCACATGCAACAGTCAGAGTCGCCGCAATCTGCTTGCAACTGTGCCTGCAACTGCATCAACAAACTGGAGGATGCCAGCCAAGTGCGCGCCTCCCTTCTGCTAGTCTATGTCTATTTGGGCGCCCTCACTCTCATGTTGGCAACCCTGTCCATACTATTCTATGCGTACAAGCAGGAGGACAGCGGGCAGGAGTCGACCACGCCAGCTATGCGCGGTCAACTTGCCTTCCGGAACCAGTTCCAGGGGGAACTGATGCGATCGGAACACCTGCTACGCGCCATGGTTACACAGATCATGGAAAGGGATTATCCGTCGGAAGCAAGGTGAGTTTGGGCACAAAAAATCATTAAGTTGTCAGCATTTTCATTTCCCGTTTTCCTTCCATGCGATTTACAGCCCTGGCGAGGTCCAACCGCGCCATTTGGGCTCTACCGTTGTCCGGAACGAGCGCAAGTTGAACGCGAATTTTTTGAATGCTTTGCCAAACGAGAAGCGGATTCGCAGAGACATCGCCTCATCCTCACCCGCCTCCATGCACGGCAAGTGTAGCAGCATATGAACTAGTTCACGAACTTGCCCCGAACTTCGAGATATTTGCTTATTCTCAATTGCAGCAGATCCACTGGTAGAATTCTTCAACCCGAATCATCGCAAAGTACTGGAAGAGCAGGACACGGAGATACGCAAGCGCACGGGATTGAAAGGTGCCGCGCCGGGTGGCGATGAGTGGATCTATTTGAATACCTATTGCCGTGTGCCGGAGCAGATAATCACTGGTTTTTGCAAGGGCACACAGGAATACTGCCCGCCAGCACCGTCGGGGCCAATGGGTGCCGTCGGCCCAAAAGGACCGCCCGGTAATCCCGGCTTGCCGGGCATACCCGGCCCCAAGGGCAATCGTGGCGATGTTGGCTTGCCCGGCGCAGCCGGCGTCGATGGCATCGGCCAGCAGGGTGCAGCGGGTCCCCGCGGTCCCAAAGGTGACCCAGGCGGCGTGGGTCGGTCGGGCCTGGATGGGCGAGATGGTGTGCCCGGTGAGCCGGGACTGGATGGTGTGCCTGGACGTGCGGGTGCCGATGGCAAAAATGGGTTACCCGGACGCGACGGCAAGGATGGCATGCACGGTAAAGATGGCAAGGATGGCATGTCTATAACGGGTCCCAAGGGTGCACAAGGACCGCCGGGCGAAAGAGGCTTGAAGGGTAAGCATTGTGTGGGCATTGAGCACAGCAACCGGTCTATTATCAATCTCAATTGCAGGCATTGCTGGCCCACGCGGACGACCAGGCAAGCCAGGCACCAACGGCACACCGGGTGTGCCCGGTATCAATACGTGGAAAATGCAGTTCCCCAATGGCAGCGCCTCCAATGATCTGCTAATACCACCCTCCATAACAGGTTAGTTGGCCGTGATGGCCATTCAAATCGGATTGAGCTGACTACGTGCTTCTTCCTCCAGATGTGAGCTCGCCCCATGTCCGACGCAGCGTTATCGTCGAGGAGGGTAAAACGCTCAACATGAGCTGCTCGGCAACGGGCAATCCACAGCCGCAGGTGGAATGGCGACGAGATGACGGACGCACCATGAATGTAAATGGCGTCGAACGTGAGTAGCTTGGAGTGAAAGCCAGCACGAGCCAGACTTTAATCTCTTCTAATCTGGGATGCCCTTCCCCTCCCCTACCCACCCACTATATATAGTAAGCTCCATTAGTGGACAGTTTATGAAGTTCACGAACATAACACGTCATCAAATGGCCGCCTATACTTGTCATGCCAACAATGGCATAGCTCCGGTAGCCAACGCCACCTTTCTCATCGAGGTTCATTGTGAGTACAGCGTCTTGGAACTTTTACAGTTTTAGAGTTCCTACCAACTTGAGAGTTCCTGCAGAGGAGCGCCCTATGGTAGCTGACACAGTATTTAATTCCTTGCAGTTGCTCCAATGATATCCGTGTACAGGCAAATGATATACGCGGAGTATCAGAGTAGTGCCACCTTGGAGTGCCAGGTGGAAGCCTTCCCGGAGGCCATACGCTACTGGGAGCGGGCCTACGATGGCAAAATACTCGAGCCAGGCGATAAATATCGCATCGAGTCCTATCCAGATGGGTATGTAAGCAAAATCGAAGACTTCTCAGTTGTTGGCTTAAATTTCGGATTGTTCCCATGCAGCTTTAAGACCTCCATGCGACTGACCATTAGCAATCTGCGCAAGGATGACTTCGGCTACTATCACTGTGTGGCACGTAATGAGCTTAATGCAACCATGGTTAACTTTGAGATAGCACGTGAGTTCGGTCGCAACCCAAAAGTGGTCAGGCTGAGCTAAACTAACTAATTAATGGTATTGCAGCTCAGGATCCGAATAGCGAAACACCCTATGTGGGCAGCAATGTCAAGATCTATGGACAGCGACCCCCTGAAAGCGAATGTCCCGTTTGTGATCAGTGTCCAGATCCCAGGTAATGTTGAGCATCTGCAATAAGTGAATCCATGCTGACTCAGTTATTGTCCTCGCAGCTTATACCAATGCAAGGATTCAATACTCAATAACTTCGAGATACAGCCCACGGGCAATCGCAGCTATCCAGGCCTGCCTAAGCGGGTTAAGAGTAAGTTCTGCCTTTCCCCGTCCTAATCGAATAATCTATCTCAAATTGGGTATCTCCATTGCCAGCCTGTTACTTGTACGCAGTGGGTAAGCCAGTATTCAACAAGGTTGTCAATGAGAAATTTGGCTCTTGGATGCGCGATGCCGCCCCCAAGGATGTGGACCGGGAGAAGACCTTTGTGACCAATGAGAATGATGCGTTTAACCTATTCGAGTTCTCCACACGCATACAATATCGCACGAACAGTGTGCCCAGGCACAAGTACGAAATATCCGAGGGTTTTCAGGTATGCGTGCCATTGACACCTCAACCACATTTGGGAAACCTAGAAGAGATTTCTTTGTTTTATTATCAGGGCAATGCGCACGTGGTTTACAATGGTTCATTCTACTATCATCAGAAGAACTCCGACTTGGTTGTAAAGCTGGATTTGACAACCTCCAAAAAAATTAGTAAGTCCCGAACTATAATTCTAGATATAAATCATTGCTAAGGCAAAGTCGCCTTGCAGGCATACAATTGCCATTTGCTGGAGTTGCTGCTGGGAATCGACTCTACGCCACGGACTACAACTTCATGGACTTCAATGTGGACGAGGTCGGTCTCTGGGTCATATATAGCACACACGACTCCAACAACACACTGGTAGCTAAGGTAAGTATAACTGTATATATTTTGTTATATTGACTTATTGGATATCATCGCATACTTTAGCTTGATGCTGAGACACTGAGAATGCAGTACAACTTCAACATCACACTCGACCATAAGCAGTTTGGAGAAATGTTCATCGTCTGCGGCAATTTGTACGCCATCGATTCCGGCACGGATAGGAATACCCAAATACGTTATGTCGTCGATCTGTACAAGGGCAAGCTGCTCAATGCAAATTTGCCATTCTCGAATCCCTTCAGCCACACAACCACAGTTGGCTACAATCCCCTGACTGTGGTATGCATTAACATTATTAATTATTTCTCATTCTGATTGTTCTCTTCCAATGCAGGAACTTTACTCTTGGGAGCAAGGGCAATGCACTCACATATCCTATACGCTACAACGAGCATCGTTTGGCCGGCGATAGCATTTAAGTCGAATGTTTCACAAATAAATTGAAATTGTTCTCCTTTTTTTTTTATATCCCAAACACTTGCAAATTTCTTAAAGGTGCTCAAAAATTATAATAGTATTATTATATGGCACTATCTAATTATGTATGTAAATCTCAAAATATCGAGCTGCGTTGTGTAATTAAATGTGAAGTGCGAAATGTAAATGTGTCTCAAACAACAGGCAAAAGTTGTCGAATATCACAGTGTAACTAGAGCAAACAAAAATCGCTGTGGACGCAAATGTTGCACAGCCAACAATTGGTAAGATATACATTGCCTCGTCTGAATAAACATAATTATATAGAACAAAATGGAACACTTCACTTGCTGATACCTTAAATACGAGGTGTGTTCAAAAAGTATCGCGAATTTGGAATTTTCGCGGGTTACGTATATTCGAACTTCGATTTTTTTTGTAGCGTTATGTTGGTACTCATGTCTCTCACTTATGCCGACAAGCTCGGCCATTTTGAATGTTCACTTAATTGTTGTTCAAAATTCGCGATACGTTTTGAACACACTTCGTAAATGTAGGGGAACGTATTTTTGTGTCCCACTGTGCTCCAATCTGCTTACTTTTTCTGAAAGAGCCTGCATCTAATATTAGTCAATTTCGGGAGCATGCAACGTGTTGTACACTCTGAGTCAATTTACAACAATTCCTGGCAACGGCTTCTGCCTGTGCCAGTTTGAGCTGACCTTAATTGGCTTAGCGAAGTGGCAGCTTACCGCACACTCCCCTTGCCAACGAATCATCTGCAATTAGCTGAACTAATGTTGACATTATACCCGTCCACTTCATCAATTATGTGTGTCTTGCCTGTAGCAGCTGCTGCTGCTGCTGCTGCTGCAGCAACAAGTTCAGCTGCAGCCCCAAAGTGCCAAAAGACAGTCACAGCCAGCCAGCGGTATCTGAGCGTGTGCACTCACAAAATAATCCAAATAGCAAAATATATTTTTGCCAATTAACTGTTAATAATGTTGGCTTAAAATAATTAGTCTCCCAAGTGAGCTGCCAAAAATACGGCGATTTTCTACATCTTAGGCCGTTTTTTTTTTTAGTGTGGCTGTCAAAGTTGCGCGGTTGCAACTGCGACTCGAAACGTCGACGGGATCAAAGAGCAGCACTGCCAACATGGCCGACCATTGTCAACAGACAAATTCACAAAATGATGGTCAACCTGACTGAGTGACTGAGTGACTGAATGACTGATTGACTGATGGACTGATTGACGGCTTGTCAATGTGTGCGCTTTCTGTTCAGCGTCGAGTGAATTCTGTTGTTTGACAGATGCCACCGGGCATTCAAACTAACTTGCTAGCTGGCTGCCATCTTGCTCAGCGCAACCCACATCCACATCACAACAATCCACACCGCGCAGCAACCACTGTGCAGCATGTCAACCCAGCAGCATTGATTGCTTTGTGCTTGACTTTGCATCCTGCCTGGGCACATTTCAATTCCGTTTTTCAGTTGCCTCAGGAAAGCCTCTCGATTCTCGCTGTGTGTGGGTGTGTGTGTGTGTGTGCGTGTCTGTTGCATGTTTGACAATCTGCATTTTTCGTTGCCTATTGAAGTGGCCAACTCCCGCTCAAAAGGCACCCTGTAGCTACATGCAACGTGATTGCCTTCGTAATTGCGTGTGCAATTCTCAACATGTTTTTGCGGAATTTTCTCCAGCATTCGATGTAATCAGTGTCGACAAACAGCTGACGGATTTGATTAAGAGATCATCGAATTGAACCTTCAAATAGCAAACAATTTCAACGATTCGCTGAATTTGAACACAATCGAATTTTTAGATGATTTTTGCTCGACTCAAGTTCGAGTATTGAGAATGTAGTATTATCCAATAGGGAGCATCTGGCACTGCGACCTAGTTAGATCTGTTGTGCCCTTTTGAGCCTATAGCTCTTCCATCAACCCTGATTCTTGCACAAATTGCCAAATGTCCGGATCCGGATTTCGATGCCTTGCTTGGCTCTCACATCTCTTGCCGCTTGAAAGTTAATCGGCTTTCCAATCTCGATTGCTGCTGCTCTGCCCTAGGATAATCCACCTTCTTCTGAACAAGATATGCTTTAAGGATTCCTCTTCTTCGATTCTGATTATATCTAGTTTAGTTTGGTGAACACTTAGTCTACACCCGTCAAGAGATCGGCATTTTTCTCCATGGATATTACTCAAATTGCTGCTGATTACAGTCTGCAAAGAGGACAACTGGTTTGTCCTATAACTGATTCTTCTGTCCACCATGACTGCTACAGATGTTTTTCTTTGTTAAGCAAAAAAGAATGACAAATGTTTGAAATCGATTTTAAAGTATAGATTCATATATCAGAACATTATCATGGTTTGACCTGGTGTAGGTTGCAGCACTGGGTGGTACATTTAAGCCATCTATTTTGCATTAGCCAGTGCTCGATGCTTTATATCAATTACCGGTCAGTCATCAACCACTGGCTAATTAAGAGCCATCTGTCGCCCATTTGGCTCAATTAAATAAGTGTTTGCAGAGTCGCTCGGTCGTCTCTGTGCGCTGGCTAACCTTGAGTTGATTTATGCACTTTTAAATATAACACGAAAATTTGGCAAAATGCCAGCGGAAGCAGCTGGACTTGCCGCCGAATGTCCAAAAATGTCTCCAAAGCACGCCTCGCTCCGCGCTGTCCACTCCCAAATTCCAATGCCCATTGCCATGCCCATCGTTCAAGTTCGGTTCACATCATTTTTCATATATGTACATATATATGTTTTTTCTAAGCGCTTTCCGGACAGGCACAGCTGCTGTCCGACAGCCATTTGTAAGGATAATGCGCCATTGTCAAATTGCCAAGAGTCTCGATTAGTGTGTGTGTGTGTGTGTGTGTGTGTGTGTGTGTGTGTGTGTGCGTGTGTGCGTGTGTATTGGTACATAGAGTGTTGCGAGTGTGTTTTGGAAGCAGCTGCTTAGCGCTTAAGCGTATTTGGCAGTTGCTTTCACTTGCCTCTCACTTTGGCTGACCATTTTCGTGCTTCAATAGCGCTGGCAGCTGACCAATTCTCTGTCCACGCCCACACCCACACCCACACCTCACCCCCACGCCTCACCTTTCCCGGCTTAGGTCAGGTTATCAACAACAGTTGACCAAAACTTTGACCCAACCAGTTTGACAGAAGTTCGCCATTTCGCTTCATTATTGGGTTGAAGTGCAGCTAAGGGGCAAGTTTGCTTTAATCAAAATGCGAAATGTAATTGGAGATTGTTAATATGAGCAACGTAATCTGTTAGTCTGTCTGTGTGTGTGTGTGTGTAAGTGTTCACTGGACCATGAAAACCAATACAATTTCACGGACTCGCTCCGCATTTCCCAGCCGCCCAATGCACCATTAAAGCCATGCAAACAAATACAGCAAAAACAGAGCCGACGGAAAATCAAGCGGCAACAACTGCAAGTGGCAATAATCGTGGCAGAATATGCCAAACCATCGATGCGTTAAATTATTTGTTGTCATAATGCGACAAGTGGCCGGCAATGGCCACGCCCTAGGGTGGGCGGATTGAAACAATGAATGCAGGATGACAAATACACCCAAGCTCAAGCTCAGGATAAAGGATAAATGCAAGTGATGAGTGCAGAAACAATTAATTGACGAGGCATCAGTGCGCCCATCGAAGGAGGTCTCTGGCTATACATATATCCAAGTTACAGTTATGTTTAAAGTAACCCAATGGATATAATAAAGTAGTACAAATCTGATTTCATATAAGGAGAAGCAGCACCCATCGACGTTGCACTAACTTGGCTAATTGTGCTGATAGCTTATAGTGGGACTTCACCAAGTTAATCATACTCCTGATATACAGTGGCGGACAGCTTATTTGGCGGAGTGTCAAAGAGAGAAAGTAATTGCCTGCCATAAGCTAATCATACATTATTTTTCAGAAATTCCAAAGGCCGATGGTAGGTAAATATACAGCAAGTCCATCTAGCCATATTCGTCTGTCTGACTGTATGAGTTCTCGGATCTCAGGGACTATAACGCTAAGAATTAGAAATCATATTTATTACATTTTATCTATCGCCATTTGCACATTTCGCGAAAATCGACAGAGATAGATAACGATACGTGTTCATACCTGGATATGATATTTGAACATCTGTACGAATTCATGTATCGGTTGGACGGTTAGCATACTGACCAAGCATTTTCAGCATTGTTTAAGGTATTGGTGTGATTAGCTAAGCCAGTTGGCTTACTTGTGAACTTGAGAGCGCAAAATGCATGGATGGATTTGGGATAGGGATAAGTCCGAGCAGGATTCCCATTGGTTTTCACTGCTCATGTCGCTTAACTTTCGACTTTCCAATCTCGATTGCTGCTGCTCTGCACTCAGTTTGCATTCTCTTGTGTGTGATCCCAGTTACCATTTGCATTTTGCGATTGGGTGTTTTTTTTGTTGTTGTTGTTGTTGTGCGCTGACTGCACTCTAAGCATCCTCTTGCTTTGGGGTGTATCTCGAGTGCTGGGCGCCATAGTCGTCATCTGCACGGTGCCGCATTGTGTTGCACACAATGGTGCAGGTTGCTGCTGATGCTGAAGCTCTTTGCTGTTGGCTGTCGTTTGCTTCGTGCCACAGACAAAAGCGGCAAGCGCACAATACCCAGCAGCAGCAGCAGCAGCAGCAGCAGCAGCAGCAGCAGCGATTGCCACATCTGAAATTAAACACTCACACACCAAGAAAGCAAGTGGTGCTCCGCCTCATAACGCCTACATCCAAATTCAGCACTCGGCCAAGTGCAACGCCTACAATGGGAGATGCTTGTTTTATGTGGCAGTCAGCAGCTGCTGCCTTTCATTGTACTTTTAAATGCGTTAATTGAGTGCTGCCAATTTTTTCATCTTATACATCTTTTTTTATCTTGCTATTTTTTGTTCTTATGTTTTTTTGTTGTCGGTTTTCTTATTGCTGTTGTTGTGGTTTTTTATGGCCGCGCCAATTGAAATGTTAGCCAAAATTTGTTGAGCAAGTCGTCACTTCTGCATGCCCTGTAGCCATCACATGTGGGTGTGTGACGAACTGCTTACAAGAAGTTTGTGAATCTTAATCTTAATTATTACAATGTGTACGGAGTCTGATATAATACCTCAATATCTTACTTCCTTGCAGACTAATCTCAACTTCTTAGTTGCATAATGGCAAATTGGAAAGTAAACACAGAAATGCATTATATGAATTAAAATATCTCTTTTGATGCACGTATACAGATTGACGTAGTTCACAACTATATCATTTGACTATAGTATTGTGGTATACAAATTTGTAATTCTAGCTAATTTGTATCTTCCAGTGGAACTTTCCTAGAACAACTTCTTCAAATAAACCCAACTAAATATCGTAGCAGTGAAAACTAAATTATGTTCCTTCCTCAAACAAGTCCGCTCCCTTTACTTTATTCACAATAGAACAATAAATAGATAACTAATACTTTTTAGGTGTTTATGAGTCGAACACTCTTGCTCACAGCATTTGATGTAGAGGATGAGTTCTAGTCGAGCAGATTAAATTTTCTTGCTTGGCTTTTTGGTGACATTTTCAATCGCTTCGCACTGACACTTTGCGTTTTATGACCACCATTAAAATGCCAAATGACCAGCTCGCACACACACACACACACACAGAGAACATTTCCCTGTTGCTGGGCTCCCCTGCTGCTCCAAGTGGCATCCTCCCCTGCACCGCGCTGTTGCTCGCTTTAGTGCACTTCAGCGGACGACTCTCCCTCGATGCGTGTTATGGCCATTGAGGCGCTTATGCGCTCATTAATTTCGCTTGAGTGAAGTTCAATGGAACTGTCTGACACCATCCCTTTTACGACTCTGTGCTCCACACTCCACACTGCTGCCACTGCCCACTGCCTACTGCCCACTGTTGCTCCGTCCACCTTTGCAGATAAAAGGCTTACAAATTTCAACAGGCAAATGAGAAATGATTTTGCCGGCCCCAGCAAATGTGGCCCAAACAACTGACCCGCCCAGTTGCAACAGGAGCAACGTTCGCGTGTTACTCCTCCGATAAGCATGACTGTAGGAGAGGCGCAAGGGGTAAAGGGAATAGCAGTTGCCAAATAAATGACCAGCAATTAAACAACTGCAATACTTAGCAACAGCTTAGCAACTGGAACGCATATAGAACTGTTCGAAGCGTAGAAAACAGCACAAATCATTTACAACACAGACAGCCCCCACAACACCCCCTTGCCCCCAACTTCCTGCCTTATCTTAGACATTAGCCCATTCCATTTCCTTAGCAGCCAGTAAATCATTGGCAAGTTTGGCTAGTCGAAATCAGAGCCATATTTTCAAAGGTGTTGCTCCGCAAACAATGATATCGCCGAGTTGCCGAATGTGGCAAGCTTAAGACTTGGATTTCTCACAGATGCAACTATCCATATTATACATATGCACCTAGTTCGTGTGTAAGATTAAGCTCAATACACTCTCAATAATATGTGACACTACTTTCAACACTATCCAAACTAAGCGGATAACTTTGTTCTGCGTCCAAGTAGACTCAAGGTACGAATCAGACAAAAGGCTTGCCCTAATGCTGAATTTCGCTTCAAGGGAGGCAAAAGGGGGACAGAGAGGCCCCTAACCAGAACCGTATTCCGACATAGAAAACCACACAAGACGGCTTCAAGTAAGGAAAGGCCATAATCAAAAAACGATTTAAGCAAGTACTGGGAATGGACTAAAAACGTCACCTGTCCAAAGTGGGTAAGCTCGAACTGTACCGATTTTTTGGTATTTAGAAAGAACAAAGCACATCAAAGCAGTTTGTGTCACCTTGGCCAAAAAAAAAAGGTCTAGTTTCCCAAGGAAACATGTTTTAAGCTCGAAGGACATAAAAACCCTTAATCTGACAATAGTTCAAACATTCCGGCAGGAGTCAGGGTTGACAGAAAAGATGCAGGCTTAGAAGGGGAAGCACCTTTAACAATAACATATAGTTGCCACATTAGCTTTCAGGTTCAGATAAGATGTGACTCCGATTTGGCTTAAAGTAGAACGCTGAATGAAGTGTAAACAATTTTTCCAAGATTCTCTCAAAATATGTAACTGAATACAAGTACAACTGAATAAATGGAATTTAATATTATCTGCTAGGCCAGTAAGTGGCAAGTATCAACCCAGCGTGAACTTACAGTTAAGTGAGTGTTGTTGCTGTTGCAGCAACATTGACAAGGCTGCGCCAACAGCAATTGCAGCTGGTACGAGACCAATTGCAAATTGGCTTAAAGTTAGAGAGTGTGTTGCCAGATTGCTTGGTAAGCCAGTAGAAAAAATGCTCACAGGCACACGTCTTGACATATCCTCAGCTCTCCCCTCTTCCCCTCTCCCCTTTCCCCTCTTCCCTTTGCTACTTTGCAACACACACAACTAATGATTGGGCATAAGAGCCGCGAACATTTCAATTGCAATGCAAAATAGTTGACTGGGTGTAGTTGCTGTTTGTGTGTGTGTGTGTGTGTGTGTGTTGGTGTGTGTGTGTGTGTGCCTGTGTGTGTGCCTGTGTTTTCTATGTCGAAAGTATTTCGTAGCGTTGACGTTAAATATAACAACCACGTCAACTTCCTCTAATGCTGCTGCTGCTGCTACTGCTGTCTGCCACATTTACTGGCCGACCCTTTGCATAAATAACGGCAAAACGCATACACACACACACACGCACACACACAGTTACATGTGAGGGGCTTATAAAATATTCATATGCACACGGCAGCCTTTGAAGCTATCAACACACAAGCCAAGGCAGTGGCAAAGGCAAACGCCCAAGCAAAATGGAAAAAGTTTTCGTGCACAATTCTATAAATTCAAAGTTTACCTACAAACATGCTACATGCCACGCGGCCAGTGCGGAATGTAACAAAATTTATGCAAATTTCGAAATGTTCAACTGTTGCACACTGCACACTACACACTGCACACCAATACCAACACCAATACCAATACCAAACACACATACACAGAAATGGCGTTGCCTACTTTGAGGCGCACATTTATATTGGGTGGAGTGTCACCTAGTGGTGTGCCTGATCTCAAGTCCAATGTTTTAAGTGGTCGCCACAGTCCCCTTACCATTCCCCAGGCACACCGCATCCACACAAATGTGGATGGGTGGCAGTGGGGCAAGGGGGCAAGGGGGCAGCAACCCTTTTATGTCAGCCTCCTTTGACCTTCGTCGTGCTCATGCATAAAATGTGCCCATTGTTGTTGTTGTTGCCTGTGGGCGTTTTCTCAGCTTGTGTTGTGCCACAAGATTATAACCAATATGATTAATGCATGCCACATATTATGTAGTATTTGCAGTTGCTTTGAATTTTAACTAGATTCATTTCAGGGAGCACTTATCCATTTTCATTAACTTTTAATTTAATTACATAAAATAAACTCCAGATTTGGATTTGGTATTTTTAGATTCCATCTGATTAATCATCATCATTAGGATAGCTAGTTTTTAATTATGAAGTTTACTTCTTTGTGAGTTGCTGTTGCTGTAACTGTTCTATTGTTGCATCAAACCTCTCCCTTCCTCTGTCCATCTCCCCTGAATATATGCGCATATATATTATGCATCATTCACATCAGTGATCAAAAGCCGAATGTTGAATACTTTATATACATTTCCTGCTCAATTTGTCAGTCATTAATTCACTTTTTGCTCTCATATGCGCTGAATACGTACATTCCCTGATTCGACTCAGATGCATCTGTAATTCAAATTCCGTCCGGCTACATGCCACAGAGACTTAAACGTTTAACTAGCCAAGCTGCAAACAGACAAAAGTATTGAGTGGGGACTCGTATTATTTAAGTCAATCCACTCAAACCACTCAATCGAACTCGAGGGCTGCCTGCCACACCCACTTCCACTTTTCACTCATACATATTCATTGCCATTGCCGGAGAAACCTAGCCAAGTTGTAAGCACTGAGCCACTTCATGTGTATTGCCGCAGAGCACTTAAGGCCAACTCGTAACAAATTTCCAAATTCCGTTTCAGCCGAATACTGAGGATGCTTTTGCTGTGCTTCAGGAAGTTATGGTACATATACGTTATATATACTATATATACATATATCCATATGTCTATACACAAATGTAATTTTTATTTTTATTTTCATTTATATTTTTTATTTCGATTGTCTTTCAATTGCTTTTCATTTGGGGAATAAATGTCGAATGAGCTAAATTATCTGAGAAAATATTTGCTATCCCACCCAATGGGAAACTTGTCGACTCGAAAACTCTATGTGAAGTGGAATAGAAGCCGTTCGAAAACTGCTACAAAAACTATTTCACTTTCATATTTTAGCTTTGTTTTTAATGTGAGTCGAAAGCCAAAAATCATCCTTAGTAATCAGACTCTTAATATTAATGCTTCGTTTGCTCTGGATACGTGTGGCAAGGTGAAACCACTACACTAATAATAACAGTAGCCACCTCAAAAAGCAAAACAATTACTTGAAGGGGGGGCTGGCGGATGGAGGGAACGAGGTATACCATGACAATAACTGGGGGCGTGGCGTGATGGGTGCTTGTCGGTACATGCAACATGGAAATGGAAATGGATTGCAGCAACAAGCTGCATGTGTGTAAATCCATTTATGCTTCAGCGCGCTTATAGCCAATTTTAAAAGCCCCAAGATTCCACGGGTGGTGCGGTGGTACGGTGGTGCGATACTGCTGTGGTGCAACCATACAGGACAGTCACCTTGATTTGTGTGTGCGGCATGTGCAGGCAGCCAGGCGTAGCTACATTTCAATACACTGCAACATGTTCAAGCCTGAAGGCTTCTTAACACTAACATTCGAAAAAATCCAACTGCTGTTGTTGCAAGAGGCATGGGCAACATAATTGCGCAACTTGCGCATGTTTTACAAGTACTCCCAGTACTCACAGCACACACTCAAACAAAAACAAACACACAAAAAATGCTCTGGTCCAGAGAGCTCGACGAAGAGATACCCTGTACGCAGCGATTAAATATATTGTTCCATCAATAATATTTTTAGGTCAAATTGGGAATTTTAATGATATCGAAAATCAATCGATATCGATAATTGAGAAGCGGAGAGAAACTGCATATGGTATACGAGAATTAATATTCCAAATATACGGACGGACTTGCTGGCGAAAACGGCCAAGTCGAATGTCGATTCTGATCAAGAATACATATACTTAATGGGTTCGGAGAAGCTTCCTTCTTTTCCTTTTCTTTTCTTTTGCAAAACTTCATTAAAAATGGAAAAACGTTAACAACATTTAATAAAAAAAAAGGGTAGAAAAGTACTACTAGTTTGTATGGAAACAGACAGACAGGCAGACAGACACGACTATATCAACTCGGCTGGTGTTGCCGATCAGGAACAGATATATTTTCTGGGTGCGGAGACGTTTTCCCCAAAAGCGTTACTTCATGACAACATTTTAAAATCAAAGAAGAGCAGAAACAAGATTCCATTCCTTGCCACGCGTGCCGGCACGTCCAAAAGGATTCCCTCCTAGCCAGCGAGCTGGACGTTCCCCAGCTATGCAAATTGTGGCTTATTGTCATTTGTCATGTATTTAATTTTCGACTCTTATTTATTTATGTATTCACCCCATCCGCAGACCTTGTACGTTTGTGCAGTTTCAATTGCAGAAATGATTATTCAGTTTCTATATAGATAACGGTATACTTACTGATTCAAGTTCCGCTCGTTGGAGCCACTCTGGCTTTGCACATTCTCCGTATGGCGGCGCTCCTTGTGCACGATGCCCATCAGTTTCATCCATGGATTGTTCTGGGAGCCATGGCCTCCCATGCCGCCACTCTGCCACATGGTCATCTTGGCGGCTTTGGCGTTGCACTGTCAGCTTATCCAAAACGCGCGATTTGATTAGAAACCTGACGTAGAACGCGACGATAATTGCATAGGCTTCCGATTTTGCTTTACTTTTTATATAGTATTTGACAACTGTAGTGTTGAGGAGAGAGAGACAGAGAGAGACGGTGAAAGAGAAACAGCACACAAGAGCTTAGACACTTTTTTGTTGTTATCGTGGTTGTTGCTGCTGCTGCTGCTGCTGCCGCTGCTGCTGCTGCTGCTGCTGCTGCTGCTGCTGCCGTTGCTAGCAGCAGCATTCAAAATTCTGCTGCATACTCTGACGATGCTGAATAATTATATTGGCCAGTTGCAATTTACAATATTGGATGGAATTCAACTTAGAGTTTATTGTGGTTAAGTTGTTGTTGGAGTTGTTGTGCGTCTGTTGCTGTGCTTGTTGTTGTTGTTGTTGTTGTTGCTGCTGTTGTTGCTGTTGCTGTTGCTGTGGGCGGCTGGCGTTGCGTTCTGTGTTGCTTTGTGTTTGTGGCTTGTTGCTTGTTGCTTGTTGCTACTTCATCAATCTGCTTCAGTTATGTTTTCGAGTTATTTCATAAATATTTCGCCCAACTTTTGCGGCATTTGTTTTTGGTCATTTGTTTTTGGCGCGATTTCTGCTTGATTTTTGTTTTCTAATTTGTTTTTTCTTTAAAGCTTCGGTTTTGGATGCGTTCTTTATTGTGTGTTACAACTTTATGAATTGGTTTAAATTTAATATTCTTTTTTTTGTTTAGCTAAAGCCCTATTTAGTTAGCTCTTGACGCATAATGTCTAAAATTAAGAATCACAATGGCGTAAATTGGTTTAATTTAATTTAAATTATTTTCTTACAATTTGATGCATCAATTTCTAATTATTCATTTATATGTTTCTTTTTTAATGCTAATTATTGTTAAGTGTTTATTCTGTGTCGATTTTATTATTCAGCTAATAAAACTTAGTTTGCATTCAAGCTAATAAATACGAGTTGCTCATTATGTATTATTTGTAATCTATTAGTTATTATTGCCTTGCATTATTTATTTATTATTTTCATTTTGTATATTTGCATTTGTATTTAGATTATTTGTTATTAGTTATCATATGTCTCTAGCTAAATTGCGGCTGGCCTCGATTTGCTTATTGGGCTGTTATCCTTTATTATCATTTCTGAGTATTTATACAAAAAAATAAATCGAATTTCATTCAGGTTTCACAATTATTCGAATTATTCCACTTCTGTTTGTTTTCTCTTCTTGTATTTGATTTAATTTTTGGCGATATGAGTGTGATATCCGGCATAAATAACAGCTGGAAAAGAAGAATCAGAATTTCATTTAAAGTTTATCATGCAATATGAAATCTCAATATAAACATATCAACGAGGTGTATTCACAAATACTTAATAATACTTATATAATACTCAAATGGGGAATAATATTGAGATGTCCATTTGAAAAATTGGCCAAATCGCTTTCGGTTCCGATTCTAGTTATTTTTTATAATTTTTTTAATTATTTCTGTATTGCATTTCGTAGCTTGAAAAATTGTTTTTTATAGCCACGAAAACTCTCATGCCCATATCACAAATTATTACCATTAATTAAGACCTATACTATCAAATTCTTTAGAATTTTGAATAGAATTTAAATAACTTTAGACTATTTTTTTAATATGTGTCAAGTCCTGCATCTCTCCGTTGTAGTGGTTAGTTTCTGTGCAACTATTGTATTTCAAAGAGAGGAATTTTGAGTGCAATGCATAAATTGGACTCGTCCTTTATTGGCATGCTGAAATCAAACAGTTGCCAACCGAAACTGACGGCTCCATCAGCATCAGATAGGATGGATATGTAGTGGCAGGAGCTGACAGAGAAGGGGACAGAGGCAGACGCTTGCTTGGGACTGCGTTGCCCATGGTTGCAATGGCCAAAGGCAAAAACTGACAAAAGCTGCGACCACAGAATGGTGGAATCGGGTGGGCAGTGTGGGGGGAGAGGGAGTATGTGTGTGTGTGTGCACATGGCAATAAACGTCATAATATGCACATTATGAGTGCTCCTAACGCACAAACGCGCTCGACATGCGCAGGCCGAGAGTTGAGGATGGGGTTGTGGGCTCCCCTCCGGGCAGCTAGTTGCCTACAGTCTTTGAAAGAATAATTAAAAATCTGGCCAAGAGGCAACTCCCACATACACACTCACGCACACACATGCATACGCATATTAAAGTAAAATTGACTGTAATTAATATTCATTGCACTTGTCCTTGTGTGGTTGTATCTCTATTTCTCTCTCTCTCTCTCTCTCTCCCTCTCTCTCTCTCTGCCTTTTTTCCTTATGCGCTTCTAGCTGCATTTTGCCTTTGGCAAGTTGCACGCCCAACTAGCAGGCAATTTTCCACGCCTGCAGCAATCTCATCAGCAGCCTCGAAAGCATCTGAACAACGATGTGAGCAGCAATTTGTCACGAAGCTGGCAACAAAAAAAATCACACAGAAATAAGAATACTCTGGCCGGAACAGCTCGACTAGCTGATACCCTGAACTCATGTCTTCATCTATCATAAGTCGATCGCATCCAAAAAAATTTTACTATTGGACCAATGTTGTGCCAAAGCAATATCTTTTTAGCTTGCATTCCCATCGGCAATAGATTCTTATCTCTAGATGTGATGAGTACTACGACTGTACCGCAACATCATCATTATCGATGACGATCGATATCAATTTTGCGATCATCAATTTGAGTTAATCGTTGTGAATGAAGTAAAGAATAACAGACGTGCTTAAGAAAGAAAGATAGTTTAGTTTGATGGGAGTTATGAAGAAATCAATTAAGCTTGATCTACACTTGGCCTAAGGGATCTTAAGTTCCTTTAGATCTCTCACTTGAGCTGTCCGCCACTGTATACTTTATGGGGTATATACATGTTATTTAAACCAAATCCTATGAGAAATCCTAAATCAAAAATAAAGAATTTAGATAATAAATCTGTGTGGCACTCAATTCAGTACATGGCGAGAATATCCTTTACTAAAGTGTAGTCAAAAAAAAGAAGAAGGAAATATGACATAGAAATTAAACTGAATTGGGCCCTGGGAGAAGCGTGTGGCAACTGCAACATTTCCGCTACAGCGACTGCGAAATTGAGAAAATGTTCCAATGGAAATGGGAGTGAGTAACGTATGTGCTTATCAGAATACATTATTCACACACACACACACACACACACGCAGAGCCTGTGAATGGTCTCACTTTCACGCTCTTGTGAACATTTAATCCTGCAATTTTGCTTCGCAGAATGCAATGTTTCAACAGCTGCTTTGAGAAATGATGTCAAATTTACAGCTTCGATCACAGCTTGAAAAAAAAAACGTTTTACGGTTAGGGCATGAGATTCCAACAAGGTATCAAACCGAAACCGGAACTGCAACTCTACCGATTGAAATTGAGAACCGGAATCAGTTACTCGAATGAGATCCCATAATGAACCAAAACGAAGCCGAATTACTGAAAAAAATGAGTAAACAAATTGAAAATTTGTCTGATTAAAGAGATGAAATGGCAAGCAGCAAGCACAGTTTTTCCAGCTGCTGTAGTAGCTTTCAACACATTGAGTTTAGTTGGTTTAAGGACAGCAGCGTCAGCTGCCGTAAAGGCAGTGGCTAAGGCAAAGATTCGCTTGGCTCAGTTCAGCTGAGTTGCGCTGAGCTGAAGCTGAGTTTGCTGGCAGAACGCAAGCAGCGCATCGGATTCATATTCACCGAATTTTTTGTCATATTGCAAAATGCGCTGAAGCGTGCCGCATTCAGTGAGAATGTGCCACCGCATCAACATCAAATCGCCCCCAGCATGGCAGATGTGCAGATGTCTCCTCCTCCAACTTGTCCTCCTACTCGTGATTGTGACTGCTGTCGAGGCTTGTCCTTTGTCCTTTTGTCGCTCGTCGCTTGTCGCCAGTCGGCAGCGCTTCAGCTCAACGATCTGTCAACGTCAACGCTGCGTATGATAAATTTTTATTGTGCAGCCACTACTCAGCCAGCTTACGCTTGAGCAGCTCGCATCTTTGTGGCAGCCAGCACACAAAAGGGAAATAATATGAATTGAAATAAACGGCAGCTGGAAACCCTCTTAAGTGCGTGCCCAAATGAACGCAGCTAATTACACTTGCGGCTTTATCATTTATTGGCATGCCAACCACTCTTACTTACACGACTGAGGCCGAATGGTATAAGTGCAGCCATACATTCATATTTTACAGTAAGTCAGCTGGCGCAGCTTTGCTTGTATCATATACGAGCCTTATACATACTGGTGGTTAATATATATATGTAGCTACCATCGGTCTTTGGAATTTTTGAAAAATAATGAATAATTAGCGTATGGCAGGCAAATACATTCTTCACTTGACACTTTTCCAATTAAGCTGTGAGACACTGTATGTGTACCACACAGTCGCAGCTTCAGCTGCAACATCGAGTGCTCGCAATAAATAACATTTTTAATGCATTTATGTTTATTAATTTTTGTTCTTTGCAACTGTCATCTTTTGAACATGCTACAACTTTTTGCACTTTTTGCTCTTGTCACAAATATTATTGTAACAGCAACAAAATGTCCGATAAAATTATGTCTCGAAATAACTCAGCAATTTGGTTGGTATTGGTTCAAGTGGGATGAGCATTCATACAATTCAATTATGATCAATTTTGCACTCTCTAAAGTCTACAGAATGCAAAATTGTAAAATTAGTCAAAAATGTTGTCTTTGCGGATTTTTGCTATCGCATTTCGTATCGATGCTATGAAAATTATGTAAATTTCACAAACAGTTTACATTTTGAGCATAAATAATTAAAAATGTTAACAACAACATAATTAAACGATAGGCAAAGCAATAAACTGGATTTATTAGCCAATCCATAAACAGAAATCAAAATCAGCCGATCTGCTCCAACGGTACATAGATGCGAGAAATTCTCTGTCTCTGCAAACTTTTGGCATTCCTTATAACCATTTTCTTAGGCCACATTTTCAGACAATGTTCATATTTTTCCTCTGTATTTTCACACTATCAAAATGGACAGTTACTTGAAAGTAAATAAAGTGGTCGCAGATATGACCCTGACAGCTGATTAACAAAAAGTTGTGCCTGCTGTTGCAATATGTAGTCGCTGTGCTCGCTGCCGCAAAAGGCTGCACGTTAAGCTGTTAAGCCGAGGTTGCCTCTGCATTCTGTAATTAGCCGGAAAAATTGTGAATGTGAAATGCGAGCTGACATCACGGGGCTGCGACACTGTTCAGACTGCTATGACCTGCTATTTAAATTGCCTGGTAATTAACCGTCGCTGTCACATTGCAACTGCCACCTGCAACCCACTCCACCCCATCTTACCTCAGTCGGCCACATAACCCTCCTCAGCCACAGCCTGCTCCAAAAAAGTTTATGCTATCTAAAACGGCTGCCACAGGAGAACCCGAGGAGCGTAAGTCGGATGTCGTGCCAGATACTGGCAAACAAAAAATAAGTTCAAATTAGGCGTAAATTAGGAAACCACTGAGCTGGTAATACCATTAGAGCCAGAATCAGAACGTAGATAAACTTTTTTCTTTGGGCGCATAATGAAAAATGGAAGTAAATCGCGTGCATAGCATTCTGAGTTGCCAATTGAAAAGCACAAAGAAAAACAAAAATTCAGCCAAAATTCGCAAAGTTTGTTAGTTGAAAAAGAATGAAAGAGTATTGCCAAAATTGAGGTGTGCAAAATTGAGCTAATATCTCTCAAACAAGTTTGATATGGCTTAAATGCTTAAGCAACTTTCACTGAGTAGAATCAAATTGAGGATTACGATTATGCCATGTGTGCTGGCGAAATGCATCATCAATATATTCCAATGGAGCTCGAACATAGTTTAAGGGTTAACTTAATGTGGGTCTGATGTGTCCTTTTGGGCATTTTGTGATCTCTTAAATTAAATTGTTTTCTACTACCATTTTCCATTTTACGATTTACTGTTGGTGCCCAAAAATAATTGAGGTTCACACTTTCGTTCGTTACTCATTTTTAGGGCCGGGTCATACTAATTAACATAAGAAAACCCATTTGTAGGCGTGGCAAGGCGTCTGACACTTTTGGCTTTGGAGTCATTGGGGACAAAAGTGAGAATAATCAGAGTTGTTAAACTTCTTACTTGCAGCAGCAGTGGCGGCAGCTCAACTCTAATCCGGTCCAGAGACACCTTCGCCATGGCGACCACAGCACACTGCTGCCACTCCACCTTGCAACCCTGCTTTGGGGAAAAGCCAGGGAAAATCTGAAGTGCAATAAGCTGTGGTCCCCAATGGAATATTTAATTAAGGGGCACTGTGGTTGTCGCTGTTGCAGCAGTGCAAGCTGATGCTGTTGCTGATGCTGATGCTGATGCTGAGTCTGAAGCTCAGGCAGCGGATGCTTTGTGGTGCCCAGGAGAGCGTGGGCAAGCAAATAACTTGGCAACAACGCAAACACAAGCAACAACAGGTAGCCATAGTTGCCGTAAGTTGGATCAATAAATGCCAAATGGTAGATTAGCTGGTGGCTGGTGGCTGGTGGCACATTGCACAGCTAGTTGCAACTGGAAGGCAATAGGCAATTGGCATTTGGCAGCTGACGGAAACGGAAGTCAAAGCACAGCAGAGCACACTCGACGATGGTAGGAGGGCAAAGGAGTGGGCATGGCATCGAAACCGTGATTAAATACCGTTAATAAATAATTCAATTTAATTACAGCCACCTAAAAAGAAGCTCTCAAAGAAGGAGAAGGCCCGTCTCGAGGCCGAACAGGCCGAACTGCTCCGCATCGAAATGGAAAAGGAAAAGTTTGTGAAATTAGAAAAAAATCAATTTGAAAATAATTAGAGAGAATGGCAATCTTAGGCACGCCGAAAATTAGATGCGCTTACAGAGCAGACGCCACCTGTTCACTTCTAAATACCCTAGTCAGTTTAGGTCTGAAAATCTTGGTATACAAGTATACGTAACCCGCGAAAATTCAAAATTCGTGATACTTTTTGAACACACCTCGTTCAAACATCTGTTGACCGATCGGTCTTATGGCGGCTCTCAGTTATATATGATGTGTTCTGCCTGCAGCAGTAAAACGGACTTTTTCCATGTTTCATCGAGACAGATTCGCTTTAACTAAGCAAATGAATAACGATGCTGATGCTGCAAGATTACATGTCACAAATGGAGTCTCTTTCCATCCGTTGCAAGATTCACGACAAAATCATAATACCCTCTGCAAGGTCTTAAATATTCGTTAGATCGGTTTTGGTATCACGTAGAAAAAGTAGGTCATGTTTTAGCCCAGCTGTGTATATGACAAAGTGGTTCATTTTTGGTTACCTTAAGTCTCAAATAAACCTAACCATCCACTCACACCTCACCTCTATATGCAGACTAAAAAAGCTGGAGGAGGCGCGTCAGCGCAAGAAATTGGAAATGGAGCAGGCCAAGCATCGCCAACAGCAGGAGGTGGCTGAGAATCGACTGCGTCGCGCTCAGCTCAAGGATAGCATGAAGTTCTTCGATGCGGTGCATACCACCATCGAGAGCATTAAGGCGGGCGAGCGGCAGGAGTGCGACTGGGAGAAGTTCATGCGCTGCAATGGACAGCCAAATGCGGCCAGTCCCAGTGATCTGCGCAAGTACATCCATCAGTGGCACGCGGACATTGCCCAGCGACAGCTCGAGGCACGCAACTGGCTGCTGCGCACCGATGAGCGCACCCTGCTCACCCAGGATGCCAATGTGCCGGATCTGACGCGCTCCTCCCTCAGGCAGCAGCAGGGCAACCTCGGCGATGTCTATGCGCAGCGGATCAAGGAGGTGCTCGGCGTAAGTACTGCAAACTAAGCTCCATCACAATTGCTTGGAATCGAGGACACTAAATAAATTGACAGATTCTTAACGAACTGGATGAATCCCTATCGTACACCCGGTCGCGCTCTATTCACGTGGCCGCCGACCTAGTCAAGCTCAAGACGGAGATGCGAGTCTTCCTCAAGCAGCATCTGGATGAGTTCACCCACAAGACAATGTCGCACATCGAGCGCGACATGGAGTGAGTCATTTGCACTTGGTTAGCTCAGCAGGCATTTATTATTCATTTTGATTGCAGAGTCGATAGGCCAGGCGTCTCCAAGCACATCTACAGCTCGCCTGTATTTCAGAGTTTCATTTGGACGTTCTCCAAGGATGCTCAAATGTAATCACTATTGATTCAGCCGACCATTTCTCTCTGTTGGCTTTCATCTGTTCAGCTTACTCTATATAATTTGTTCGGATCTCTCCCTCTCTACATTTAGAGCTGTGAATCCAAAGGCGCGCATCGGTGAGCAATCGGCTCACAATGAGATCGATTTCCCCACCATCGAGATGAACATCTCGCTGCCACCCACTGTGCTGCTACAGAGCTCGGCACTGCGGGGTCTCTGGCTGAACTACGATCACTTCAGCGACTACTGCAGCAGCTTCCAGCTGAGACATGCACGTTCCGAAAATGCCAGTAAGTGTCAATAATAATATAATATGATATGACAAGTGTCGAAGTTAAAAACGCTAATGATGATGATCATGATCATAAATTAGAATAATGATTCGCAACTATAAATGGGAAACGATTTTAATCAATTTTTTATTGAATGATAAACCAACACTAAACAATAAAGCAATGATCAAATATTATTATTATCTGAATATTATTTAATAATAAATATTCTGTTCAGGTCAAGTTTATGTTCGTTTATCTGTCATATTTTCCACTCTTCACTCTCGCTCAGCGATTCTGCGACAAACGAAACGCGAGTGGCGCAAACGCAAGGAGATTCTGCAGTCGATGCTGGACGAGTGCGCCCGCGACATTCCACTATCGGAGCTGGAGCAGCTGACGCAGGAGCAGCACTCGGCCAGCTCGCAGCCGCCACGTGAGCGTAGCTACGATGTCGACAAGCTCTATGCCCAGTACGAAGATGAGTTGAATAAGGCGCATCGCCGAGCCGTCGGACCAGAGGCCTACGGCATGCTTGAAACAGATGTGAATCTGCGGAAGTATCGCATCATTGGCGGCGTCTATTGCATCGACTTCCTGGAAACGCCGCAGCAGGACAAGCAGCTCAATGCCCGCTCCTTTATACGCACCAGTGGGTCTCAGCCAGTCCAAGTCCAAGTCTCTGTCTGATCTATTATTATGCTTGATTGCAGTTTCTGCGGCTAACAGTCTGGTGCACAAGGATTATTATCAGACCTACAAGCCACCGCCGCCAGTGTTGCCGGGCGTGCGGCGACTGCCCGAAGAGATTGAGGCCGAGATGCGCATGATTGAGGCGGCACTGGACAAACTCGCTCTGGTCACTCTGCAGTAAGTTAACCACCGTTAAGTACGTAGCGACTCCAAATTATGCACTTGCTTTCCAGGCTGCCCGATTCTGTGATTTGGTTTGAGCCACCGATTGCCTGTCGCTGGGAGACGCACATCGAGACGCTCGAATCACAGCTGGCAGATGGTGTTAAGCCCGATTTAGCTGCAGTTGCAGCTGCAACAGCAACTGCGACTGCGGCGGCTACCACAGCCACGCCCACCGAGGCGACACCACTCTCGACGAACGCACAGCCCAGTCCGCTCAAGAGTTCGCCCCGTGGTCCGCCGCAGCAGCAGCAGCAGCTGCGCTCCCACAAATCAGAGCTGGCCGGCAGGCAAACGCAGACACTGCGCGAAATTGGCGATTACGATTTGCGTGCGATTCCCGCCAATGTTGATCTGTATGGGCTGGTCAAGGATTTTGTGGTGCCGCGACTGCCGCAGGGCTTCTGCGTGCGCCTCGAGCAACAGACGCCGCAATCGAGCAGCGGACAGCCGCAGCGACAGGTGATGTTCTTGGCACGTCAAACTCATGTGCGACTCGGTCAGCGTCCAGCAGCCAAGCAGGATGTTGCAACAGCAGCGGCAGCAGCAGCAGCAACAAAACAACAAACGGAGTCCATTGGCATTGGTGCCGAGTTTCTGGATTCAGCTGGACCAGCTGAGTTATTTCCGCCACTCTGCTTTGACAAACTGCTCAAGTTTCGTTCGCAGACCCGTCCCCCGCCCGTAACGCCCAGTGGATGCTATATGTTCTCGCAGCTAATCGAGGACATGGATCGGTTGTGGCATATGCAGCTGCCCCGTGAGCAGCAGGAGGAGCTCTTGCATCAAATTTCCGAGCAGCTGTCGCCCAGCGGCTCACAACACGATGTCACCGAGGAGGATCTAACCGAAGACGTGCGTCCACTCAGCCAGGAGCTCGTCGAAGTTCTGCAACCAGCTGCAGCAGCTGCCGCCTTTGCCTACTACACGGGCATCTCCTTTGTGCGGGACACAGAGCTGAAGACCAACGAGGCGGAGACGACGCCAAAGTCCGCTGCGGGAAGTCTGGACAGCAGCGAGGACGATGACGACAACGAGGACAGCCTCCTCGCGCTGCTCGAGGGCGCCGACGCCGGCGGAGAGTCCTCCACTGGCGGCACTTTACAACAGGTGCTCAGCAGAAATAGCAATACTGACAACTGCGATAGTGAAGCGTATGTAAATCAGTATTAACTTCTCTTTTCTTCTCTCTTTGGGCAAGCAGCAAACAAACCAACGAAAACTTGTTTCTCATTCCTCTCGCTAGTCGCAGACAAAAACTGAGCAGCACAGCGGCCATTACCCAGGGCAAGTGGAGCACTCGGGATGTGCACGACACCAAGTTCAACGAGGACAAGCTCTCCATACAATTTCGCACGGGGCGACTGGGTGAGTGACGTCCCAATTAGATATTGAGGGCATACCCGGACTCAGTTTTAAACCTTCTGTACCTCAACATAGGCATTTTTGGCTTCGCCCTGAATAAGTACAGCAATATGCCATATCAAACCTGGGATCTGCGACCTGATTTCAAGAAGTAAGAATCAACCAGTCTCACATGCCATGATTTAACGTTGTTTTGCTGTGCATTGCAGTCCTGGCACGATACTCTTTAGCTTCACCGCCTCGCTGATCAGTTTGGACATGACCATTACCGAGTCCGGGTACACTGTGAACAATTTCCAGGGTGGCAGTACTCAGGTCATTACGGACATGCTCGGCAAGACCCTGTCCTTGGCCGAGCTGAAGGCGACATTGATTCTTTCCGCCGTCGATATCTTTCCGGATGAGGATGCCTTCTGCTACACGGAGGGCTCATGCGAGAAGAACTATGTCATGGAAATGCACACGTATGCCTGCATTTCCACACTGGCCCAATCCCACAACTTCAGCTGGTCGCGATGGAATCTTTTGGCTGGCTCACGGACCGCCGTGCTGCTCGTCAGGGAGCTCATGGAGGGCAAGAAGGTGCCGTACTATTCGACACTGCTGGTAACCCCCCTCAAGACCTCGATCATTGACTGCACCGAGGTATCGGCCAGCTTCAATGCGGTTGGCATACCCGGCATGGAATACTATGCGGACCTCTACCAGCTCTCCCAAGCTCATGCACAGCCCGTCAATATGGAGAAACAGCGCACAATGAGTCCTCTGCTCAGGGATAATGTTGCGAGCATCCTGATTGGCATCAGGCCACTCAGTTTCTGCTGAGCAACAGCTGACAAGTGCTTCTGGAACTCATAAACAGCATATAGCATATAATGAAATCCATAGTTAACTCAGTCAATGATGAATCATTTTATGACTTTATTTCAGCTCTGCCAAAACTGTGAACATTTTGCACATACTTGCCCATTTTGGCTAAAAATCTTGATTCAGCAAGAGTATTCATTTAAGTGCACTCAAACACTGTCAACAGGACTTAACAGTTACCTTCCGGGTGACAAGGTTGAGTGTCAATGGGCACACACCAACATTCTATACACATACACACATATACACACACAAACACAAAATAAATATGGCTAAATTGCAAAATCTGTTGACCAAGTGCTCATATTTTAGCCCTCTTGTTAATTTATGCAAAATAAAATAAGGGGAAAGCAGGAGAAAGCAAGGAGGAAATGGGGGCACAAAGGGGTCACAACAGATAGACAACAGATAGACAAATATATAGGCAAACACACACAAACATATACATACATACATATATACACTTCAAATGGAAGTTTTTTGATATTTTGCGATTGCCCAACTCTCTGGACACTCCAGCTCAAAATGTATACTCTGACAGCTAAGCGGCTTCCGAAAGGTCACAAAAAGCCATCTGAACAAAAGACCAGCTAAAAAGCAGAAAACAAAAATAATAAATAAATACGAGAACAAAAACAACAGCTAAAGTGCGAAAAGTGGCGCTTGAAAGGCACAAGCCAAGTACACAAGTGCCAAGAGGCAATGAATTTCGCCAGGAAATAAATAGCTTCAACTGGGCGACGGCAAAAAAAAAAAAACGGAGCATTGAAACATATATTCCAATTACACTCGCACAACCACACACACCCACACACACCCGTAAAATGAAAGTTGAAAGCTAATTAGAAATACACGAGCTGTGGAAAACATGAGAGAGATTCTCGATTGCAAGCCCAAATCACGGCACATCAGAAGCTGACAAAACTGAAATAATGTAACAATCTCCTCTAGAAGCAGACAAGTAGCCAATTTCAGTCGGTACTGCAGTGCAACTGGTATTCTATAGTTATACTACAAAACCTAGAAATGACACATTTGGAATTGCAAATTATTATCTATCTCATTGGACTTTCTAAACTTATCTCTAAAGAAACTCAGCTATTTATGCGCATATACAGTGTCTCACACCTTAATTCAAACAGTGTCAAAGAAAATAGGCTACTTTTTTTCATAATCCTACCTAGCAGGTGCGGAAACCCCAGTGTATTGGGGTCATATCTTAATTTAGGTGGTTAATATATTTACCTACCATCGGTCTTTGGAATTTTTGAAAAATAATAAATAATTAGCTTATGGCAGGCAATTACTTTTTTTCTTTGACACTGCTTGAAATAAGGTGTGAGACACTGTATGCCCATCATCTTTGTAGAATATGTTATGCGTGAGTAAATATTTCCATCAGAACTCGAATACATTATTTAATAAACTCTGAAACATATTTTCCATTATCGATGGCTCTACAGTTCCACATTTTACAACATTTTATATTCCCCGGGCTGTGGTCTGTGTGTGTCCCAAAGACTCATCCAATATTCTAGCAATACACAAACGCACTGCCCCAATTCACCAAAAATGTTGCCACATTTGGTTGCCAATGCGATGGGGCTGCGGGTTAGTGGTCATGCGTGCAAAAGGTAAGCCTAGCCGAGCCGAGCCGCAGGTGTCAAAAACGGAAACGGAAATGTAACTTGCACTTGGCAACGAAAAATGCAAAAACCGCAAATTAACCGCTTCTAGTCCTAATCCCTGTCATGCTCTCCGCCCACATTTTAGCAGGCAACCAGACAAACTATGTTTTGCGGTTACAGGCGAGCTCAAAAAACACAAAAAAAAGAGAGAAAAACAACAGCAGCAGCAAACATTGGAGGCGTCACAGAAAGCTAAGCCGCAGCTGAATAAATTTTCCAAAATTAATTGCCGAATGTGTCAGCGAAAAGCGGAACGTGCAAACATGCACAAACTTGTTGGTCAATAATAATTTAAGAATGAACTCAATGGGAATTTGCAGTGGACTTTGCTTAACTCGACCGGAGGAACAAACACTTGCTTTTAATTATTTATTTATACAGATGAGTGCCAGAGGGAGCCAAGGGGTGCGGCACTTGCTCATTAACAAAACAAACGACAGCCCGAAACGGCAGACAAACTGGCGCCGCGGGCTGTTCGGCTGAAAGCTTGAGGGGAAGGGAGAAAGGGCCACTGATAGCCGACTTTCAGACAGCTGGGTGCCACACAGTTAACACAGTTGCTGGTGACCTTCACACACACACACACACACACACACACACAGGGCATTAAATTGCGTATACGCCGCGTATGGCGGGCAGAAAAAAGGAACTAAACGATGGGACGCCGCATTAAGGGATAACTCGCTTCGAATATGTTAATTTGTCAGTCAGAGCAGTTAACATGCATATCTGTCTGTGTGTGTGTGTGTGTGTGTGTGTGTGTGTGTGTGTGTGTGTGTGTGTGTGTGCGACAGTTAATAGAGTTGTGTCGCTGACTGTGTGTGACACAAGCAACAGAAATGCGCCCCATCTGCATATTTGACGATTCACATATTTATATAGTGCCAGATTGTTGTTTAGTGTTGAACAGCGCTATGAATCCATATATACAGTTAAATATTGGTATATTGAGTTTTTGGAGGGCTTATTTAGGATATCATTGTGTCAAATCAATGCTATCCCAAATTGCTTCATCTGATTTTTGTCACGGATCCCTCCATCTTTTCTGTCACCCGTTGTGAACGCATTAATTGGAATACTAATATTAGCTTACCTTCTTACCGTAGTAGACTTTTATTAATAAATCTTCCTTCTCTTTCTGATCGCAGAACAATTCTTCGGAGTTAATCAGCCATCTTAATTTTACAGTTCCGATCAGAAATACAAGGAATTTCCTGCCTCTTTTTCTTCAAACTTGTAGTTCTCAATTCGCTATTCATAACCCATTTACAATCTTATGCACAAATTATAATATGCTTTTCCCGTTTTTAAGTTGTGTTTCCTCCATTTCATCTGTTAAAAGTCTTATCTCATCCATCTATCTATCAATTCGCGAACTTCGTAAACGCGCGTTATGCGGAGCACCCCTCGGGTCGGTTGGGTGGGAGGTGGGTTGCAGTTTTGCCTGGTACAGTTGGACCACTTGAATGTGCTGCTCGTTGGTACTTCAACATCCAAATAATCTCAAAGATAGCTCTTAGCCAGTCCAAATCGACAATTAGATTGATATGGAAATCAAAAAATCAATTACAAAATATGAAGACTATTCACATCAATGATTGAGTATTATTGGTCTGTAAGTAGTGCGTTTTATCTCGCAATAGCAATTCGTAAAAGCTATACCATTTGGTAAGGACTCCTACTGTGGGGCCTCTTATAACCAAAATTTGTCAAAATCGCTTTAAGTTCTCACTTACAATGTTAATTATCCCTTAATACACACACTCACACACTCGCACACACACATTTTTGTGGGATAAAAAACGGTTCGATGAATTACACAACACATGGACCTCAACATGGGAATGTTGTCGAGAGTAAGTTCGAGTTTTGTATACTTAATTATGAACGACCAATTTGTTTTTTGCTAGCAAACACTGTTCACTGCTGTCAAATGTGAAATGCTATTGAATCGGGTTGGCTTAAATATTCACGAGCCTAATGAAGTTGTCTGAATTGTTCGACACTGCCGGGGAAAACCCCTTAGTGGACAGCCAACAGCAATGCGCATTAAGCAGAGCACATCCAATCTTTTTAATCGAGCGCTCAAACTAATTGAGAATTTCAAATGTTGGCCTTTCAGCGAATGAATGCTGCACTTAGCAATGATGAAAGCGAACGAGAAAAACTTCAAAACTGTTTTGCTGCCCTTTTATGTGTGGTTGACAACTTGTGACGCAAGAGTTGCCAGATCGTTTGTCAGCTTGTTTGTCGCTTGGCTAAAGTTAAAGCTAACCACTTGCATTTAAGACTTGTGTGTGTGCGTGTGTGTGAGTGTGTGTGTGTGTATGCACATGAGCATATGTATGTGTAGGTATCTATGTAAGTAAGCCATAAGGAACATTCTTTGGGGCATTAGCATAGTGCCATAAAAGTAACGGTACATCCACTCTTTTGCACACTCGCACACACACACGCTGAGAGTGGTTGTTGTTGCTGGCAGTCCAAGACTATGCATAACGCTTGAGCATCTTGTGGCATGTGGCATGTTGTTGTTGTTGCCATTAAATATTCGCGCATTTTCACAGCAGGCGGCCAACAACAAAAGCCATTGGCGCAGCATTACATGTGTTAAATGACAAACATAACTATGCATATACTCTAGCTATGTGTGTGTGAGGGTATATATACATATGTATATATATATATATGTATATATATATATATATATTTATGTGTGTGAGTGCAAATTTTTACTTTAATCAAAGCAAAGGCAGCTGGCGCACTAAAAATGTTGCAAACAATAAATTCAGCTGCTGCTACTCTAAGTGTGTTGGTGTGTGTATGTGTGTGTGTGTGTGGGTGTGTGGGAAGCTGCTGCGACTGGTGGTTTGGGGAGGCAGATGAATTTAATGCGCGGCTTTTGTAACATTTGCTTGCCGCTGGCATTAAATTCGCTCGCACGCGGCGCACAAAAGTATGCAGCGAATACTTATTTTTTAAGTTAATAGCAACTGAATTCGAGGCTAAGCTAAAGCCCCGCTGCCAGCCTCTCCCTGCACCCTACAACTAACACCAACTCAGCCCAAGTTGCTTCAAATAACAATTCATTACGACCGGGTGATTGTGTGTCTCGGTGTGTGTGTGTCTCGGTGTGTGTGTGTGTTTGTCTCGGCTGCAGCTTGAGAACTTCCGCCTCGAAAGCGTCACTTGAATTGCATTGTTGTTGCTGCTATTGCCGCTGGCCGGCAATCGTCTGCATCCATCCCCCTCCCACCCTTATCTAAAGTATGCCCTTCCGCGCTTTTGAGAGGCTGACGCCATTGTTGTTGCAGCTGCGCTTTGCGCTGTGCTTCAGAAATTCGCGTCAAATTTTGAGTTTAAGTGTCAATTACAACAAGCAAAACAAGGCGAACACTTTCGACGGCTGCCACTGCTTTTACACCTGTCTGCTACACACACACACACTTACACACTCACACATACACACACACACTCACACATACACGGGACATGTGTGCTCGGCTCGCATTGGCCGGCACCTGTCAACGTTCGTCAAGCTGTCAACTTTTGCTTTTCATTTTGTTTCCCTTCATTTCGTTGTAGTATGCCCTGTAAATTGATGAAAGGACGGGTATACGCGTATACGGGTTTACTTAGGTATATCATTACTATGTGTGTATATCTGTTCATCAGTCTATCTGACTGTTTATCATTCAATATCATAGCTATCCTTCTATCCTTCTATATTTGGCTATCTATCATCATTTTTATAAAGATTTTGTCCATATTTATATATCCCGTTATCTGCTCAGGGGATACAGGGTATATTCTAGACACACACACAATGTCCTTTAAGTTTTCTGCCTAAGTTATTTTAGTTTGGTTTTCGCTTGGCTTTTACTTTGGGTTGTTTCCCCAGCGTTTGCCTCGTTTTTAACCTCAATTCTTGCCTAGGATGCTGCTTGCCACCTGCCTTGAAATTTATGTCGTGTGTAGGCCGTTGTGTGTGTGTGTGTGTGTGAGTGTGTGCGAGCATGTGTTTGTGTGTAATAATTTGACTCGCCTTCGTTGACGTTCTTGTTGTTGTTGTCGCAGTTGCCTCTTGACGACGACGTCGACGACTTTTGACTTTCTACGCTGGCATTTTGACACAGTTGATTACAGCGTCACCTAGCGACCCCACGCAACTATGCGGGGGCTCTATGTTTGTTGTGGTTGTGTATGTGTGTGTGTGTGTGTGTGTGTGTGTGTGTGTGTGTGTAGGGCTTAAAGGACTGGGCTGCTGGCAATATTTATGCAAATGGGGCATAGAGAGCGCAGCTCAAGCGGCTGCACAAAGTTTGTCATTCATTTTGGTGGTACACATCCAACCACACTACCACATACAGCCAGAGACAACCACACACCCACTGACAGCCACACAGCCATGACATTTGTGTGTGTGTGTGCTTATTAATTGCATTCCACAATTTATGCATTTCATTTGAAATATTTGTTCTGCGATTCTGAACTTTGTAGCGCACACACAGAATTTTATAATTCCATCGCTTTAAAAAAATGGAAAGAACTTAAAACCAAATCCTAAAAATGTTGTTTTAATTTAAACAGCTATTTGACTGGCTCCAGTTCAAATGCTTTTAAGAGAGTCATCATCAATTAAAAAGCGTCACTGATTTCGTATGCTCCCATGTACATATTTCGTATGCATATTTCAAAAATTTTCAGAAAAGTCAAAAGTGTTATCAGGCACAAGCTTCTCTCATCTCAAAATATAGAAAATTGAATAGTCATTTGTTAAAATTAGAAAATTTATGAAAATTACTTGAAACTCGAAAATGATGAAAGAGTTTCGCGAATGACCAAGACGTGCTTCAGTTTTCCTATTAACTAGGCATCTTCATTTACCCGTAAAATGGCGTGGATGAATTTTGCTCTAAAACGTAATTGTTGTCCTTCAATTATGTGCTCATACTACAAGCAGAAATTAAATTTAAGCTTAACATTTAACGTTAACATTTTTGATAATTCGAGCAAACGTTTCAAAGTTAAGTAACTTTCAAGTAGTGGACTGCCAGATGAGGGAATCGCACATGAAGTGGACACGATGGCGTATACCTAATTTCAGCTCTTTTGGCTTAGGCATTCAGGTATCCGGGTGCATAAGCACACACAGCGCACCCACCCACATCAAATGGCCCAATGTGGGGCAATAGGGCGTGGCCTGACCTCTGAGCCAAGCGAATGGAGTCAAAGCAGACGAACGAAGCAGCAGCAGCTGCTGCGGCAGCTAACTGAAAAATATTTGGTCTAAAAGCAACTGCTTGAAAGCGAGCTACAAAAAATATTTATGCCCTCCTGTCTTCTGTGCATGTGCGTGCGATTGTGTGTGTGAGTGTTTGAATGTTGTAATCTAAACATTCCTCAGGAGACAGCACTTGTGTGTGTGTGAGTGTGTGTGTGTGTGCGTAATTTGAGCATCTGCACGTACGTTGCTCAAGTTGCAGGCACCAGCAATAAAATAGAAAAATTTCACAAGCTGATGAAAAGGAAATGACCACAAATTGCCGCCGCTATGTGTGCACCATACACACACACACACACACAGGCACAGGCGCAGGCACACACACCACCTACATAACACACAACAAACGATTGAACGTATTTAATAGCCAAAACACACACACACATAGATATAGGTGGTATAAGCGTGAGGACTCTTACAAGAGACTTGCTTCCTAGCTGATGTATGTATGTATGTCTGTATGTATGCCTGTATATACATGTATGTATGTTTGTATGCATGTGTGTATGTTTGTATGAATGTATGTAAGCATGTGTGCAAGTATGTACATGAAATGTTGTGCCTAGATAAGTTCAGCAAACCCTAAAAACACCCATCACATATGTATACACACATACACGTACATTTATGCTCGGCGTTGTCTCCTTCTCCTACACACACACACACACACACACACACACACGCTGTCTCTCTCCTTCCCATTCATCCCCTTTACCTCTCCCCGCTTGCAATTGCGCTTTGTTTGCGTGTGTTTGCCTGTTAGAAAATAATTAAAACTTTTCGTGATTTCGTGCCAGTAGCTCCGATTTTTCTCAATTTAAAATGAATTCTGCCAGCAACAATAGCGCACAAAAAACTTGAGCATTGCGATTGCTCGACTGTGAAATACCCCGTATCTGGGCATTGCGGAAATGTTTAAGTATTAAAAGTAGTTAAGAGAGTTCTAAATCTGATTGAATAAAAATTAATATTGAATTGCAACTTTTGTGATGCGTGATATTCTGGATAGCATAGCGTACTTAGCCATATTTAATGGCTATATAGGGTATATTACAATCGCCGTTTGTATATCTGTGCATGTACGTGTGTGTGTGTGTGTGCGTGTGTGTGAGTACCTTTCACTTATCTACGCCCATGAACAGCCCAGCCTACAGACCGGGCCATCCACAATGCTCACTTTTGATTAGTGATTGCTGTTGATGTTAGTCCTGTTGTTGCTGTTGTTGTTGTTGTTGTTGTTGCTGCTGTTGTTGCTGTTGTTGCTGCTGTGTGCTTACAATATTCGTGCAGCTTTTGATTAGCAGCAAGTTCGTTGTTGTTTTTGCTTTTGTTTCTGTTTGAATAATCGACGCGCTTTCAAAATGCTTCCGCAACATTTTCGCCTTCAATTTGGCTCGTTCTGTTTTTATGTTTGTGCCAATTTCAATTGAATTATTGATTGTGCGTGTGGGTGTGTATTTGCTCGTCTGTGTGTGTGATGTGTGTGTGTGTGATGTGTGAGTGTGTGAGTGTGTGTGTGTCTGCGCGTGTGTATGTGGATGTGTGACCCTTAAGCTCTCGTTAATTAAAACATTGTACACATTTTTTTGTTGTTTTTTTTTTTGCCTATTTTCACTCAATTTTGTGTCGCGTGTTTTTTTAGCTAAAAAGCTACAACAATTTGACGTCTCTGACGCTGCTTCTGTCGCAGTCGCTATCGCAGTGGACGCCGCACACCGCACCTTGGCAAAGGTCTATAAATAAATAAATCGTATAATGCTCACACAAATAAAATGCGCTAAAAATCAAAATCAAATCTAAATCTAAATCCACGCACAGTTACGCGACTTTTATCAACGCAATGCTTTCAAATAAATTCTTAATCAAATTTCGAATGTCATTTCGAGTCTCCTTTTTATATGTTGCCAGTTTCAATCATGTTGCCCAACTCGCTGATTGTTATTAACAACTTGTTGATCAATTATTAGCAACAAGCAGTCGTGACGTACCACTCTCTCTCTCTCTCTCTCTGACTGTCTCTTTCTGTTTGTCTCTCTCTCTCTCTCATGTATATAGGACAACCAAATGGTTGCCTATGTTTATAATCTGTTTGATGACAGCATTAGATTCTTTGATTTTCTTCAACACTTAATACGTAAATGATTTACTAGTTGCAGACTCAGTCTTTAGTCAGTCTATCTCTCTCTCTCCCTGTCTCCTTCTAACTGTATAAATATATATGTCGCTCTTTTTGTTGTCTCATTCTTGGCTGATTTCCTATATTGCTTTCGCAAACTTTGAGTCATGCCGCCCTTTTTCTCTCTCTCTCCCAACCTC